>RYFJ01002548.1:0-77111 GCA_003991445.1 Oryza meyeriana var. granulata
AGCCATAAGCTAATCTAGTCTGAACCGACTACATTATCTATTCCATTATCTAATTTAACTGGCTTCTAGGTCCTACTTATCATTGTTCATGATAATTCCCGATACGAGCGCTCGCTCACAATGTATCATTATCTGTTATTTAAGCAATTACCTTGTTACACACATTCTTAAAGCCTGTATTACTGTTGCGACACTAAGGGCATAGCAAATAGTTTATACTGACACCAAGTGCAAGTCACAAGCAGGTCCCGTCAGACCCACAAGTCGAGAACCTTGGGCACGACTTAGAGTAAAGCACCAGCAACAGACCGCACATGGACAGCGATGAGACCCCGGAGCCCGAATGATAGAGCAAGTCAGGTGATCCCGGCACGCGCAACATTTTCACCCACCAATAACCAAAGAAACATATAAACACACTGATCAAGTTAGAGAAGTTTATTGATCTACTACATACATGCATCATCGACTGATATTTTACCAGAGCTTATAGCCGCAATCTTTGACAGACAGTCATCTTCCTGGATTTTAGCTACGATACTATGTTATGATATGCTATTGACTTCTTGACGCGTTCATCGGTTTTAGCCGAATGTATAAAGTGCAATACAGTGCGATACGCCAATCGCCTGCATGAGATGAGTCACACGCCAAAGCGCTTCCCAGCACCTGCTCATGAGAATTATTAACATTCCCTTTCATCCTTAATCAAATTACATGGTCCAAACAATGACTGCACGCCTTGCGAAACCTCAAGACTATTAGAGACCCGACACTGGAGTGAATCAAAATCTCCCAGCCTTCGCGTTGTCACCCAACGCCGGACGGCCCCCGGCGATGTTATCGCGTCACAATAGCCTCTCCCTTTCGCCACCACGAGCACGGACCAAGAATGCAACAACGGGCAATGCAACGCCATGAGCAGCGTATTACCGCGACGCGGTCTGCAGCATGTTTTTAGCGGTTGAACCAGAAGTGGAATACTGAGCGACCTTTGCGCCAACGCAGCAGACCCCTCTTTTTTTAGGCGATTACATATCCTTTTTTTACTTATCTTGCGGTCAGTGCCATCTAGAATCAGATGTTGACTGTGTTTACTACACACTGTGAATGCCAGGGCCCCAGGTGACCTCATACTGACAAACATATGGGCCATCGAAAGGGATGGCCAGCACTTGAACTTAGAATATGATAGAACCAGCAGACATAACTTGTACAATAAGAAAATACAAAAGTCCTAGCCGAGTGCGCATGTAATATAATATCTGAAGGAAATCCCAGTTGGTCGAAATCACTACGAACTCCACATTATGAGTAATCCCTGTACCAAACCCAGTAACATAAGGAAGAGCAGTATGCCCCTTGAGGGCAAGAATCATCAGGATCATCAAATCCACAATCATACATCCCAAAGGAAATACACCATACACTGGACTGCTTAACGCCAAAATTTGCACGGTTCGCACAGACTCGGTTAAGGGGCAAACCGAAGTGATATTCACCGTTGGACATAATCCAGAAGAAGCCGACTTTCGGGAGATCGTTGAAGAGCACCTATGGCCCAGTAATTACATTACTCTAAATTAGGTAGTTTGAAATTTTAGAAAACCTATCTCGATATCACGATCAGGCTTAGTTAGCTTTCCTTTATAGATAGAAGTTGTGTTCCGTGTCCTATAAGACTCTGTAACTCGAGTATAAAAATACAATATAGCCTGGGATCCATTGACAACAACTATCCACAAACAACAATTCAAATCGGCGCATCCCACCCCTTTCGATGTGGTTCTGACTTCTACAGCGGCCGGCTGACGTAGGTCCTGCACTCCTGCAGAGAGTTAACGATCCTCACCCCTTCACCCAGGCCCTGTATGCCCCCTCTTAGCGCCACTAGCATCGGTCTCGAATTCGTGTGCTCTTACGATAAAGATAACACCACAGCGAACACAGCTAATAATCTGCGTAAACCGATATGTTATCAGTCTGTAACGTCATGGAGATATACGTAATCAAAGTCGATGGAGTCCTTGCAATCGATCGTAGTCCGACCCTACAAACTGTTCACCCGCCTACTTTATGTATCTCCTGCATACAAGGTTAGAAGATTCGTTTATTGGCGCAAGCGTCTATCGGATAATGCTATACACGATAAGTTCATAAGTCCAGTTAAAGTCATCGTTGCATCTGAAAATGTAAGTCGGCTTTTGAGGATTTCTTCTAACTATTAGTCGCAATCGTGCTGCATCAGTAGGTCTAACACTACTAGATCCGATATAACTAGATTATCTATGAGAGACATCGTTGTAATGCGACGTCTCTAATCGAGTGCCTAGCCGATAGGTTATCTTTAATAAAAGACCCACTGTAATTATGCCTACTTTTGTAGTCATCTATATTATCACTCGTTTCTAGCCATGCACATTGATGTTCCCTCGGCAGTTCGAATGCTATCTCTGTTTTGCCTATACTATTTTAATCAATCGGCTAATTCTAGCACATGCAACATTTATACCTGATAGCTTATCCATTTGTTATAACTAAGCAGCTTACCGGATTCCTAGACCGATAGACAGGTTGCCATTGGCCATCGGCTACGAGGAGTCTATATCAGCCCGTATACGCCGATACGCCGATGTGTAGTTGCTGCTGACCCCGCACGAGAGCACAAGCGACAGACCCATAGGGAGCGAGAACCCGAGCACGAGACCCCGGGCACGAGTAAACAGAAGACGAGGGCCCTAGGCGCACGAGCATAGCGGCCGATCGGCTGGAAGGAATCCGTATCGCTTAAAACTGGCCGATTGGATCAGTAATCAAATTTCTTCATCTCCTTGTCAATGCATCGGGTCAAATTGACTGGCACGCCTACGAACCTCAATATTTTAGGACCGCACATGGAGCTAAGCAGATACTCCCAGGCTTCGCGTGTCACCCAGACGCCGACGGCCAAACCGGGCGGCGGGTTTTTCGGCGTCACATGGACGTAGGGATATGTCTACCTCATCTCGAGGGTCTGAACCAATATAACTCCTTCGTGTTCCTTTGCAGTCCACTGAGTTTTATCTGACGAGAGCCCTATATTCTCATTGCCGGTGTAAAACTCGATATTATACTCCGGCTGTAAAATTTCTCTTTCTCAAGATTTCTACTGTATAGTTAATAAAAAGTTATTATCCACATATTGTGATGGTATAAATTTTTTACTATCATTCTATCCGATATATCAAAATAAATAAAATTCACTACTCAAAATAAACTTAGTAGAAAAGATTTTTTACTAAGCCTGACCAAGGATAGACAGAGCAACACTGAGGGAAGAAAAGAGAAACTGTGTAAAACTTTTTATATTACTTAGACTGAGAGAGTGTAATTTTTTTAAACTCGGGCCTAACAATCGGTGTACATTTTTCTACTTTTGGCCCAATGGATACATGCCGACGGAATGGATGCAGGCCTAACGCAAATACAGAGAAATATTTTTACTCGCACCAATGATTCAGTAGGAGGGGCCCAATAAGGAGCAGAGTGATTTATTTACCCCAATGGGAGGGACGCAGGCCGCACAGAAAAACCGGAGAGGAGAGGGAGGGGCGCTAGGAATGAGAAATCTAGAGGCAGGTGCGCTTGGAGGCCGCACTGCGTAGCTATGTACGCACTGCAGCGTGCTATTAGCTCACGTATATATATTTTCCGCTACTACTTGGCAAACCAGCTTGCCTTCCCAGGAAACGACGGCTTTAACTAACTTAAAACAATACAGTTTCATATATACACACACACACAATAAGCCGGTAGTTACAATAGATCCTCAATTAGAGAGAATATCTACAAGGTACCGAAGAGATAAAACAGACTATACAATGTACAATATCTATAATTTGACATTAATAAGCGCCGCAGTCACAGTGGGAGGATCACGAATGCAAACCGACTGGACCCAAAATACTTGAGTTTCAAATAACTAATGAACAGTAAGCGCTTTAGTCATGATACAGCGACTGGGTGTGAATGATGTATGTGTAAAACACTGAACCTGTCCCCAAGCAACCTTTTCTCAGAGAAGTAGGATGTCGACTCAAATCAACAATAAAACTTCTTTTTTTTCTTTGCTTCGTGCATGATGAATACTCGAACAGGATTGGCCATCATATAGACAACACTACATTGTTGCAAGACGACGGTGCTGAAGCAAATGGAGACATGGAGCTCCTGGAGAAGTGATCTCGGCGCACAACAACACCTCGGGACAGCATGAGCACACTACATGATATTCGCCCGGTGCTAGAGCGAGAGACGGTGGTCTGGCGTTTTGAGGACCAAGAAGCATCTGTGGAATGAGCACGCCTTGACGTCCAGAGCGGACGAACTACCACTGTGGAGATGTCCTATAAAAGAAAATCAAAGGAGAACGCCTGCGCGGACTAGCCGCATCAAAAAGGGAAACTCTCCTCATCGAAAACAACGTTGACGGAGTGATAATGTGGCCGAGAGAGAGGTCCAAACGCCTATAGCCCTTATGCAGAGGCTAGTAGCCAATAAACACGCAGCCGTGGAGCGAAGGGAGAGTTTATAGGGACGTGGCACTGAGGGGGTGGGATACAATAGACAATCACAAACACCCCGAAGGTGAGAAGTAGTCGGGAACGTTGTGGTGCAAGAGGCAGTAAAAGGGAATGAAGTTGTGGATGGAGATCGATGGTCGCCGGTTGAGGAGGAAGGTGGCGGTGGCAAGGGCCTCGGCACAGTAGGACGGAGGCTTGTATGAGGAGGGCGCGAATGCAGTTGTTGATAGTGCGGATCATCCGTTCAGCCTTACCATTCTGTGGTGATGTGTATCAGCACGAGATGCGTAGCATGGTGCCACGACTGGCAAGAAAGGTGGTGGTGGCAATGGTTAACGACTTAGTGCCGTGTCAGTGGAACACTAAGGGTAAGACCAAAACTGAGTCTAAATGAAAGCAGCAAACTTGACAATGTGCTAGTGAACATCATATTTGTGTCGAAGCGAAAAAGTCCAGCAGAAATGACTAAAGTCATCAAGCACCACTAAATAATATTTAAAACCGGACGAACTCAAAACCGGAGATGTCTATCGGCCCCCAGTTTTTAGGATCAAAAACCTCTGATGCATTGCGTGCCAACGCTGGATGGGTAAAGTTTGACAGACGCATAGCACAACTGGTACCATTGCATACAACGTCATAGAGTCTTACATTCACTTAGTTCTTACAAAAGGGGGTTACCCGTGTAGGGCCCCGAGTAAACATAACCAACCAACTTAGGGTAAACTAGCAAAAGACAAGGTACGGTAGCGGAAGCTTAAGCGGCAGCAGTCCTATGTTAGTTCATAGGCGCTTGACTAGCGACTTGCATCCTACGGTGCCTCCTTTGGTTCTTCATCCTCCTGATTGATCTCAGATGATTCACCACTAGCATCTATTTCTAAAAAGAGGGATTGAGCAACGGTAAGTACATAGAGTACTTGCAAGTCACCACTACAATATGATTTAATGCACATAGGGTTCAAGGGAAGCCAGGATAATTTGCACAAAGCCAATTTTCGCAATTCATTCACAAACCTATGAGCTAGCTATTTTATCAAACCACAACGCTAAGAATGAAGTTGATTAACCCACCACGGGGGCTGGGTCCACCTTGCTAATTCTGACTTGGTTCGGTTTACCCCCGTGCTTGATTATTCCTCCATATCCAAACCACTTTACCATATTTCGAACAAGTTCCCATATCCATCCATTCCCTGCCTAGCCAAGTTTTAGGAAAATTGAGAGTCTAGTCAAGACTTGTACAAGTCCCAATGCTCCTTTAACCACGAGCACGGCTATTCAAATAGTTTAGTTTCACTCACACTGCAGTGAATGTATGCTTTACCCGCAACCTGTGATTCTGCCCAACACATGAGGCTAGCTGTAACGCCCAGAAATTCACAACCAGAATTCTGAATATTCTTGTGTATTAAATTCCTGTCTAGGAAAGTCAGGGTACACAAATACCAAGTTGCCATATAGAGTATGTCTTAATAATAACATAAAATTGTCTTACATAAATGCAACGAAAAAACTATAAAAAAACGAGCTAAGCCGTGCAGAGGCTTCCATTCCACAGGTAGCTTGACGGTGGTACAAGCCTACTTCTCTTGGCGATCATCATCCAAGAAGTACTCCATCTCTGAGGGGGAAAGGGAGCAACACTGAGTAGCACCCATAATACTCAACAAGTCACACCTGCAAATATGCATAATGCACAGGAGACCAACAAAAGATTTGGGTTCATTTGCGTAAAAGCATTTGCAACCAATAATAGTTCGCTGATGAGTAAAAGGTTATTTACATAAGCAGTATTAATCATCACTGATCAACGCTACACCACATTGACCAGGCCCAACCATCCATCCTATCCCTACAGCATATTTTAAGTCAGCTTATTATGGTGAGACTAATCACGGTGAGTCTTGACCAAACGCCCATAACTGTGGCGGCTATTCGAATTATTTTTAACTTTGGTTAGAGGTGTACAACGGTACCCACAAGAAACAGCCCCACACACATTCTCGTGTGCCGGCATGTCACCACGACACACCGCGAAGAGGCTGTGACAAGACTGTTCACACAACTCCTCCCCAACCATCCACCACGTTGAGGTTGCCCTTCCGACAGGGCACATTTATCAACCAGGCTACCCCCTTGCGCCATGATGAATCCGGAAGCCGATCAACCCTACACCCGAGCCGACCCAACTCCATCAAGCCCATCCTCACCAAACAGTGCCTAGAAGGGGGAGAAGCTATGTTACAAGCCCAGCTATTGCCCACGCTGGCTTGTGGTATGTACGGAAAACTGCTCAAGGGGTTCCGCTGAACCGGTCCTTAATCGCCATGGGTGCGACCATCAAAACCATGTACCCACAGCCCACCATTAAGGTCACATTTTAGTTGTGTAATTGTCCATGACCAAAGTTCCATCATCTCGACACAAAGTTGAATCATAGGTATAATAATGAGCAATTAACCCCCAAGGTGAGCTAGTTCATTCTAAGCATGTTTAAGCAGCCTAAGAACATATTCTAGTCATATTGTTACCTAGGTTACATGGGAATAGGGGTTCATCAAACTACGGGCATCAACTTTACAAGGCAATAGGGGTTCATCAAACTACGGGCATCAACTATACATATATAGGTCATATCCCATACCACATGAAATAATAAAACATGCATGTTTGTTTAAATAAAATAAAGCACTTGGCATAAATTAGGTACAAAATGATCAAGAATATGATGTAACTTGCCTTGCTGTGGCTCTGCAAACTCTACAACGACCTCGTAGTACACGGGAGGGTCGGAAACGTCGGCTTCTATAACAATCAAAACACAAACAAATAAAAACAGTACATGAGAGCCCTGGAACATGGGCTAAAACTATTTTTAATGGATTCTTGACATTTTTCTAGATTTAATGAAATTTTAATGGAATTAATCAAAGCTCGTATGAATTAGTTATGAATTTCCAAACATTCTCTACAGTTTTACTATACAAAAATAAACCCTAAATGATTTATTGCGCATTAAACCAGAGATAATGCATCAACGGACCACGGGAGACCGGCACCAACAGGCGGGGCCCATGGGTTAGTGGCCCGAGGGAGAGTGGCGCACGATGGACGCAGTCCACCGTGGCCCAACGGGATAAGGCCACGTGGCTGCCGACGTGGCAGCCATAGTGGACCGAGGAGCCGACACGGTGCTGAGGTGGCGCCGACGTGGTGACAGAGCAGGCGCTTGCAGTGGCGTGACGTGGATGGCCCCGATCTACCCCGATCTACCCAGAGGTAGATCGGATGGTGTGAGATGAAAGGGGCTCAGCCCCCGCCGGCGCAGCCAAGCCGTGGCTGGTCGAGCGGCCCGATGGTTGCCGCCGGCGACCATCCGGCCCCTAGAGAGCAGCGACGAGTGGCGGAGGAGCAAGGGGAAATAGATAGGGGCCTCACCAAGGGCTCACGATGGCCGGAGGACGGTGAACGGTGGTGAGGAAGAGGGATTGGTGGCAGCAAGTCTTCAGGACGGCGACACCGACGTGGCTCTGGTGGCGAGAAGGGGTGACGGTGGTGCGGATGAGGTGCGGGAGATCTTGGCGACGGTGTAGAGTAGGTTAGGGGAGGAATGCTTGAACGGGTCGACGAGAAAACGTGGCCGAAGGCCAGCGGCGGGACTCACCGAAGGGGATGACGGTGGAAAAAGGGCTCCGATGGTGTAGGGGCCCGCGAGAGTGGCGGCCTGGGTTCTCCGACGTGCGGTGGAGCTGGCGGTGCTGAGTGCGCGGCCTGGCGGCGACTACAGCAGCGATGGCGAGCGGCTCGAGATCACGGCGCTGAGGGGGTTAGGGTGCACGGAGAGCTCGGGGAATTGAGGGAAATGAGGGAGAAGGTGACGGGGAGAGTTTATATAGCTCGGGGAGCTCGAGATCGTGGTCGAGGCGGCTGGATTTTGCGAATTGGGGGAAACGGAGCAAGGGCAGGACATGTGAAATTTGCACAGGGTCATGCGTGAGAGGGACGGGGAACGTGGGGGGAACGGCTCGGGGACTTGGTCTGTGTGGTTTGAATCAAGGGTGAGGGCGGGCAGGCTTGGGGCGAGGCGCAATCGCATGGCGGGTGGGAGTCGATACCCTCCAGCCTATTCGGCCGGAGGTTAGGGACGGGCCCGACATCTGGGCCTTGGTCCCACATGTCGGCAAGAGGGAGAGAGGGGTGTGGCACGGGCGCTGATGGGTAGGGCCCGACGGTCAGCGATAAAGGGAAAGAGGAGGCGCGCAGGCGAGTAGGCCGCGGGAGATGGCCAGCACAGGATGGGCCGTGGCCCAGGAGGGAAAGAAAAAGAGGAAAAGGAGAAAAAGGAAAAAAGGGAAAAGATTTCCTAGGAGATTTCTAATTCCAATAACACATTTTGAATTATTAAAAATATTTCCAGTGCTCTAATAATTCCAATAAAAATCCTGTTAGTGTATTTTGGCAAGGGGAAGACAAGAAAAATACTCCTAGCCATGATGGATTGTTATTTGCATTTTCACCATTAATTAAATTCCATCTATTAAGGGGAAAAACTCAGGGTGTGACAAACCTACCCCCCTTAAACAGAATCTTGTCCTCGACATTTAGAAGAGCTGGCGAAGGGGTGCAGATGGGTGGACTTCAATTCATCATCTCGCTCCCAAGTACCTTCTTCTTCTGAATGATGGCTCCATTGTACCTTGCAGAATCTGATCACTCTGCTCTGGGTGTTCCTTTCGCTGATCTCCAAGATTCGGATTGGTCTCTCCACGTAAGTGAGGTCCTCCTAGATTTCGATTTGTTTTGGATCGGCCTGTTCCGCAGGTACTCTCAGACATTTCTTTAGTTGCGAGACGTGGAACACATCATGGATGCCGGCCATTGAAACTGGAAGATCCAACTGATACGCCACCTTGCCCTTGCGGGCTAGGACTTGGTAAGGTCCCATGAAGCGCGGTGCTAATTTCCCTTTCGTTTGGTACCGGTGTACACCTCGAAGTGGAGTGACACGAAGGTACACGTAGTCCCCTTCCTCAAAACTTAGATCTCGTTGGCGGTTGTCGGCATAACTCTTCTGTCTGGACTGGGCCGTCTTCAGCCTTTCTCGGATGATAGCCACTTTTCTCTTCGGCTTCTTTGAGAGCATCTGTTCTGAACACCTGACGTTCACCAGTCTAATCCTAGAAAAGAGGTGTATGGCATTTCCTGCCATACAAAGCTTCGAATGGTGCCATTTGCAAGCTGGCCTGGTAACTGTTGTTGTATGAGAACTCCGCATATGGCAAACTGTTATCCCAAGTTTTGCCAAAGTCAAGGGTGCAGGCTCTTAGCATGTCCTCCAATATCTGGTTGACTCTCTCTGTCTGCCCGTCTGTCTATGGATGATAAGCGGTGCTGAAGTTCAAATGGGTTCCTAGTTCTGCCTGTAACTTTTGCCAGAATTTGGAAGTGAACTGGCTTCACGACCATATACAATCCTTTTGGGTACCCCATGTAAGCACATTATATGGGCCATGTAGAGTTTTGCAAGTCTCTTGCCCGAGTAGGTAGTGTGCATAGGGATGAAATGGGCAACCTTGGTGAGTCGGTCAACGATCACCCAGATCGAATCGTATCATGAGGATGTTCGGGACAAACCGGTGATGAAGTTCATCCTGATCTCTTACAATTTCCACTATGGGACATTGATCGGTTGTAGAAGTCTTGCGGGTCTTTGGTATTCTGCTTTGACCCGTTGGTACACATCGGCAGAGTGCCACTAATTCTGCTATCTCTCTTCTTATGCTAGCCCCACAAAAACTTAGTTTTGAGGTCTTGGTACATTTTGGTATTGCCGGGGTGGATTGAGTACTGCGTCTCATGAGCTTCCCAGAGTATCAGATTCTTTAGTTGCTTGTTTTCTGGGATGCATAACCTTTCTCCCATTCAGACTGTCTCGTGTTCATCTTCCATGAAGCCTTGGGCTTTTCCAACTCTCTTGATCTTCTTGAGTTCTTTGATCTCTGGGTCGCTTGCTTGTGCCTCATGAACCTAATCGATGAGTGTTGGTTGGGCCTCTAGGGTTGCCACAAATCCAAGGTTGACGATGCCTAGATTCAAGCGTTTGAAGTCTTGCTGAACTTCCTTGCACAGAGTCTCTGCCTGAGCAGCGTTGCAGTAACTCTTCCTGCTCAGAGCATCTGCTACCACATTGGCTTTACCTGGGTAGTAGTGTATTTCCACATCGTAGTCTTTGATTAACTGCAGCCACCTTCTTTGGCGGAGGTTCAGGTCGGGTTGGGTAAAGATGTACTTTAAACTCTTGTGGTCGATGTAGATCTCACTACGATTACCGATGAGGTAATGCCGCCAAATTTTCAGGGCGCGAACCACTACTGCCAATTCCAGGTCATGTGTCTAGTAGTTGCCCTCGTGAGGACACAACTGGTAGGACACATAGGCAACTACTCTGCCTTCTTGTATCAGCACACATCCAAGCCCTTGTCGGGATGCGTCGTAGTAAACCTGAAAATCCTTCTTTGGGTCTGGCAAGATCAAGACTGGCGCAGACAACAATTTCTTTTTTAGTTCCTCAAAATTGTGGTTGCACTCAGCGGTCCAAACAAATTTCACATCTTTCTTCAACAGCTGTGTCATGGGCCTTGCAATCTTTGAGAAATTTTCAATGAACCGGTGGTAATAGCCCATGAGTCCATGGAAACTCCAAATCTGCATCACTGTCCTTGGTGGCTTCCAGTTGGTAACTGACTCCACGTTCGTTGGATCCACAGCAACTCCCTGTGCATTGATGACGTGTCCGAGGAACTGCACTTCATTCAACTAGAAGTCACATTTGCTAAACTTGGCATATAGCTGGTGCTCTCTTAACTTCTCAAGAACTAACCAGAGGTGCTATTCATGCTCTTCGGCTGACTTTGAGTAGATGAGAATATCTTCGATGAAAACCACCACAAACTTATCCAGGAACTCCATAAACAACTTGTTCATTAAATTCATGAAGAAAACCGATGCGTTTGTTAGTCCAAAGGACATAAACCAAGTGATGAAGGCCGTCTTCGGAATATCCTCTTCTCAAATTCTCAGCTGGTGATAACCTAATCATAGGTCTATTTTGGAGAAGATGGTGGCTCCTTCCAACTGGTCGAAGAGGTCATCAATTCTTGGCAACGAATACTTGTTCTTGAGTGTGACGTTGTTTAGTGCGCAGTAATCTACACACATCCGTTTGGTTTTGTCTTTGTTCTCCACAAATATGACTGTCGCACCCCAAGGTGATGTGCTCGGTCGGATGAAGCCTTTCTATAGCAGATCATCAACTTGCTTCTTGACCTCCACCATCTCATTCGGTGCCATTCTGTAGGGTCTCTTCTATATGGGAGCTATCCCTGGTGCCAAGTCGATTATGAACTCAATCTCTCTTTTTGGTGGCATTCCTGGCAAATCCTCCAGGAAGATATCTGGGTAGTACCTTACTATTGGAATATCCTCTATTTTCCTTTCTGGTTTCTTCCCACTTTCAGGCTATTCTTCAGATGTAATTTGATTTAGACTTGGTTCCTGACTCTATGGCACCGGTGACTTGAAGGTAACCACTTTTCCTCCTGGACTGGTCACGGTAACGGTGCGGTAGGCACAGTTGATCACTCCTTTGTGTCGGGTCAAACAATCTATTCCCAAGATGACATCTAGGTTTTTGGATTCAAGGATGTAACGCCCAGAAATCCATAACTAGAATTCTGAACATTTTTGTGTATTAAATCCCTGCCTAAAAAAGTCAGAGTACACAATACCAAGTTGCTATACAGAGTGCATCTTTCAAACAGAATAAAATGGTCTTACATAAATGCAGCGGTAAAAAGAAATAAAGTCTACATATAACAGGGCAAGCGAAAGCTTCCATTCCACAAGCATCTTGACGGCAGAGCCAGTCTAGTCCTCTTGCTGATCCACATCGGACGGTACTCCACCACTGAGAGGGGGAAAGGAGCAAGACTGAGTATCACCCACAGTACTCAACAAATCACACCACAAGTATGCACAATGCACGGGAGACAAAGATAGGCTAGAGGTTTATTTGCTAAAAGCAGTTGCAAACAGTAGTTTCACAAATAGTAAAAGGTTGATTAATTGAACAATATTAATCCTCCACTGATTAACGTTACACCACGTTAACTAGGCCCAACCATCCATCTGAACTATACCAATTCCATTAAGTCAAGTTAATTATGTAAGGGTGAGACTAATCACGGTGAGTCTTGACCAATTGCCCATATCCGTGGGCGCGGCTATTCGAATAGATTTACTCTGATTAGAGGTGTACAACTGTACCTACAAGACACAGCCTGTGACATCCTGGCCCAATTAGGATATGGCCCATATGGCCCATGAGTGTTGTGTGCATTTGATTAGTACCACCTTGCTAGTTGAGCAAGAGTTGAACCAACTTATAAGGCCTTGTCCCTCCAACCATAGCACTTTTGGGTTAACCCTTTTACACGAAGCGAGGACGAAAGTGTAAGTGAGGTGCTATGTGTAAGTGGGCCCGCCCGTCGGTTGGGCTGGGCTACGCGGTTCTGGAGGGCAGGCTGTTACACAGCCCCACACACGTCCCCCTGCGCCAGCGTATCACCACGATACCCCGTGAAAGGCTGTGACAGGACCGTTCACGCAACCTCTCCCCAACCATCCACACCACGCTGAGGTTGTACCTGCCACCAGGACACCCCACATCCGCCAGGCTACCCCCCTTGCAAAACAATGGATCCAGAAGCCGATCAACCCTACCCTAGGCCGACCCAACTCCATCATGCCCATCCTCACCATCGGTGCCTAGGAGAGGGAGAAGAGACGCTACAAGCCTAGCCGTTGCCCACGGTCGCTTATGGAATGCACGAGTGTTTGCCCAAGGGATTCCCGTGAACCAGTCCTTAATTGCCATGGGTGCGACCAACAAAACCGTGCACCCACAACCCACCATTCAAGTCAAATTTTAGTAGTTCAACACCAACATATCCAAAGTACCGTTTTTCGACATTGAGTCGAACCATAAATATGAATTAAAGTATTTAAATCCCCATGTGATCTAATTGTCTTTAAGCATGGCTAGGCATCCTAATCATATCCTCTAGTCACATTATTACCTAGCTACAAAGGTATACAGGAGGAAAACAGGTCATAGCAATTAAAATTGCATTTATATAGGTCACCCTTCCCACATGAAATAATGAAATAATGCATGTTTAATATTTTAAAACAAATCATTTGCAATAAATGGGTTCAAAATGATCAAGGAAACGATGTGACTTGCCTTGCTCCGGCTCGGCGAATTCGGCAACGACTTCGTAGTAAACTGGAGGGTCGATAGCGTCTGTTTCTATAGCAAACAACACACAAACAATTAAAAACAACACATGTGGACACTGAAATAGGGGCTGAAAGTATTTTTAATGGATTCTTGGCATTTTTCTGAATCTAATGAAATTTGAATGGAACTAATTGGAGCTCGAATGAATTAGTTATGAATTTTAGAAGTTTTACTGTGATTTTCCTATGCAAAACAATTTCTAAATGATTTATTGCGCATTAACAAGGATTTAATGCGTCAGCCGACCATGGGAAACCGGTGCCGGCAAGAGGGACCCATGGGTCAGTGGTGCATAAGAGTACAGCGCACGATGGACGCAGTCCACGCGCGTGCGGTGACCACGGACATAGGTACATGAGCAACCCCGATCTGCCGAGGTAGATCGGACAGCTCAGACCTAGTCGAGAATGAGCCCCGCCGGCACGCGTGGCACGGCGACGGTGCACGTGGCCCAATGGTCACCACTGGTGACCATTCGGCACGGCGGAGGGCAGCGGTGAGCGGCGGAGGAGGTGAGGAATGCGATCGAGTGCTCACCGAGGTGTGACAACCGATGGAGAGCGGCGAACAGCGGCGAGCAGAGAGGAATGGTGGCAACGAGGTTCAGGATGTCGACGGCGACAACATTCTGGCTGCTCAAAGCGATGATGGAAGTGTGAACAAGGTGCTGGACGACCTGGTGAAGGTGTAAAACGTGTTAGGAGGAAAAAGACCTATAGGATCGAACACAAGAACCAAGTGTACCAGAGGGGGGTGAATGGTAGGAACACCAAAAACCCAAAATCTTTTGCGAAATAAAAGAAACCCTCAAACCTGGATAGAGTGCACCGGTCAGACTATCTTTGTTGCACCAGTTTGGCCGCCGTATGTCCGCCGGTAGAACTGCCGTCTCGCCGCCGCGCTCTTGTCAGATGAACCGTCGGAATTCAAAAGGATACACACCGAAGATGCTCTTTAAGGTAGATTAACTTTATTGCATCAAGATGTGTTTACAAAGTACATACAAAGCACTCCTCTCTCTCGAGGCTAAACCCTACCTTTTCTCTCTTCCCAATGTTCTGTCACTAGAGGCTCCATCCCTCATCTATTTATACCTAAAACATTCTACACAAAGTAGGAGTAGAACTCCTATTCCCACTAGGACTCAAACCCTTAATTACCAAATCTATTTACAATTTCCAAATTAAATTCTCCTTTCTATAGCCAACTCAGGTTCCCTCACATGCAATAATTACTGTAGCAGTCCGGTTTGGCACTGTAGCAACCCTACACTGTAGCAATCCGATTTGCACACCCATTCCGATTTCGTTCTCCGATTTTGCTCCAACGCTTGCATATCTAATTTGCAAAGCCCGTTGTGAAGACCTCCCATACGGTATCCATCCACCGTGTGCCATCTTGTGTCCAATCTCGTCACCCGGCATCCTTGATCGTTCTGGATCTCGGCTCCTTCCTGAGCGTAGTCACGATCCTACCGTTGACTAATATTGACTCCAAGACAAACTGACTTTAGTTCAACCTTGTCACATGACATCCCGACCGTGCTAGACCTCGGCTCCTCACTGAGCGTAGTCCCGGTCCTCACCATTGATCAAGGTTAGACCTCAAGTCACCTGCACACAAATAAACAAAACAACCGTCTTTGGGCACATATATCACAACCTGACCCACATTAGTCACACACACTCACACCAACATCAACATATATTTTCAAACCAAATTTTATTAAATAAATCATTTACAAAGCCAATTGTTCATCACAAAATATTAATCATGACAATGATTTTACAATCTCCCCCTTGATGAACACATTGGCAACATCTCCAAAATGCAAATTGATGTTTTTGAAAAATAAAAAACAAGAAGTGTCAAAAACTCTTCCCTTTTTAAAAGAAAAAATTTCTCTATTATATTTGCAATAAAAGCACAAAATTGACTTTTTAAGAATCGATCAACTTGTCAAAACTTTCAAATTGTTCCCTTTTCTAAAAAGCTTCCCCTTTCTTTAAGCATGCATTTTGTATATTTCTCCCCCTTTGACAATGATTTCATCAAGAATTTCAAAAGAGAGAATATAAACCATAAAAGCACAAATGCAAAGAATGTGAAATATTTATCAATTTTCCTTCTTCTGACTTTTTCTTTTCTAGGAGCTTTGAAGTATAACTAAAGCAACTCAAGGACATGTGTTGCAAGACAAGGGAGATAAATTGCTCAACTAGATAGCATGCATGTATTAGAGTATAAACATGAGACAAAGATATAACATTTAAGATCAAATCAACACTAGAAATATATGATTTCAACGATTTATAATGCAATATATTTACTAGTACATAGATTGAACAAAAAACTCTTATACCTAGTCAAGTTGAACAACACATTCTTTCTCAAATATTTTGCTCATAAGAGAATATATTTTTTTCTCTCTTTCTTTTTTTCTCAATTTATTTCAGGTACATCCTTGTCGTGAATACTGTTTCCAAGGATTCGGTACCCATTTTTTTATCTCTCTTCGGATACGTCCTTGTGGTGAATACTCTTGCCAAGGATTCGGTATCCATTTTTTTCTCTCTTCGGATACGTCCTTGTGGTGAATAATTTTGCTAAGGATTCGGTATCCATTTTTTTCTCTCATAAAGTAAAGACATTTTTGAGCATTTGAGGAATGAAAATTCAACAAAGAATAAATATAAGCATAAATTATTCAAACTTAGCACTAGTTTCAATATTGCATATTTATTTATTTCAAATAAAAGAATTTAAGTGTCATGCATCATATCCCTTAAAAGTAATAGCAAAGGCTCATATAAAGACTAGAATCCATACAAGCTAAACTAGCGACCAAAAGACCTTACTCATATTGCTAGCAAGCACAAGAATATACTAGAGGTATAAAATAAAGCTCCACTTTTTCTTTTTTATTTTCAAATTGAGAGCAATGCAATAAATTAAACATGAATGCATCGAAAAAAACACAAACTCCCCCTCAAAACAACCTCCAAGCCCTCCCGACGTAAAAACAAAGCAAATCGAGAAGATATCAAAGGTTTTGAAAAAGACAACCAATTGTCAAAGATATCACCAAGGTTCTCATTAATTGACATATATCCACTTGTATTATTATGAAAAACTACTATCTCCATAACTAGCGAAGAAAAAGCTAATGAAGAAGTAGATATTATATTACCAATTTATAAATAGATCAATGTTACTTTAAAAGCAATGATGTCTCAATCGTTTAATGCACATGGGGAGTATGCCGCTAAAAAATCTATGCATAAGAAGATGTCGAGACCTTTGTGTTGGGATTAGAAATAAGAAATTTAGAAATCCAACACTAAGACACACGACCAATAGAACCAGTAGGCAAAGCACATGTATATGCATAAATAGAATCAGTACTAGACTTACCTAAAAACTTACCTTTGGGCTTTATCGAAAACTGATTTGACCAATGGTAAAAAGTCGGTCTAACCACTGTCGGCCGTCGGTTTGATTGCTGATGTGCTAGTGGTCTAACTGCCCATGGCCACCGGTTGGACCTCCCTGGGGCTTGTGGTCTAACCGGGCCTCTTGAAGAAAAGCTCAACCTTTGCCACCTCAACCTTGCAAGTTCACGTTCTCTGTCTTTTTTCTGTTTTCTTGCAAGTCTAAAGCAATAACCAACCAAATGTCCATCTTTTTCACAAAAAGTACATGTATACTTCACATGAGAAGATGATTTTGAAATTAAAGGTTTTCCAGTAGAAACACCTTGGTTTGGAGAAGAAAGAGAAGACATAATTCCAGCAGATTTGAAAATAGTTTTCTTAGGTTCTGGTTTTGTCAAAATTTCTCTATTGTTTGTGACACTCAAAATAGAAGGTTGATGATTAGTAAAATAAGCATGTGGATCAAAACCTAACCCTCTGTTATGTGTGCTTACTTTTGATTGATCTAAAATCATGTTAAGTTTCTTTTTACCATCAGAAAATCATTCCAACGAACTTTTCAAATAAGAAACTTCTTTTGTTAAGTTAGCACATTTTTCACAATCTACTAAAACTCCGTTTTGTTTTTTACAGTTTGAACAAGAAATCATATCATGAGTTTTCACAATATTCTCCATATACTCAACACGACCAAGAGCATTTTTCACTTTTACCTCATTCACAAAACATGTTGAGCAAGTTTTAGAACTTGAAACCTCCATGTGTTGTCTAATTCTTTTAGCACATAAAACATTGAACAAAGAACTTGCACCAAAAGTAACTTTATATTTTTTTAAAAGATTTTTTGTCAAAACTAACTCATTAGCAGTACGAGAATGTAAAGTAAGACCAAGAGCCAAAGAAGTTTCAAAAATTTTTGTTTTCTCAATTTCAGATTCTAATCTCAAACAGTTATTAGCATGAACTTCTCGTAAAAAAGAAATTGCAGAAAATAAAACTTCACAAGATGCATAATTATCATCATTAGGAATTAGAGATTCAATCTAGAAATTTCAGCATTAAGAGATTCAACAATAAAGTCATGTTGTTTTATCTTTTTCTCATATTTTTGAATCTTAAAGCCAAGAGAAACAATAATATCTTGAAAAGGTGTTACCTCAATGTGTTCGTTATCAGAATCAGACTCTCCAGATATTGATCCTCCACGAGCCATGAGGCATACTCCAGAGATGTTTTTGCCTTTGTCATCATCCTCTTCCTCACTACCAAAGTTGACGTCACTTGCTTGTTCAAAGGCAGCACACACTTTGTTTAGCATCTTCTTGTAACTTTCTTTATTTCTCTTGCCTTTAAATATCTTCTTCTTCCTCTCATTTTTGCTCTTGTCCTCTTCATCTTCCTTTGATCCTTTCCTGAGCTTAGGGCAATTGACGCGAATGTGATTAGGCTCTCCACATTCAAAGCACCGGATTGGACCTCCTCGTTTTCTGCTTCTTACATTATTCAAAGCTCGAGAGAGTCTGTTAGTTAACAAAACCAAGTCCTCCTCCGAGATTTGCTCGAGTTGGTCATCGGACATGGCATTAAAAGCAGTTAAAAAAAGTGATGAAGAAGCATTGACTGAATAACTAGAAGAAGACACTAAAGCAGAAGATTTTGAATCAATTTTTCATGAAAGAATATTCATCTCATGTGTCTTTAATTTGGTATACAAAGATTCCAATGTTAAAGTATTCATGTTTACAGATTTCTGAATAGATGTAACTTTCATCTCCCAAATAGACATGTCAATACTATTAAAAAGATGTCGAGAAACTTCAGACTGAGTATAATTAGCATCATAAGCATCATCAACAGAACGAAGATCACTCAAAATTTTGTTAAAGCGAGCATAATAATCATCAAGAGCTTCTTCAGATTTCATCTCAAATTTCATATACTCCTTTTTAAAAACATCTTTACGCAGTTCCTTGATGTTAGAAGATCCTTGGTGAAAGTCACATAAGGCCTTTCACATCTCATGCGCAGTTTCAAAATGAGAGATTCGATCAAAATCAGAACGAGAAACTCCATTTAAAATATAATTGCGAGCTTTACAATTATTTTCAAAATCAATTTTATTAGCCATAGTAATCTCTTCAGGAATAACATAGGGTTTTGAAACTTTTTGCCAAATGTCGAAGCCTTGGGACATAATATAAGATTGCATCTTTTTGCACCAATAAGGAAAATCAACTCCATCAAAAACATGTGGCTTAATTGAATATTTATCCGCCATGGCAACTTAAGATCGATTAAGATCAAAAAAGAGAGAAAAAATAAGGCTCTGATACCACTTGTAGGATCGAACACAAGAACTAAGCCTACCAGAGGGGGGTGAATGGTAGGAACACCAAAAACCCAAAATCTTTTGCGGAATAAAAGAAACCCTCAAACCTAGATGGAGTGCACCGGTCAGACCGTCTCTGTTGCGCCGGTTTGACCGCCGTATGTCCGCCGGTAGAGCCGCCGTCTCACCGCCGCGCTCTTGTCGGATGAACCGTCGGAATTCAAAAGGATACACACCGAATATGCTCTTCAAGGTAGATTAACTTTATTGCATCAAGATGTGTTTACAAAGTGCATACAAAGCACTCCTCTCTCTCAAGGCAAAACCCTAGCTTTTCTCTCTTCCCAATGTTCTGTCACTAGAGGTTCCATCCCTTATCTATTTATACCTAAAACATTCTACATAAAGTAGGAGTAGAACTCCTATTCCCACTAGGACTCAAACACTTAATTACCAAATCTATTTACAATTTCCAAATTAAATTCTCCTTTCCATAGCCAACTTAGACTCCCTCACATGCAACAGTTACTGTATCAACAGTAATCCGGTTTGGCACTGTAGCAGTCCAGTTCGGTACTGTAGCAACCCGACACTGTAGTAACCGATTCGCACACTGCCAATCCGGTTCGCACACCCATTCCGATTTCGTTCTCCGATTTTGCTCCAACGCTTGTATATCTAATTTGCAAAGCTCGTTGTGAAGACCTTCCACATGGTATCCATCCACCGTGTGCCATCTTGTGTCCAATCTCGTCACCCGACATCCTTGATCGTTCTGGACCTCGGCTCCTCCCTGAGCGTAGTCACGATCCTACCGTTGACTAATATTGACTCCAAGACAAACTGACTTTAGTTTAACCTTGTCACATGGCATCCCGACCATGCTAGACCTCAGCTTCTCCTTGAGCGTAGTCCTGGTCCTCACCATTGACCAAGGTTAGACCTCAAGTCACCTGCACATAAATAGCCAAAACAACCGTTTCTGGGCACAGATATCACAACATGACCCACATTAGTCACACACACTGACACCAACATCCACATATATTTTCAAACCTAATTTCATTAAATAAATCATTTATAAAGCCAATTGTTCATCACAAAATATTAATCATGACAAGTGTAAAACGTGTTAGGAGGAAAATGACTGAGTGGGTCGACGGAAACCCGTGGCCGACTGCCGGCGGAGAGGCTTACCAAACGGGGCGACGGAGAGAATGGAGTTCTGGCGAGAATCTGAGGCGACCTACTGTGGAACAAGACGCAGCGGGGTACGACGAAGCTAGCGAGCACGAGCGCGGTAGTCAGCAACAACTGTAGCGATGGCGGCGTGCGACTGGAGTCGGCGGAGTGAGGCGGCGATTCAGGAGCTCGGCGCGGAGGGGGTTTGGGTAGTCGGCAGATGTGGGCAACTGAGGGGAAAGTGAGAACGGGGCACGGGGAGGGTTTATATATACTCGGCTATAGGAGTTCGTGGCTGAGTTGGCTAATTTTCTCGGGGGTTGAGGGCGGCGACCGTGGCGGCTAGTGGGCACGATTCAACCACAGTTGTGGGTGAGAGGGGTGAAGAAGGTGGGGGAAACGGGCGGGGACTCAGTCCGCGATGTTTGAATCAAGGGCCGAGGTGCGGGGAACAGGGATGGGCAAAATCCGATGCTCAGGGAAGGCCGATCCCCTCCGGCCGAGTCGGCTGGAGGTTGAAGATGGGTCTGACATGTGGGTCCCGGCCCCACATGTCAGCAGGAAAGGCGAGTTGATGCAGCTGGCAGCCGGGCCAGGCCAGTTAGTGAGGAGGAGCGGGGACAGGCGCGGGGCGATGTGAGCTGCGACAGGCCGAGACACAGAACTGGGCCGCGCCCTAGTGGGAAGAAAGAAAAAGGAAAAGAGAAAAGGAAGGAAAGGACGGAAAAAGAGAATTTCCAGAAGGATTTTAGTTCCAATAATGTGTTTTGGTTTATTAAAATGCCTCTAGTGCTCTAAAAATTCCAGTAAAAATCCTGTTAGTGTATTTTGGCAAGGAGAATATGGGAAAAAAAATTCTCAGCCAAGATAATTTATTATTTCGCATTTTACTTATTTAATTATTTCCCTTGGCCTTTTAAAATAATTTCTTTGAGGCTTCTTCTCTAATATATTTTGTGTGGCTCTATTTAAGGGGAAACTCAGGGTGTGACAAAGAAGGATGAGATTGGCTAGAAAAGGTGACCCTTGGATTTCTATATTCACTGAGGGGCTATAGTGAGCTGTGATCATGCGGTTTCCTGGGTGTGAACCTGCATGGGGATCTTAAGTTCCACTATCTTTATCCCATGTGTCCCACAAATTTCTTAGATATGAATGAATGTGTTGTACCAGAATCAAAAAGTACTGTTGCAGGGATTGACTTCATGAGAAACGTATCCAATACCACTTCTGGTGTAGCCTGTGCCTCCTCTATCGAGACGTGGTTAACACGCCCCTTGATCATGGGCTGGTTGGCGTTGGAGTTCTAGGGAGCTACAGGCTTGGGTCCCATGCGCTTCGGCTTTGGGCAGTTGTCCGCGAAGTGGCCCGGCTCGTTGTAGTTGAAGCAGATGAGGGTCTTCCCTCCACTGTCCTTCCTGGGCTGCTGTCGGTGCCATGGGCCCGGGGTACCTCATGAGAAGCTATTGGGCCACTCGGACAGAGGATGGGCCTAGCCTTGTAATTAGGCATATAATGGGACTCGGCAGACTTAACCCAATACGACGGGAAAAATACAGTCCCAATCGGGCACGTTGTATTCCTAGAAGGAGATCCCTTGGTCGTAGTCCGACTGGGACTCCTACTTTGTAGCCCTGTCCCCCAGTATATAAGGTGTCTATGTTTTACATCGGCAATACAACTATAGGGCTACTCGGCAAGGGGAAACTCGGTGGACTACAAAGAAACACAAGGAGATTTTATACTGGTTTAGGCCCTCAACGTGAGGTAATACCCTACGTCCAGTTGCAATGGTATTCCTTTGAGGATGTGTCGATCAATGATCTTCTGCCCTCATGGGGCACCCTGTCTCCCTTTATATACGGGGGATAGGGGTACAGGATAGGAATCCCAGCCGGATACGGCCAAGGGATTTCCTTCTTAGAGATACATCTTACCCAGCTAAGATTGTATATTCCTTTTTATACAAGGCAAAATCTACCGGGTGCTACTATATCTCTAACTACAAGACTCGGCCCATCCTCTATCCGAGTGGCTCATATGCTTGTGATGAGGTACCTGGGGCCCATGGCCTCCACAGTAGCCCCTGAGACCTTCATAGTTGAGTCACAGCTGATGCCGAGTGCTCGTCCTCCACGGTGAAGATTGCCCGAGTGTATTGTTCCTGAGTACTCCTTGTCCGAGTGCTTCTTCTTCCCGAGTCCTGCTTCATGTCAACTAGCAACGAGGCTATGAAGGGCTTCATGTTGGTGTATGAATAGCGTGCGCCGAATAGGCGCACCTATTAGGTGTAGCCCCCCGACTTTGTGCTTAATTGTGAAGACAATTTGTCGATGCTTTGCACCGGCAATAAAACTATAGGGCTACTCGGCGAAGAGAAATTCGGTGGACTGCAAAGGAACACGAAGAAGATTTATACTGGTTCAGGCCCTCGATGTGAGGTAATACCCTACGTCCAGTTGAGGTGTTATTCCTCTGAGGTGTTTTTGCGGATCAATGATCTCGTCTGTTGTTGTTTCCGCCCTCATGGGGCGCCCTGCCTCCCTTTTTATACTAGGGGACAGGGGTACATGATAAGGATCCCAGCCGGATACGGCCAAGGGATTTCCTTCTTAGAGACAGAATCTTATCCGACTAGGACTATGTTTCCCTTATTGTACAAGGTAAAGCCCGCCGGGTACTATCTTATCTCTAAATATATGGTTCGGCCCATCCTCTATCCGAGTGGCCCATATGCTGGTGGTGAGGCACTCGGGGCCCATGGCCTCCACAGTAGCCCCTGAGACCTTCATAGTTGAGTCATAGCTGATGCGGAGTGCTCATCCTCCACGGTGAAGATTGCCCGAGTGCGATGCTCCCGAGTACTCTTCATCCGAGTATGTCTCCTTCCCGAGTCCTGCTTCATGTCAGCTGGCAGCGAGGCTATGAAGGGCTTCATGTAGTTATATGAATAGTGTGCGCCGAATAGACGCACCTATTAGGTGTAGCCCCCGACTTTGTGCTTAATTATGAAGACAATTAAACATAAAGTCAAAGATCTTTAACCTGATAATCTATCCCGAGTAGATTACTACTGGTATATGAGATTCTTCGGTATCATGTCAACCGGAATAAGCTTTATAGTCTTGCCGAGTAGGGAACTACTCGTATGTAGGACTCTTCGACTTCATGTCAGTTGGAATAAATGTTTATAGTCTTGCCGAGTAGGATGCTACTCGTATATGGGACTCTTCAGCTTCATGTCAGCTGGAAAGGGATTTATTGTCTTTCCCGAGTGGCGTCCCACTCAGAAGTTAGACTCCTCCACGTCATGTCAGCGGGAAAAGATATTTATAGTCTCCCCCGAGTAGTGCACTACTCGAAAGTTAGACTCTTCAGCATCATATCAGCCGGAATAATGTTGCTCATGGCAACTGGTGGCCACGCATGTAGGCCGAGTACCACTTTATGAAAATAAATCCATGGTGTGGTAAGGTGT
This sequence comes from Oryza meyeriana var. granulata, assembly GCA_003991445.1. NCBI lineage: Eukaryota > Viridiplantae > Streptophyta > Magnoliopsida > Poales > Poaceae > Oryza > Oryza meyeriana. The sequence continues at coordinate 24,350 of RYFJ01002548.1, forward strand.
ACTCGAGAAAGATACCTGCATCCCCAATTTTAATGAAGACCAGCTTGGGATCCTAAGAAGGATATATCCTCGAGACCTGGTGGATAAAATAGATACCCAAACATATATGTTTAGCAATAAGACTCTCATGAAGCATATCTGTTTACCTCATCAATTCCTGTTGGTAGCACCAGCGCTATAATTTCAACTCAGCCTGCGAGTGGCCCACATGGAGCATGCTACTGTAGGAACTCATGTCTTGATGGCCCAGTGTTGACCGTGTAGGCCCAAGCCCATTTAGTCGGCACTTGCTCTTATAAAAAACGGGGAGAGAGAAAAAGATTCTATCATCTTCCCCAAATCAGCCAATCACTTCATCTTCCGCTTTCGTGCCCAACTTTTTGCCTCTCGCTCGGCTAGGGTTAGCTGTTACTGTTGTTTCCCGCTCGAACTCGGGCAACGCTGGTCTTCTTTGTCTGTTCCAAGCCCCTGATTCACTTTTCCCCCAGATCTCTTCGCTTCCAACCATGCCGAAAGCTTCGGATCCAGCGGGTTCGCCGGGGAATACTTGGCCGATGTCAGATTGCGGTTCGGTGAAGCTGACGCTAATGGAGAAACACTTGAAGTTGCCGAGCCAAGAAGTGATCCACTGGCGGCCGGCTAAGGGTGAGTTTGGTTCCAAATCCCCAATCTGGCGAAACGGTTGTCTTTGCTTCTTTTTTCAACCGGGGTTTGTGTCTTCCCTCTTCCGATTTCTTCCGCCGAATCCTTGACTTCTATCAGCTGGAGTTGGTGAATTTGAATCCCAACTCGATTCTTCAGATTTCTATTTTTGTTACTCTGTGCGAGTGTTATTTGGGTGTAGAACCCCATTTTAATCTCATTAGGCATTTGTTCCACGTCAAGCCCCAGCCTTCCAAAAATAATATCAATGTAATTGGGGGGGGGGGGGGCTGGTCTTCAGTTGAGTAGCGATAGGAAAAGGTCATATCTTGATCTTGCCTTGAAGTCCTCCTTGAAGGGCTGGCACATGGAGTGGTTTTATTGCGCTGATCTGGCTCCTTCCTTGCGTCCATCCACCGGCTTGCCACCGGTGGTTTTGTCGAACTGGTCGGCAGACCTAACCTACGAGGAGATGGGCCAAGTGCACCAGCTGTTGACGAAGCTGAAGAACTTCAAGGTTGCTGGCCTGACTGGACCCTGGGTGGCTAGGAGGTTCTTGACTCGGCGCTTCCAGCCCCTGAAGCTGAGGAGCGCGTTTGGCTGGGATTATCAGGGAAAACATGATCCTGACCGGGTCAGCCATGAATCGGCTGACAAGCTGAAGGTGACGGAGACCCTGTTCGGATATTTCTCCAGTGGGGTGATTGAGACCGAAGACAAGAAGCGTCAGATTGCTTCCTATAGGCACAGTTGGCCCCGCACCAAGGTAACCTCCATCTCTCTTTTGTAATAAATGACTGTAGACTTGCTTGTGTAATTGCCCGGCCTCATGCAATGCACTTTGTTGAATCGTCTTCAGTGGTGCGAGGAGTTTGATGAAGACTCGCGTCCGTTGTCGGCCATCTGATCACCAAAAAGGCCAAGGAGCCCCGCCGCTACCCAACCCGACTTCAAGAGGGCCGGGAAAAGACCTATTCTTTATCGTTGCGAGGGGGCCATGACACCGTGGGTCACGGTAGGAGGGCTGAAGATAAAGGACACCGCCGCAGCGACACCCAGGCGGTCGAGCCCCAGGGTGAGACCTGCGGGGCCAAGCCCGACATTACTAGGCCCGACGACGGTACCACCGAGTAGCCAACCCAAGGAGACGCCGCTGAGTACGGAGGTGCCCAAGCCAGCCACACCAGAGGCGGGGCTGACTCAAGCTGATGAGCCGCCATCGATAACGATGCTGACTAGCCCGGCTGCCGGGTGCACAGCGCCGGGGCTCGGATCACCTGGTGGGAGAATCAAGTTCTCCAATAGGTAAGCCCAGTTATGTCTTGACTGCAAGGTCGAGTCCTTGACTAATCTGTTATGCAGCCCTCGAAGCAGAGTTAAAGACCCGAACAGAGAGGGAAGCCCAGCTGAAAGAGGCCAAAGAAGCCAGGGCCGATCTTGAAAAGGTCAAGGCCGACCTGACAAAGGCCAACACCGAGCTTGAGCGGGAGAAGGCCGAGTTAAAAAGAGGCCGTCGTTGAGCTCGGTAAAGAGAAAGCTGAACTGGAGAAGACCATGGCCAGGTGGGAGGCCGACTACGAAAGTAAGTTCTCAACCTGACCATGATCTTAACCAATCCACTAGTCATTCCATCTGCGACCGAGCTTAACAAGTTTTCTTGTCGGCGGACCTGAACAGATATGAGAACCAACGTCCAGGCCCAGTATCGGTTTTACACAGAGGAGATAGAGATTATCAGGGAGTCACGGGAGGCCCTCGTCGGGTCCGTGAAAGGGATCCTTGACCTCATAGATCCCCGCCCGGTAGGGACCAGCTGCAGCAGGATTCCCCAAGTGATGACGCGTCTAGACGATGCACCGAGTGCCCTGAAGAGGTACTCGGATGAGTGTGTCGTTGCCGGCGTAGCCCAAACCCTAGCGATGACCAAGTCCATCTACCCGAGCACAGATATTGAAGCCATCGGGGAGGGGTTTGCCGAGGAGACGACGCCTGAGGAGGCGCTCGAGCTGATTGCCCGGGCGAAGCTGACTGCTGAAACAATTACCCAAGACCTGGGTCTGTAAGGGCAACATGTCATGTAGTCGGTATATATAAGATTTTGTATAAAACATGTGTAAATATATGTGCATTGCCGCCAAGCTCTGAACTATTACTCAGTTGTCATCAGCCTTACCCGACTATGTAGTCTACGCCGAGTTAGTCTGTTAGAACTTAATAAAATCATTCACCGTTAGGAACTGTACTCGGGCAAACATGACAATTGTAATAGGACTTCCGAACTGAGTAAGACAGGCTTGTATATTATTGACAGCACACATATAATACATGCAGCCCCCGACTCACTACTCAGTTGATACAAGCGACGTAGTGAGTCAGAGGAACTGTACACATGAAAAAAGTATAGAACTCAGGTATAGAAAGGACGTAGCTGTTCTATGTTCCATGAGTTGGTGATGAGGGCACCGTCTTCGGTCTTCAGTCGGTAGGCGCCTGGCCATGTGACCTCGGCTATAATGAATGGCCCTTCCCAGATTGGGGATAATTTGTGCTGGTGGTTTGTATTTTCCTGAGGACGAGATCCCCGACCAAAAAGGCGCGGCCACGGACATTGCGATTGTGGTAGCGACGCAGGCCTTGAAGATACCTTGCCGACTGGATTGTTGCGGTGTCCCTTACTTCTTCCAACTGATCTAGCTTGACCAGTCGGGTATTATTGGAGTCGTCTTCTGAGCAAGCCCGGACTCGTGGAGAGCCGAACTATAACTCTGTCGGTAGCATAGACTCGGCTCCGTAGACCAGGAAGAAAGGGGATTGCCCTGTTGCCCGACTAACCGTGGTTCTAAGAGACTAGAGAACGGATGGGAGTTCTTGTACCCACCGGCCCGCGTATGGTTGTAGTCGGTCAAATATTCTGGTCTTGATGCCTTGTAAGACCATACCGTTGGCTCGTTCGACCTGCCCGTTGCTTCATGGGTGTGCCACGGATGCATAGCAGATCTTGATGCCAAAGTCTTCGCAGAAGTCTTGGAATACGTCGCCCGTGAAATGAGTACCGTTGTCGGTGATGATGCGGTTAGGAACTCCGAATCGGTATAGTATACTCATTATGAAGTCCTTTGCTCGTGCCGCTGTTATGGTTGCAACGGGTTTAGCCTCAATCCACTTGGTGAATTTATCGACTGTGACGAATAGATGTGTAAACCCTCCTGGCGCTTTCTTGAAAGGCCCGACCATGTCGAGCCCCCATACTGCGAATGGCCAAGAAAGAGGGATGGTTTGGAGTTCCTAGGCTGGGAGATTTGTCTGCCTTGCGTAGAACTGGCAACCCTCGCACTTGCAAACGATGTCTTTGGCGTCTGTTACTGCTGTGGGCCAGAAAAATCCCTACTAGTAAGCCTTTCCGACTAGAGTCCTGGATGCGGCATGGTTGCCACATATGCCCGAGTGGATCGACTGCAGAATCTACTTGCCTTCCTTGGTGGTGACGCAACACATGAGGACACCGGATGCGCTCTTTCGGTACAGGTCTTCTCCGACTAGTAGGAAGCTTTTGCTTCGACGGTTGATCTGTTCAGCTTGACTACGATCTTCTGGGAGTTCGTCGTCCAGGAGAAATTTGACAACAGGAGTCCTCCAGTCTTGACATATGTGCAGCACCTCGTCTGTGGTCGGGGTAGGTTCGCCTCCTGACTGCTCCGGCGCTGGTTTCTTCTTGACTGATGGCTCCATAAGTTGCTCGACGAAGATTTCAGTCGGAACCGCTTCTCTTTTGGATCCCATATTTGCCAGCTCGTCTGCTGCGTCGTTGTATTGGCGCAGGACATGTGTTATTTCTAGCCCGTCGAACTTGTTTTCCAGCTTGCGGACCTCCTGACAGTATGCCGCCATGGTATCATCGAGACAAGTCCAGTCTTTCATGACTTGGTTTACCATGAGTTGGGAATCCCCGCGTACAACTAGTCGATGTATGCCGAGTGATATAGCGATGCGGAGACCGTGGATAAGTGCCTCGTACTCGGCGACGTTGTGGGAAGCTGGGAAGTGGAGTTGTAGAACGTACTTCAGTTTTTCGCCGGTGGGGGACGTCAATATGACTCTAGCCCCGGTGTCGCTGATCCGTAGGGAACCGTCGAAGTACATTGTCCAGTGCTCTAGCTTTGCTATTGATGTAGGCAGTTGAACTTCTGTCCACTCAGCCATGAAGTCGGCTAGAGCTTGTGATTTAATTGCTGTCCGTGGCTGGAAGGTGATATCGAACGCCATCAACTCGAGTGCCCACTTAGCGATTCGGCTGGTGGCCTCGCGATTATGAAGGACATCCCCGAGTGGAAACGCTATGACCACCGTGACTTGATGTGCTTGGAAATAATGCACCAGCTTACGGACTGTGATAAGTAGGCCATATAGCAGCTTCTGGACCTGCGGATATCTCGTGTTCGAGTCGGCAAGCACCTCGCTGACAAAGTAAACTGGCTATTGTATTTTCTGAATATGACCCTGTTCGGATCGCTCCACCACTAGAACCGTGCTGACTACCTGAGTAGTTGCCGCCAGATATAGCATTAGCGGTTCCTGGGGCATAGGTGAAGCCAACACGGGAGGTGATGTAAGGAATTGCTTGAAATCTTCGAAGGCTTGCTGGGCTTCTGGAGTCCATTGGAAATTGTCTGCCTTTTTGAGTAGCTTGAAGAAGGGCATACCCTGTTCGCCCAGTTGGGAAATAAACCGGCTGAGTGCCGCCATGCAGCCTGTCAGCTTCTGGACGTCTTTAAGTTTAGTCAGGGGTGCCATGTTCCTGATGGCATTGACTTTCTTCGGGTTGGACTCGATGCGAGACGATGAAGCCGAGTAACTTGCCAGATGGCACTCCGAAGGCGCATTTTTCCGGTTTCAACTTCATCTTGAATTGTCGAAGATTTTGGAAGGTTTCTTCCAGGTCAGCGATGAGGTCTTCTTTCAACTTGGTCTTGATCACCACGTCTCGAAGTCGGCAACCTCGAAGCAGACGTTTTCCATGAGGAAGTTATCCCACGTGCCGAAGGTTACCAGCAAGGTTATCTGCCCGAGTGGAGTTGATGACAGGCAGGGAATTATCCCGTGGAAGGGCGTAGTACTCGGCCGTAGTTCTGAACGAGGAATCTTCATCTCGTCCAAAGTCTTGGCGAATAGGATGTTGAGTGCGCTGCCTCTGTCGATGAGGGTTTTCTTCAGCCTGTTGTTTCTGACGACTGGGTCCAGGACAAGTGGGTAGCGTCCCGGGTGCGAAACCCGATCTGGGTGATCTGCGCGGTTGAAGGTAATGGCCATCTCTGACCAGCGTAGGTATTGGGGGGTGTCCGTTGTGGAGACCGTGTTGATGTCGCGCGCTGATAGCTTCTGCTTGCGCTTGGACTCGTACGCGAGCGGCCCCCCAAAAATGTGGTTGAGCTTGGCTTGGGGATCTTGAAAATCTTCAGCCGGGCCGGAGTCTGGCTTATCCTTGTCCTTGTCAGCGCCAGACGATGAAGCTTGCTTGGAGGCAAACTTCTTGAGCATGTAGCAGTCTTTGGCCACGTGCTTGCCCTTGGGGTGGAAGGGGCATGGCCCGCTCATGACTTTCTGGTAGTTGTTGTTCCGCTGGGGCCGCGACCGACTACGCTCCATGTTGGCCACCTAGTTGTCCGACTTCTGCTTGCGGCTGCCAGACTTGTTTTGAGACGGCTCGTTGTCGGTTTTCGCCTTCTGGTCTTTATGTCGGGGCTCCTTCTTCTCGTCGAGGGCCTCGGCGACCGCTTCGGCCGATTCGGCGTATTTGTTGGCCATGTCGAAGAGAGCCCGGACTGTGGATGGAGGCTTTCGAGTGAACTTTGCAATGAGCGGGGCGTCTTTTACTCCCTTGCGGAAGGCGGCGATGACGGCCTCGTCTTTGACAGTTGGAATTTGATTGCGCTTCTCGGAAACCTTTTGATGAATTCGCGCAGAGACTCGTTCTTCTTCTGGTGCAATTGATAGAGGTCGTGCTTCGAAGCCGGTCTCTCGTAGGTCCCCTGGAAATTAGCGATGAACCGCTCCCTGAGTTGTCCCCAGGAACCGATCGACCGCCTCGGGAGGCCTGTCAGCCATGTCCTCGCCGAGTCGGCTAGCGCGACTGGGAGGTAGTTAGCCATGGCTTTGCTGTCGCCCCCAGCAGCTCGAACTGCTAGGACATAAACAGTGAGCCAGGACTCGGGGTTTGTTTTGCCGTCGTACTTTTCAATTTTGGTAGGCTTAAAGCCAGTCGGCCAAATGTGGGAGCCATGGGCCCCGGGTACCTCATGACAAGCTTATGGGCCACTCCGATAGAGGATGGGCCTAGCCTTGTAATTAGAGATATGGTAACCCTCGGCAGACCTTGCCTTGTACAATAAGGAATATATAGTCCTAGCCAGGTACATTATATCTCTAAGGGGAGATCTCCTAGTTGTAATCCGACGGGGACTCCTACCTTGTAACCTTGTCCCCCAGTATATAAGGGGAGGCAGGGCGCCCCCTAAGGGCAGGTTGAGTTAGTTCACCAGAATCACCACCATACATCCTCAAAGGAATAACACCACAACTGGATGTAGGGTATTACCTCACATTGAGGGTCTGAACCAGTATAAAATCTTTGTGTGTTCCTTTGCAATCCACCGAGTTTCCTTCCGCTGACTAGCCCCATATATTTATTACCGGTGTAAAACATCGACAGTTGGCGCGCCAGGTAGGGGCTTCAGCGAGATCTACATCTACAAGCTCGATGAATCCAGCAACCGGAGTCGACGGCGGCAAATTCTCTCTCGGAGATACAATCTCATTCGGAAGCCTCGACTTCGTCGCTGACAAGTTCGGCAATCTCACCTTGGCCGACACGGACCCGATCCAACCGGCCGAGGAACCAGCCGATTCCGCGCCAGTCGGCCTACACGATGCTGCAGCAATCTTTCACGACATGCTGCGGAGATCGGGTCCAGGGACAACTCTTTCTTTCGGTGTTCGACTCGGACTCGGTTTCGAGCCGGCCGAGATCGGGTCAGAAAAGAAAGAGATCGTCAATTTCCTGTTCGGACTCAGCGACGCCGCGGACATCTACAATCTACATCCGACGCGGCAAACGTGATCCCCTGGAGTTCAACTCGGATACGGCCCCGAGCCGCTCGAGATTGGATCTAGGGAGGTTGGAGTTATCATCAGCCCTATCAATTATTTGGACTACGACTCTCAGTCGGACTACGACTCTCAGTCGGATTACGACTCTAAGTCGGACAGCAGTTCGGCAAGCTTCTTCCCGCCACGAGAAATCTTCATGGCATCCAAAGGCTATTCTCCTACTCAGGAATCACGCCGACTACATGAGCAACAAGAGGAGAAGGCCTGCCGACTGCGAGAACAACAGGAGGAAGAAGCAAGACGCCTGCACACCCGCAACGATGGCCTACGCAGGGCTGGGCGAACCGCTCAGCAACAAGCCCTCCAAACAAAAGTCGGCGACCACGACGTCTTCGTCACGCCACAACAGAACATCGTGGCTGCCACAACCCTACTGGACACGATCCAACTTGGGCCTGATCACCAGGCCACCTCGACGATCGCAAGGATAAAAGCCATGCTTACCGCTGCTGCATGTCAGCAGCACCAACAGTCGGGCGACACACACATACCGACCAGTCGGTCAGTTTCCCCAGTGGCAGTCTCATCCACTTCAATGCGACGTCGAGCGGTCGGCTCTAGTCGGCTGCACACAGAGTCACGCCAAACGTCACTCGACAACCCCAACAACCAGCAGCATCGAAGCAACCGTTGGGATAATCAGGATCTCCGAGGCCGACTACAGCGTGATCTTCGGCAGAACATCAAGCCTCGGCGCCACGAACATGAAGAAGATGACGAGCAACGCCGACTGGAAGACAGGAACGAGTGCTTCGGCTTCCACCACGAGCGGTTTCGCCGCCGTAGTCGGGGTCGGAGTCCTCATGAAGATGGAGTACCGGCCTTCACCCCGGAGCTACAACAGGTCAACTAGCCGTCGGGTTTCAAGCCTACAGGCATCGAAAAATACGATGGCAAGACCAATCCTGAGTCCTGGCTTACGGTCTATACTCTGGCGATCCGAGCAGCTAGAGGAAATCACAAAGTCATGGCTAACTACCTCCCAGTCGCTTTAGCCGACTCAATGAGGACATGGCTAACAGGACTCCCCAAGCAATCAATCGGCTCATGGGCAGAACTCCGAGAACGCTTCATCGCCAACTTCCAGGGAACATACGAGAGGCCATCTTCCGAGTACGACTTATATCAGTTGCATCAAAGGAAGAACGAGTCTCTTCGTGACTTCATCAAGAGGTTCTCTGAGAAGAAAAATTCGATCCCAAACATCAAGGATGAGGTCGTCATCGCCGCCTTTCGAAAAGGAGGCAAAGACACCTCGTTCATCGACAAATTCACACGGAAGCCTCCCAACTCTGTCAAGGCTCTATTCGACATGGCGAACAAATACGCCGACTCAGCCCACGCTGTTGCTGAGGCCCTTGAAGACAAAAAGGCATCCTGACAGAAGAAGCGGGAGGGCACCGACGACGCGGTCCCGACTAAAGCTGGGAATCGTAAACGCAAGTCAGATGGCTTCATTGTGGCAGTCGGTCACAATCGTCTTCGACTTCCTACAACTGGAGATTATCAGAACAACAAGTGACACGCTCGGGGGCTCACAAGCCCAAACGCGAGGATGGCATCCCCACTTCCAAATACCGAACAGCTAAGTCGCTTTCTGATCTCTTCACTTGGCCTTGCCAAATGCCGCAGCCACCTACACCTAATAGGTGTACAAGCTGTGCTATACCTTTTTCCTGTTTTTTCTCTTAAATGATTGCAAAAGTATTCGAGTAGCATAAATCCTGATCCGTGAAACTTTGCTCCATGAAAGACGAACTCAAGTCACCCAAAACGCGTGTCTGGGAAAGAGCCATGAGCCAACTCCCGACGCTAGGGGGCTATGACTAGTCGGGCAGAGTGTTTAAACGTAAGGGGTCAACTACTCGGGAAAATTAATATCAAAAGAGAGGAAAAACATGTATTTGCATACACTGTAAAATACATTTTTATTCGGGTGATTGTTTTCATCATCAGATGCTACTCATCCGATATCTTTATATTGCAGGCCCAGCTCTGGATACGCGTGACAGGAACTCAGGGCTACTAGCCTATCTCCTACGCTCAGGGGCTGGACAAGCCTGCCAAGAATCACTCGGAATGCTCCATGAGGGCTATTGACCGAGTACTTGCACCAGTTGGGACGTCATCTTCCCTGGCTACGCTCCATGAGAGCTGACAACCGACTTCTGGCACTAGTCGGGGGTCGTATATCACTCGGCTGGGTAAGGTACACCCCATGAGGGTCGCCAGCTGAATCCTACGCTAACGCTAGGTTCAGGTGCCTTATCCGGCTACAACTCCGCTGAGTTGGGTACGCCCCATGAGGGTCGCCAGCCGAATCCTATGCTAATGCAAGGTTCGGGTACCTTATTTGGCTAATATAATCGACCTCCGGCGCCAGTCGGGGCTCGTGTACTACTCGGCTAAGTAGGGTACGCCCCATGAGGGTCGCCAGCCGAATCCTATGCTAATGCTAGGTTCGGGTACCTGATTTGGTCACAACTTTGTCAGATCGGGTACGCCCCATGAGGGTCGCCAGCCGAATCCTATGCTAATGCAAGGATCGGGTACCTTATTTGGCCATAACTTTGTTGGATAGGGTACGCCCCATGAGGGTCGCCGGCCGAACCCTCTGCTAATGCAAGGTTCGGGTACCTTGTTCGGCTTTACCCAAGTCAGAGAAGACTTATGTCGTCAAAGTGCATCCGGGGTTCTCATGCACTGCGTCACACCTGAGGAGGGCAAGCAGATCCTGCAATATACCTACTCAGGCTTCTGTGGCAACTAGGTTTCATCCAGAACATAAGTCGGAAAGGCTTGCGAATAAGGATTTCTCTGGCTGATGGTGGTTACCGACACCAAAAAACTCATCCTGACATGCGAGGGATGGTGATTTTATAGAGCCTACATTGGGTGGGTCGGTTTAGACCGGCTTACTCGGTAATGGGCCACCAAGATATGAGTTCCTACAGTAGCATGCTCCATGTGGGCCGCCCGCAGGCTGAGTTGAAATTATAGCGCTGGTGCTACCAATAGGAACCGATGAGGTAAACAGATATGCTTCATGAGAGCCTTACTGCTAAACATATATGTTTGGATATCTGTTCTACCCACCAAGTCTCGAGGATATATCCGTATAAGGATCACGAGCTGGTCTCATTAAAATTGGAGATGCAGGTATCTTTCTTGAGTCACACCTGACCACGAGATGGATTTATTTTCATAAAGTGGTACTCGGCCTACATGCTTGGCCACCAGTTGCCATGAGTGACATTATTCCAGCCGACATAACGCTGAAGAGTCTAACTTTCGAGTAGTACACTACTCGGGAGAGACTATAAACCTTCTTTCCCGCTGACATGACGCGGATGAGTCTAACTTCCTGGGTGGACGCCACTCGAGAAAGACTATAAAACCCCTTATTCCAGCTGACATGAAGCTGAAGAGTCCCATATACGAGTAGCATCCTACTCGCAAGACTATAAACACACATCCCGACTGACAGAAGTCGAAGAGTCCTACATACGAGTAGTTCCCTACTCGGCAAGACTATAAATCATATTCCGGTTGACATGATACCGAAGAGTCTCATATACCAGTAGTATACTACTCGGGAAAGACTACAAGGTTAAAGATCTTTGACTTTATGTTTAATTGTCTTCACAATTAAGCACAAAGTCGGGGGCTACACCTAATAGGTGCGCCTATTCGGTGCACACTATTCATACTTCTACATGGAGCCCTTCATAGCCTCGCTGCCAGCTGACATGAAGCAGGACTCGGGAGAAGAAGCACTCGGACAAAGAGCACTCGGGAAGACTTCACCGTGGAGGATGAGCACTTGGCAACAGCTGTGACTCAACTATGAAGGTCTCAGGGGCTACTGTGGGAGCCATGGGCCCCGGGTACCTCATGACAAGCTTATGGGCCACTCTGATAGAGGATGGGCCTAGCCTTGTAATTAGAGATATGGTAACCCTCGGCAGACCTTGCCTTGTACAATAAGGAATATATAGTCCTAGCTGGGTACATTATATCTCTAAGGGGAGATCTCCTAGTTGTAATCCGACGGGGACTCCTACCTTGTAACCTTGTGCCCCAGTATATAAGGGGAGGCAGGGCGCCCCCTGAGGGCAGGTTGAGTTGGTTCACTAGAATCACCACCATACATCCTCAAAGGAATAACACCACAACTGGACGTAGGGTATTACCTCACATTGAGGGCCTGAACCAGTATAAAATCTCTGTGTGTTCCTTTGCAATCCACCGAGTTTCCTTCCGCCGACTAGCCCCATATATTTATTGCCGGTGTAAAACATCGACACCAAACGACTTCCTGTAGCTCCCGGGTAAAGGCTGGGATGCCTTCATCGTCGTGAGGGCTCGGGCTCCGATCTTGGTTGCGCAGCTGCCCGTGGTGGAGATCGAAGCGCTCGTTTTCATCCTCCAGTCGGCGGCGTTCGTCTTCTTCACGTTCTTCGTGTCGGGCGTTTAAGGTGTTGCGAAGGTCACGTTGTAGTCGTACTCAGAGGTCCTGATTGGGTCGGCAATCGTACTGGCGACGCCGCCGGTTGTCATTTTAGGTATTGCCGAGCGTTGTTTGCCGGGACTCTTCGCGTTGCCGACTGGAGCCGGCCGCCCGGCGTCACGTTGACGCAGATGATCCTGCCACCGGAGATCCCGACCGATTGGTCGGTATAACAGTGTCGCCCAACTGCTGTTGTTGCTGACAGGCAGCAGCTATGATCATCGCCTTGATCTTGGCGATAGTCGGGGTGGCCTGGTGATCAGGCCCAAGCTGGAGTGTGTCCAGCAGGGTTGCGGCGGCCACAACGTTCTGTTGTGGTGTGACAAAGACATCATGGTCGCTGACTTTGGTTTCGAGGATCTGCTGCTGAGCGACTCGCCTAGCCTGGTGTAGCCCGTCATTGCGAGCTTCGCAGTTGGCCTCCTCTTGTTGTTGTAGTCAGCACGCCTCCTCCTGTTGCTCCTCTTGTAGTCGGCATACCTCAGAAGGTGGTGTCGAAGCCATGAAGATCTCACGGGGGAGGAGGAAACTTGCCAAGCTAGAGTTCGAACTAGCGCTCGAACTGCTATCCGACTTGGTGTCGGACTCCGAGTAGTTTATCGGAGTAAGAACAACTCCGACCTCTTTGGATCCAATCTGAAATGGCGCTTGGCCGTGTCCAAACTGAATTGCTGGAGATCGGGTCGGCTGCGCGGATTGTAGATGCGCAGCGTCACCGAATCCGTGCAGGAGATTGACGATCTCTCCCCCTCTCGGCCCAACCCACGCTGGCTCAAGGCCTAGCGCAAGTCGGACGCCAAGGGAGAGAGTTGTCCCGATGTTCGGCGATTTAAAGGACTGCCGCAGTAGGTCGTTGAAGGAGATGGCGGCGTCCTGCAGGCTGATTGGCGCAAGGTCGGCTGGTTCCTCGGCTGGTAAGATTGGATTTGCTTTAGCCAAGGTGAGATTGCCGAGTTGATCGGCAATGAAATCAAGGCTCCCGAAAGTAATGGTGTCTCCAAGGGAGAACTTGCTGCCTTTGACTCTGTTGATTGAATCCATCGAATCTGCTGATGAAGAATTCGTCGGAGCCCCTACCTGGCGCGCCAACTGTCGATGCTTTGCACCGGCAATAAAACTATAGGGCTACTCGGCGAAGAGAAATTCGGTGGACTGCAGAGGAACACAAAGAAGATTTATACTGGTTCAGGCCCTCGATGTGAGGTAATACCCTACGTCCAGTTGAGGTGTTATTCCTCTGAGGTGTTTTTGCGGATCAATGATCTCGTCTGTTGATGTTTCCGTCCTCATGGGGCGCCCTGCCTCCCTTTATATACTAGGGGACAGGGGTACATGATAAGGATCCCAGCCGGATACGGCCATGGGATTTTCTTCTTAGCGACAGAATCTTATTCGACTAGGACTATGTTTCCCTTATTGTACAAGGTAAAGCCCGCCGGGTACTATCTTATCTCTAATTACATGGTTCGGCCCATCCTCTATCCGAGTGGCCCATATGCTGGTGGTGAGGCACCCAGGGCCCATGGCCTCCACACAATTAAACATAAAGTCAAAGATTTTTAACCTTGCAGCCTTTCCCGAGTAGATTACTACTGGTATGTGAGACTCTTCGGTATCATGTCAACCGGAATATGATTTATAGTCTTGCTGAGTAGCATGCCACTCGTATATGAGACTCTTCAGCTTCATGTCAGCTGGAATAGGGGGTTTATAGTCTCTCTCGAGTGGCGTCCCACTCGGAAGTTAGACTCCTCAGCATCATGTAAGCTGGAAAAGATATTTATAGTCTCTCCTGAGTAGTGTACTACTCGGAAGTTAGACTCTTCAGCATCATATCAGCTAGAATATTGTTGCTCATGGCAACTAGTGGCCAAGCATGTAGGCCGAGCACCACTTTATGAAAATAAATCCATTGTGTGGTCAGGTATACTCGAGAAAGATACCTGCATCCCCAATTTTAATGAAGACCAGCTTGTGATCCTTATAAGGATATATCCTCGAGACCTAGTGGATAAAACAGATACCCAAACATATATATTTAGCAATTAGGCCTTCATGAAGCATATATGTTTACCTCATCGATTCCTGCTAGTAACACCAGCGCCACGATTTTAACTCGGCCTGCAAGCGGCCCATATTGAGCTTGCTACTGTAGGAACTCATATCTTCGGTGGTCCAACTTCGACTGTGTAGGCCCAAGCCCATTTAGTCGGCACAGGCTCTATAAGGGCTGAGGGAGAGAGAAAAGATTCCTCTATCTTCCCCACGTGACCAATCGTTTCGTCTTCCGCCTCCGCTCCAAAATTTCGCCTCCCGCTTTGCTAGGGTTCACTGTGCTTGCTGTTCCCCACTAGAACTCGGGCGATTCCGATCCTTCTTGTCAATTCAAAGCCCCCAATCGCATTTCCCCCAAATTTCTCCGCCCCAGCCATGCCGAGGGCCTTGAACCTTATGGGTGCATCGGAGAATGCCTGGCCGACTTCGGATTGCGGCTCGGTGAAGCTGATGCTCCTGGAGAGTCAATTGAAGCTGCAAGGCCAGGGCGTTATCCGCTGGCATCTGGCCAAGGGTGAGTCAGTTCCAAACCCCCAATCCAGCGAAATTGTCGTCTTTGCCTCTTTTTTCGACTGGGGTTTCTTTCTTCCCTCTTCCGCGTTCTTCTGCCGTCTCCTTGACTTCTATGGGTTGGAGTTGGTGAATCTAAATCCCAACTCAATCCTTCAAATCTCCATATTCGTGACTCTTTGTGAGTTCTTCTTGGGTGTGGAAACCCACCTTAACTTCTTCAGGCATTTGTTTCATGTTAAGCCCCAGCCCTCCAAGAATGATGTTCAGGTGATTCGGGGGGCTGGCCTTCAGTTGAGGAGCGAGAGGAAGAAAACATATATCGATCTTTCCTTGAAATCCTCCTTGAAAGGTTGGCATAAGGAGTGGTTCTACTGTTCTAATCTAGAACCCTCCCTGCCTCCATTCACCGGTTCGCCACCAGTGGTCTCATCCAATTGGTTTTCAGATCCAACCTTCGAAGAGATGGGACAAGTGCATCAGTTGCTGGAGAAACTGGCGAAATTCAAGCTAGCCGACTTAACCGGGCCCTAGGTGGCCAGGTGTTTCCTGAACCGGCGTGTGCAGCCGCTGAAGCTGAGGAGCGCATTCGGCTGGGATTACCAAGGAAAACATGACCCTGACCGAGAAAGCCACGAGTCGGCTGACCAGCAGAAGGTAACTGAAACCTTGTTTGGTTATTTCTCTAGCGGGGTAATCGAGACCGAGGACACAAAATACACCATCGCAGCTTATAACCACAATCGGCCCCGCCCCAAGGTAACCTTTGTCCTCCTTCTATGATGAATGCCTGTGAAGATGTGTCCGCAATTGCCCAGCATTATTTGATGTATGTTGTTAAACTGTCTGTAGTGGTGTGAGGAGTTTGATGATGACTCCCGCTCGTTGTCGGCCACCAAGTCAAAGAAGAGGCCGAGGAGTCCTTCTGCTGCCCAGCCCGACTCCAAGAGAGCGGGGAAGAAGCCCATTGTAGATCAGGGCAACGTGAAGGTCGTGAAGCCGAGTGCCACAGCCGGGAGTTTAAGGATAGGGGACCTTGCCGGCACAGCGCCTAGGCCATTGAGTCCCAGACCGGGACCGGTGCAGTTGAGCTTAGCAACATCGAGCCCAACCCAAACACGGCCGAGTACAAGATCGACTCCGGCGCCGGCGAGCACCCAAGCGCCCCAGCCGACCACACCACAAATGGGGCCGACTAGGACAGAGGTGCTGCCGCTGACTGCCGCGCCCTCAGGCCCAACAGCTAGCGGCCCTCCAGTGCCGCCCCCTGGGTCTCCCGGGCAAAGGCTCAAGTTCTCCAAGAGGTAGGCTATTCTGGGTCTTCTGAAAATCATGTTCAGCGTTGTCATGCCTTGATGCTTGACTTGTTGTGTAGGAAGCGGGTCGACATAAATCTTAAGGAAGTCACGCCGACTGCCCCTGTTGTCAACCCTATCCCAGCCGGTCCGGAGCTAGCGAGTACGCTTGCTGAGCCGAAGGCGGGCCTAGCCGCAGGGGCTGAGACCGTCCCGACTACAGGGTCGCCGACGCCGGCCGACCAAGGGGTGGTTATCGAAGCCGGCGCCCTAGCCCCTGAGCCGGTGCCTGTTGCCGAAGTCGTCACTGCAACTCCTGAGCTAGCGCTTGGTGCTGAAGGTGCTGCTGTAGCACTTGAGCCAGCCCCCAAGGCCGCAGAGGCCGCCGAGCCGGGGGCTAGGAGTCCGTCGCCTTCCTGGTCGTGGTCGTCGTCGTCGCTTCCTTCAGAGAGACCCGACCTCCCTAGGATCGAGGCCCCTCCGCGCAGGTTCCCGAGGACGTTCCAGTGGACGGCGCCTGACGGGACTGCACAGACCTACAAGGTCGATGATGTGGCAGCGGGAAGGTAACGTGAAGCCCTGCTTCATGCCATACTTGCCGCGTCCGAGGGGATTCGGGTACAGTTTCCATTGTGCCAGAATTTTGGCAGTATTTCTTGATGCTCGATTCTGCTTTGACTTGTTGATCGCCGAGCAGAAAGTTGTTGATCGCTCGGAGAAAATGCACGAGGTGCTGAACCGAATCACCCCCCACCTCCAAGAGTTGGACCAACTCCGAGCCCTAAAAATTGAAGTGGAAGGGCGCAGCCAGGAGAGGGAATCTGGGCTGAGGGAGAACGTCACCAAGCTTAGGAGCGAAAATTGGGATCAAGCCATGACGATAAGAGGTGAGCCTCTAGAACCCTTCTTCCTGACCAAATCCTTGGTATATCCCTCCAGCTGTGTTATTTCCCGACTGCCCAGTTGTGTGTTGACTGCATGGTCGAGTTCTTGATTGATCTGTCGTGCAGCCCTCCAATCCGAGTTGAAGACCCACACAGAGGGAGGAGAGCAGCTGAAGGAGGCCGAGAGAGCCAGGGCCAAACTTGAAAAAGATAAGGCCGCCCTGACAGGGGCCAAAACCGAGCTGGAGCAAGAGAAGGCCGAGTTGAAAGCGGCCAATACCAAGCTCAAGAAAGAAAAAGTCGAACTGGAGAAAGCCATCACCAAGTGGGAGGCCGACTACAAAAGTGAGTTTCTGCCCTGACAATAACCTTAGCCAATCCATTAATTACTCCATATGCGGCTTTGCTTAACAATTTTACTTGTCGATGAATCCGGGTAGCTACGAGAGCCAATTCCCAGATCCAGTTCGAAGCTTTTGCAGAGGAGATCAGGGCAGTCAAGGAGTCACGGGAAACCCTTAGCGAGTCCGTGAAAGGGCTCCTTGACCTGATAGATCCTCATCCTATGGGAACCAGCTCCAGCACAATCTTCCAACTGGAGGAGCGCCTTAAAGATGCACCGAGTGCCCTGAAGAGGTACTCGGATGAGCGCGTTATTGCCGGCGTGGCCCAGACTCTAGCGATGACCAAGTCCATCTACCCAAGGGCAGATGTCGAAGCCATCGGGGAGGGATTTGCCGAGGAGACGACTCTTGAGGAGGCGCTGGAGCTGATAGCTAAGGCGAGGCCGACTGCAGAAATTATCACCCGGGACCTGGGTATGTAAAGACAACATATCATGCAGTCGGTGTGTATATACATTTTGGTAAGAATATGTGTAAATACATGTGCAATGCCGCCAAGCTTTAGACTTTTACTCTGTTGTCATTAGCTTTACTCGACAATATAGCCTACGCCGAGTTAGTCTATAGGAACTTAATAAAAATGTTCACCGCAGAAGGCTGTACTCGGGCAGACATGGGAAAGTCGTAGTAAAACTTCATAACTTGAGTGAAATAGCCTACCGACTGCTCTAGCATCGGTTTCTTCTTGACTGACGGCTCCATGAGTTGCTCGACAAAGATCCCTGTTGGGACCGCCTCTCGGTTGGATCCCAGATTTGCCAATTCATCTGCAGCGTCATTATATTGTCGTAGCACATGTGTTATCTCCAGCCCGTCGAACTTGTTTTCTAGCTTGCGGACTTCCTGACAGTATGCCGCCATTCTGTCATCGAGGCATGTCCAGTTCTTCATGACTTGGTTTATCACAAGTTGGGAATCTCCTCGCACAACCAGTCGACGGATGCCGAGTGATATGGCGATGCGGAGCCCATGGATGAGTGCCTCGTACTCGACGATGTTGTAGGAAGCCGGGAAGTGGATTTGTAGGATGTACTTTAGTTTTTCGCCGGTGGGGGACGTCAGTATGACTACGAGAACAACAAGAGGAAGAAGCGAGATGCCTGCA
Source organism: Oryza meyeriana var. granulata (assembly GCA_003991445.1). Lineage (NCBI taxonomy): Eukaryota > Viridiplantae > Streptophyta > Magnoliopsida > Poales > Poaceae > Oryza > Oryza meyeriana. The sequence goes on from RYFJ01002548.1 coordinate 42,919, forward strand.
CGCCCGCAACGATGACCTACGCAGGGCTGGGCGGACTACTCAGTAACAAATCCTCCAAACCCAAGTCAGCGACCACGACGGCTTCGTTACACCTCAACAGAACGTCATAGCCACTGCAACTCTGCTGGACATGCTCTAGTTTGGGCCTGATCACTAGGCCACCCTGACTATAGCAAGGATAAAAGCCATGATCACTACTGCTATGTGCCAGCAGCGTCAACAGTCGGGCGATACACTCATACCGACTAACAAGTCAGCTTCCCCAACGGCAGTCTCATCCATCTCAACGCAACGTTGAGTGTCCAGCTCCAGTTAGCCGCAAATGGAGTCACACCAGATGTCACTCGGCAACCCCAACAACAACCGGTGGCGTCAAAACAACCGTTGGGACAACCAGGATCTCCAAGGCCGACTACGGCGTGACCTTCAGCAAGGCATCAACGCTCGGTGCCGCGAACGAGAGGAAGATGAGCTACGCTGATTGGAAGACGAGAACGAGCACTTCAGCCTCTACCACGAGCGGTTTCACCGTCGTAGTTGGAGTCGGAGTCCCCACACAAATGAAGGTGTACCGGCCTTCACCCACGAACTGCAACAAGTCGACTGGTCCTCAGGCTTCAAGCCGACTGGAATTGAAAAATATGACGGAAAGACCAATCCCGAGTCCTGGCTCATGGTCTACACTCTGGTAATCTGAGCAGCTCAAGGAGATCACAAGGCCATGACTAACTACCTCCCAGTCGCTCTAGCCGACTCAACAAGGACATGGCTAACAGGACTTCCTAAGAGATCAATCGGCTCCTGGGGAGAACTCCGAGAACGCTTTATCGCCAATTTCCAAGGAACATACGAGAGGCCATTTTCTGAGTATGATCTGTATCAGTTGCGTCAAAGGAAGAATGAGTCTCTTCGTGATTTCATCAAGAGGTTCTCTGAGAAGAAGAATTCAATCCCAATGATCAAGGACGAGGTTGTCATCACCGCCTTTCGAAAAGTAGTCAAAGACACCCCGTTCATCCCTAAATTCACTCGGAAACCTCCCAAATTTGTCAAGGCTCTATTCGACATGGTGAACAAGTACGCCGACTCGGCCGACACTGTCACTAAGGCCCTCGATGACAAAAAGGCACCTTGACAAAAGAAGCGAAAGGATGTTGATGACGTGCCCCTGACTAAGTCTGGGAACCGCAAATGCAAGTCGGACGACTTCATTGTGGCATTCGGTCACAAGCGTCTTCGACCTCCTACAACTGAAGATTATTAGAACAACAAGTGACATGCTCGGGGGCTCAAAAGCCCAAACGCAAGGATGGCATCCCCACTCCTAAATACCGAACAGCTAAATCGCTTTCTGATAAATATTTCCTCACTCGGCCTCGCCAATGCCGCAGCCGCTTACACCTAATAGGTGTACATACTGCGCATTTTTTGTTTTTGCTCTTAATGATTGCAAAAGTACTCAAGTAGTATAAATTCCGATCCGTGAAAAGTACTCAAGTCACCCAAAACGCGTGTCTGGGAAAAAGTCATGAGCTGACTCCTGACGCTAGGGGGCTATGACTAGTCGGGCAAAGTGCTTAAACGTAACGGGTCAACTACTCGGGGAAATTAATATCAAAAAGAGTAAGAACATGTATTTACATATATTGTAAAATACATAAATTTTCTTCGGGTGATTGTTTTCAACATCAGATGCTACTCATCCGATATGTTTATAATGTAGGGCCAGTTCTGGATACGCGTAACAGGAACTCAGGGCTACGACCCTATCTCCTATGCTTGGGGGCTGGACCAGTCTGCCAAGATACACTTGGAGTGCGACACTTCAAGAATCACTTGGAATGCTCCACAAGAGCCATTGTCCGAGTACTCGCACTAGTCGGGACTCGTGTGTGGGCTAAAAACTGACCTTCGGTGCCAGTCGGAGCTCGGGGACCACTCTGCTGGGTGATCTACGCCCTATGAGGGTCGCTAGCCAAATCCTGTGCTAATGCTAGGTTCGAGTACCTTTTTTGGTTACAACTCAACTGGGTAAGGTACGCCCTATGAGGGTTGCCCGCCGAATCCTACACTAATGCTAGGTTCAGATACCTTATTCGATCACAACTCTGCTGGGTGAGGTACGCCCCATGAGGGTCGCCAGCCGAATCCTATGCTAATGCGAGGTTCGGGTACCTTATCTGGCTAACAACCGACCTCCGGCACTAGTCGGAGCTCGGGTACCACTCCGCTGAGTTGGGTACGCCCCATGAGGGTCGCCAGCCGAATCCTATGCTAATGCAAGGTTCGGGTACCTTATTTGGCTAATATAACCGACCTCTGGCGCCAGTCGGGGCTCGTGTACCACTTGGCTAGGTAGGGTACGCCCCATGAGGGCCGCCAGCTGAATCCTATGCTAATGCTAGGTTCGGGTAACTTATTTGGTCACAACTCTGCCAGGTTGGGTATGCCCCATGTGGGTCGCCAGTTGTATCCTATGCTAATGCAAGGTTCGGCTACCTTATTTGGCTATAATTCTATTGGGTAGGGTACGCCCCATGAGGGTCGCCAGCGGAATCCTCTGCTAATGCAAGGTTCGAGTACCTTATTCGGCTTTACCAAAGACAGAGAAGACCTATATCGTCAAAGTGCATCCGGAGTTCTCATGCACTGCATCACACCTGAGGAGGGTAAGCAGATCCTGCAATATACCTACTCAGACACTGTGGCAACCATGTTGCATCTAGAACATAAGTCGGAAAGGCTTGCGGACAAGGATTCTTCTGGCTGATTGTGGTTACCGATGCTGAAATACTCATCCTGACATGCGAGAGATGCTAATTTTTGAGGGCTGTGCTAGGTAGGTCGGTTTAGGCCGGCTTATTTGGTAGTAGGCCAAAGATATGAGTTTCTCGATAGCATGCTCTATTGGGCTGCTCGCTGACTGTGTTAAAATCATAGTGCAGGTGTTATTCACAGAAACCGATTAAATAATCAGATATGCTTCATGCTAAGCCTACAGCCGGGTGTATACATTCGGGTATCTGTATTGTTTACCAGGTATTGAGGATATATCCTTATAAGGATCGACAGCTGGTCTCCATTAAAAATGGGATGTAGGTATCTCTCAAGTACACCTGACCACGTATTGGGTTAAAATCCATGAAATGATACTCGGCCTACATGCTTGGCCAACAATTGCCATGAGCAAAAATTTCTTCCAGCTGACATGACGCTGAAGAGTCCAACTTTGGTGTGATGTACTATTCAGGAAAGAATATAAAAAATTCTTCCAGCTAACATGAAGCTGAAGAGTCTCATATACCAGTAGTACATTACTCGGGAAAGACTATAAAGTTAAAAATTCTTCCGGCTGGTATGACGCTGAAGAGTCTTATTTTCGAGTGACATACTACTCGGGAAAGACTAAAAAATATTCTGGCTGATATGATGCCGGAGATTCTTATTTTCGAGTGATATACTACTCGGGAAAGACTGCAAGGTTAAAGATCTTTGACTTTATGTTTAATTGTTTTACAATTAAGCACAAAGTCAGGGGCTACACCTAATAGGTGCGCATATTTGGTGCACACTATTCATATTTCTACATGAAGCCCTTCATAGCCTCGTTGCCAGCTGACATAAAGCAGGACTCGGGAGAGGAATGTGACATGCTGGCCCAATTAGGATTTGGCCTATGTGGCCCATGAGTGCTGTGTGCACATGAATAATACCACCTTGCTAGTTGAGCAAGAGTTGAACCAACTTATAAGGCCTTGTCCCTCCAACCATAGCACTTCCGGGTTAACCCTTTTACACAAAGCGAGGACGAAAGTGTAAGTGGGGTGCTATGTGTAAGTGGGCCCACCCATCGGATGGGCTGGGTTGCACGGTTCTGGAGGGCAGGCTGTTACAAATGGTATCAGAGCCGACCCTCGCGGTTGCACATACGGGTCAGTGTGCGGGCATATGGCGTATGACACATGTGGGCTCTGTGTGAGGCACATGGCATGGCATATGGCGCTGGCACTGGACATACGGAGCCTGTGTGGCTATGCGGGTAAGTTGGACTGGAGGGGATGCCAGGTCCTTTGAGGGGGGGGGGTGTGTGTCATCCTAGACCAATTAGGATTTGGCCTATGTGGCCCATGAGTGCTGTGTGCACATGAATAGTATCACCTTGCTAGTTGAGCAAGAGTTGAACCAACTTATAAGGCCTTATCCCTTCAATCATAGCACTTTTGTGTTAACCCTTTTACATGAAGTGAGGATGAAAGTGTAAGTGGGGTGCTATGTGTAAGTGGGCCCGCCCGTCGGATGGGCTGGGTTGCGCGGTTCTGGAGGGCAGGCTGTTACAAGGAAGCACTCGGACAAAAAGTACTCGGGAGCAATGCATTCGGGAATTCTTCACCGTGGAGGACGAGCACTCAGCCTCAGCTGTGACTCAACTATGAAGGCCTCAGGGGCTACTATCGGTGCCACGGGCCCGGGGTACCTCATGAGAAGCTATTGGGCCACTCGGATAGAGGATGGGCCTAGCCTTGTAATTAGGGATATAACGGGACTCAGCAAACTTAACCCTATATGATGGGAAAAATACAGTCCTAGTCGGGCACCTTCTATTCCTAGAAGGAGATCCCTTGGTCGTAGTTTGACTGGGACTCCTACTTTGTAACCCTGTCCCCCAGTATATAAGAGGAGGCACAGCGCCCCCTAAGGGTGGGATGATCGAGATCAACACGATCAGGATCATACAACCTCAAAGGAAATACACCACAACTGGACGTAGGGTATTGCCTCATCTCGAGGGCCTGAACCAGTATAAACCTTTTGTGTTCCTTTGCAATCCATCAAGTTTCGGTCCGACGAGTAGCCCTATATATTTATTGCCGGTGTAAAACATCGACAGCTGCCCCTGCTGAGCTGGTGCCATTGGCGGGCGCAGAGCGGGGTGATGGTTGTGCTGCCCGCTGTTATTGCTGCTGCCCCCGAAGTGTCTGGGGTGGAACGGATGCTGTTGACAGACAATCAGGGTGGAAGGTCCACCCTGATGGCCCAACATCATCCTTGGCCTTTGGTGCTGACCCTGGTTGGCTCTGAATTGGGCCGCCTTCCTCTTGCGGTCCATCTTGTTGCACTGGTCCTCCTGATGGATCGCCTTGTCCACTAGTTTCTCGAAGTCGGGGTAGTCACTAGAGAGGAGCTAGTTGGTCAATTCGTCGTCCAAGCCCTCCAGGAATTTCTCCTGCCTCTCCGCATCAATACAGACATCCTCTGGCGCATAGCATGCTAGACGGTTGAAATCGTGGAGGTACTTGGTGACTGTCTTGTTCAGTGCGTGGAACTCCCTTTTCTTCTGTGCCACAATGCTTGCCGGAATTTGGGATTTTCGGAAGTTGTGGCAGAATTCTGCCCATGTGACCTCAGTCCTTGCGATGCGGGTCACGAGAAAGTTATCCCACCAGGCAGAGGCGGGACCTTGGAGCTGGTGTTCAGCAAAAGCTACCTTCTCCTAGTCGTTGCATTGGAGGAGATTGAGCTTCTTTTCGATCACCAACAGCTAGTCGTTGGCGTCCATGGGGTTGGTGGTGCTCGAGAATATGGGTGGTCTGACCCTCAAGAACTCGGGCAGCTTGAACTAGGGAGTGGTGGTAGAATATGAGCCTACTGGTGTTGCTGTTGTTGCTGGTTGTTCTGCTACATCTGTTGCATCATGATGGCCATGATCTGATTCTGGTTGGCCAACACTTGCACCAATGTCAAGTTCTCTAGCAATGGGGGTGGCATGTTGTGTGGGATCCCATTGTTCTGTGGTGCCCCGTCTTGCTGGTTGGTGGCACTAGCATTACTGACCGCATGGGTGCTGCTCCTGGTGTTCACCATCTGGAGGATGACGGGAAATAGAAGGGAAGAAAGAAAATAGGTGGCTTAGAACGAGGAATGATATTAAAGTTGCTAAATTAAATTACCTAAAGTGCAAAACATGGAAACATTTCAAAAGCAATTGAACTCCTAATTAAGGCAGTCATACCACAAGACAGATGGTATGAGCCACCGACTAACCCCAAAGCAAACATTCTAGCATCACAACTAACATGAAATCAAACTAAGGAAACAATAAAAGCTAGGGATGATGCGTCTAGTGCTCCGAGCGGCTCTTGTGGTCGTCTGAGTCATACTCCGGCTCCTGCTCATTGCCCATCTCCTCGTCAAAGCGGCTCCTAGAGCCACTCATGAAGCCTCTGCTACTGCGCGGTGAAGAGCTGGCCTCACTACGGGTGCAGGATCCACTGAAGGAGCTGCTGCCGTCCATGGAAGTGAAGCCCTCGTGGATGCTGGTGCCGCCCTGGGAGCTGCTATCACTCGACGACACATTGATTGTGCCGCCGGTTGGTGCTGGTGCTAGTGCTGGCACTGGAGCTGGAGTTGGTGCTGGTGGTGGTGGTGCAGGTGGCCCGTTCCTAGGATTCAACTAAATGAGCACGGGGGAACGGTCCTCTTCCTCGGAGTCAGGCGGATCCTGGCCCCACCTAGCGGCAGCTGTCCCTTAAGCTCGGCGACCTCCTTTTTCAAGCAGTTGATCTTGTTTTGGAGCCCAATGATGGTCATCCTGTTGGAGTCCTCCCTGTTGTGGACCGCACGCACCCAGTTGGCGTGCATGTAGTCCATGGCCCACAAAGCTCGCCTCATGTGGATAATGGTGTTGTCGTTCTCCGCGTCAGCCTGCTGGAAGGTGCTGTAAGTCTGGTAGTGCGCCCGGCTGGGGAGGTAGCGGTAAGCCGTAGTGCGGAGGGTACAGTGGTGCCTTTGGCATAGCTCTCCAATTGGGCGGAAAGCTGCCTCCTGACAGGCGTGATCGAAGGTATGCCTGCCAACCTATATCTCCATAGTAGGCAGGTGATACTACTCGTCCTATAGCTTCAAACAAACGCGGTGGGGGAGCTTGCCCTCCAGTGGCTCCACAATTGTGTACTTGGGGGCATGGCTGTACCCCAAAGTGAAACTCATCATGCGGAGCTCCTCCACAAATCCTCCCATCTTGGCTCCACGCTGGTTAGGAAGGCTGTCCATCTATAGAAGACAAGGAGGGGGAATCAATGTATGCTTAGATCCAAATAAAATAAACGATAAGTGATTTGGAAATAAAGCAGCGATTTTATGCATGGAATAATTTTTGCATGAACAATATTAAGAAATTAACAGAATGACTTAATTGAATAAAATAATGCCAAAATAATTTAAATAATAATTGCAAAACGATTGGAAAATTTTGTACATGGATTGAATTAAATGTTACCCCCGATTGACCAATATTTTTCCCAAAATTTAGACTCACACGACGCGACCGTCAAATAAAATCCCATTCCTAGACTTGACCTAACTCAAAAATTTCAATCAAATAAAGGCCAAGATTTTTATCCCGAAACGAGAAATGATTCCCAAATTTTCCTGAAACAACTCCAAATGCAAAAGGACTTATTCAGATGAGAAGTTTCAGAGGGCTCTTAGGGTTTCCATTTGGCTTGTCCTATGGTTAAGTTCGGCTCTGATACCAACTTGTAACGCCCAGAAATTCACAACCAGAATTCTGAACATTCCTATGTATTAAATTCCTGTCCAGGAAAGCTAGGGTACACAAATACCAAGTTGCCGTACAAAGTGGTCTTAATAACAATATAAAATTGTCTTACATAAATGCAGCGGAAAAACTATAAATAAATGAGCTAAGCCACGTGGAGGCTTCCATTCCACAGGGAGCTTGATGACGGTACAAGCCTACTCCTCTTGGCGATCATCATCCGAGAAGTACTCCATCTCTAAGGGGGAAAGGGAGCAAGACTGAGTACCACCCATAGTACTCAACAAGTCACACCCGCAAATATGCACAATGCACGGGAGACCAACAAAGGCTTTAGGTTCATTTGCGTAAAAGCATTTGCAACCAATAGTAGTTCACATACGAGTAAAAGGTTATTTAATTAAGTAGTATTAATCATCATTGATCAACGCTACACCACATTGACCAGGCCCAGCCGTCCATCCTATCCCTACAGCATATTTTAAGTCAGATTATTATGGTGAGACTAATCACGGTGAGTCTTGACCAAACGCCCATAACCGTGGGCACGGCCATTCGAATAGTTTTTAACTCTGGTCAGAGGTGTACAACTGTACCCACAAGATATAGCCCCACACACATTCCTGTGTGCCGGCATGTCACCACGACACACCGCGAAGAGGCTGTGACAAGACTGTTCACGCAACTCCTCCCGAACCATCCACACCACGCTAAGGTTGCACCTGCCGACAGGGCACACCGTATCGACCCGGTTACCCCCCTTGCACCACGACGGATCCGGAGGCCGATCAACCCGACACCTAAGCCGACCCAACTCCATCACACCCGTGCTCACCAAACAATGCCTAGGAGGGGAAGAAGCTACGCTACAAGCCCAGTGTTGCCCACGCTGGCCTGTGGTATGTACGGAAAACTGCTCAAGGGGTTCCCGTGAACCGGTCCTTAATCACCATGGTGCGACCATCAAAACCATGCACCCACCACCCACCATTAAGGTCACATTTTAGTTGTGTAATTGTCCATGACCAAAGTTCCATCATCTCGACACAAAGTTGAATCATAGGTATAATAATGAGCAATTAACCCCCAAGGTGAGCTAGTTCATTCTAAGCATGGTTAAGCAGCCTAAGAACATATTCTAGTCATATTGTTACCTAGGTTACCGAGGTGGCCAGATTTTGCTAGTTGAGGGAAATGGCAGCGAGGGCGGGACGTGCGAAATTCGCACGGGGTCGTGCGTGAGAGGGACGGGGAACGTGGGGGAACGGCTCAGGGACTCCGTCCGCGTGGTTTGAATAGAGGGCGAGGGCGCGCAGGCTTGGGGTGAGGTGCAATCGCACGATGGAAGGGAGCCAATCCCCTCTAGCCAATTCGGCCAGAGATTAGGGACGAGCCCGACATGTGGGGCCCTAGTCCCACATGCTGGTGAGAGGAAGAGAGGGGCACGACGCGGGTGCTAACGGGCGGGGCTCGGCGGTCCGCGAGAGAGGGAGAGGGCAGGCATGCGGGTGAGCGGGCCGCGGGAGCCGGCCGGCACAGGGATGGGCCGCGGCCCAGGAGGGAAAGAATAAGAGGAAATGGAGAAAAGGAAAAAAGGGAAATATTTCCCAGGAGATTTTTAATTCCAATAACACATTTTGAATTATTAAAAATACTTCCAGTGCTCTAATAATTCCAATAAAAATCCTGCTAGTGTATTTTGGCAAGGGGAATACAAGAAAACTACTCCTAGCCATGATGGATTGTTATTTTTCATTTTCACCATTAATTAAATTCCATAGCCTTAATTAAATAATTTCTTTGGGCATTTCCTTGGTGAATTTTTGTGTGGCTCTATTAAGGGGAAAAACTCAGGGTGTGTGTCACGCCCTGAGTTTCCCCTTAAATAGAGCCACACGAAATATATTAAAGAAAAAGCCTCAAAGAAATTATTTTAAAGAGCCAGGGAAATTAATTAAATAAGTAAAAATGCGAAATAATAAATTATCTTGGCTGAGAATATTTTTCCTATATTCTCTTGGCCAAAATACACTAACAGGATTTTTATGGGAATTTTTAGAGCACTAGAAGCAATTTTAATAAATCAAAATAAATTATCAGAATTAAAATCGTTCTGGAAACTCTCTTTTTCCTTCTTCTTTCCTTCCTTTTCTCTTTTCCTTTACTTTCTTCCTGCTGGGCCACGGCCCAGTGCTATTCCTCGGCCTGCCGCAGCCCACGTGCCCACGCTGTTCCCCTCTCTACTCCTGCTGACCTATGGGACCAAGGCCCCACATGTCAGACCCATCTTCAACTTCTGGCCGACTCGGCTGGAGGGGATCAGCCTTCCCTGAGCATCGGATTTTTGCCCGTCCCCGCTCCCCCATGCCTCGGCCCTTGATTCAAACGCCGTGGACCGAGTCCCCACCTGTTTCCCCCACCTTCTTTGTCCCTTTCGCCCACGACCACGGTTGAATCGCGCCCACTAGCCACCACGATCGCCACCCTCAACCTCGTGAAATTCGGCCAACTCGGCTACGAACTCCCGCAGCCGAGTATTTATAGACCCTCCCCATGCTCCAATCTCACTTTCCCTCAGTGCCCACATCTGCCTAGTACCCAAACCCCCTCTACGCCGAGCTCCCGAATTGCCGCCGCACTCCGCCGACTCCAGTCGCACGCCGCCATCGCTACAGCCGTCACCGACTACCGCACTCACGCTCGCTAGCTTTGCCGCACATGGCTGCGTCCTGTTCCGTAGTTGGCCGTCTCGGATTCCCGCCGAAACTCCATCCTCTCCGTCATCCCTTTTCGGTCGTTCTGCACCTTGTTCGTGCCCCTGTCGTCGCTTTGAGCCATCGAAGCGTCGTCGCCGCCGGCTACCCGAACCTCGTTGCCACCAATCCTCACTGCTCACCACCGTTCGCCGCTCTCCATTGATCACCGCACCTCGGTGAGCACTTGGGCACATTCCTCACCTCCTCCGCCGCTCGCCGCTGCCCTCCGCCACGCCGGATGGTCACCGGCAGTGACCATCGGGCCGTGCTCGTCGTCGCTGGCTGTGCCAACGGCGAGGTCCAGGGCCTCGATTGCCCATGGAGGGACAGAGGTTTGGTTCGTAGGGGCAGCGATCCACGGCGTTGGAGACCGGGTGAGGTTGGCACGGTGATTGCAATGGCGAGGCAGTGCAATCAGGCGCGAGACCATCGACGGAGAAACTAGGGGGAGGGAGGAGATAGCCGATGATAAGGCTCACCGTGCGGCAGCCGGGGAGCGGCACAATCTGAGTTGTGGCTGAGGTGGTTTGGAACAGGGCGCGGATGGCATGACAAAAGTTGGGGGCGGCGATGTGGAGCTCGCGGTTTGTCCAGCTCCGGTGGTCGTCTCCTCTAGCTCTAGTGGTCATCTCCTCCCGTGCGACGGTGGGTGTCGCGGTTCCTCTGGCTTTGCTGGGGTGGCGATGCGGCAGTGTGGTGGTGTGGTGGTGTGGCAGTTCGGTCCGAGTGCAGAGCGGTGAGCTCCAGTGGTCGAATGATGAAGAAGGGCAACGAAGGGATGCGGTGACTGAGGCGGGGTGGAGTTTCGAGGGAGATTTGGGGCGGCATATCAGCTCGGCCTTTTATAGGCACGGGTGGCGGAGCCGTTGGGCGGTAGAGCAAGGACAGGTTGATGGCGATGTCTGGCGGCGCGTGGAGGGTGAAGGCATTTGACTACCCATCGGTTTGACACAAGCTTCTATGGTGCGGCGGGCTTCCATCCATTAGTCCGAGCGACGCGGCATAGCGGGCGAATGGTGGAGCGACCGGGGGGGAGGGGGAGGGACGCATGGCTCGACGCGCTCCTCCGCCTTAATGGGGTGGCGCATCGGGCCAGGGGATGGGGGACACAACGAGGCCGGGGGGTACGAGTGACGTCAGCGGCTAGAGCCACCGCGTGGGCGGTAGGGTAGATTAGGCACAGGCGAAGGGTGATGGCCGGTTGCGTTGTGTCGTGATAATGGCTGATGGTGACGGAGAAAGGGGTGTCAGGGCCATGGCTGTGTAGGCGTGCGGTTCAGTGATGAGACAGCTCGGCTGTCGTAATGGCAGCCGTGGTGCACATGCATGTGCCGATGGGATAGGGCTAAGAGGAGGTGGCATCAGTGGCATGGGCGGCGGTGAGGTCAGGCCTCACCGGGGACAAGATGGCCTGGTGACGCCGATGGCACGGTGCGAGGACAGGGGCGAGGCATGGCACGGTCCTCTGCCCGGTCCGATGGGAGAGACGACCGCACGGGTGGTCTCATGCGAGCGTTCGTCGGATAGGCGTGGTGGCTGGTAGGTGGGGCCAGGTGAGGCGTCGATCGGGTGGGCGCACGCTCAGAGGACGCCAGACGGACGGCTACGGCGGGCCTGGTTCAGCGTCGCCTCGGCTGGGCTGTGCTGGGCTGCTGCTTGCGCTGCTATTGCTGCTTTGGGTCGATGGAAGAGGAGAATGGAGGGGAGGGCTTGGGTTGGGTTGGGCCTGGTTGGGAGAGGGTAGAAAGAGGGTTTTAGCCCAAGGTTTTTTTGGCAACTAGATAGCTTAATTTTCCAAAAGAGCAAAATTTGGAAAACACGAACCTGTCCCAAAGCAACCTTCTCATAGACGAAGTGGATGTCGATCTCAATTTGCTTCGTGCGGTGATGATGAAGAGGATTGGCCATCATATAGACAGCACTGACATTGTCACAGTAGACGACGGTGGCTGAAGCAATGGAGACATGGAGCTCCTGGAGAAGGTGGCGCAGCTAACAACCCTCGGTGATAGCATGAGCAACTACATGATATTCTGCCTCGGCACTGGACTGAGAGACATTGGTTTGGCGCTTGGAGGACCAAGAAGCATCCGTGGATGAGCGTGGACTCGATGTCCAGAGCGGATGGAGCTACCACGGTGGAGATGTCCTGTAGAGGAAAATCAAGGGAAGAAACCACCTGTGGACTAACCACCATAAAAGGGAAACTCTCCTCATCGAAGACAACGTGACGGGAGATGATAATGTGGCAAGTAGAGAGGTCCATACACCGATAGCCCTTATGAGAGGCTAGATAGCCAAGAAACATGCAAGCTGTTGAGCAAGGGGAGAGTTTATGAGGGGTCGTGGCACTGAGGTTGGGATAGCAAAGACATCCAAACACCCGAAGGTGAGGGCAGTTGGGAACCTTGCAGTGCAAGAGAGTGAAGGGAATGAAGTTGTGGACGGAGGTGGATGGTTGCTGGTTGAGGAGGAAGGTGGCAGTGGCAAGGGCCTCGGCCCAGTAGGACAGAGGTATGGAGGCTTGTACGAGGAGGGTGCGAATGTAGTTATTGATAGTGCGGATCATCCGTTTGGCCTTACCATTCTGTGGTGACGTGTATGGGTACGAGAGGCATAGCAGGGTGCCATGATTGGCTAGAAAGGTGGTGGTGGCATGGTTAACAAACTCAGTGCCATTGTCAGCCTGGAGACAATTAAGGGTAAGATCAAACTGAGTCGAAATGTAAGCAGCAAACTTGACAATGTGCTGGTGAACATTAGATTTGTGGCGAAGCAGAAATGTCCAGTAGAAATGACCAAAGTCATCAAGCACCACTAAATAATATTTAAAATCGGACGAACTCAAAACCGGAGAGGTCCACACATCACAATGGACAAGCTCAAAAGGTGACGAAGTGCGAGACAAAGACCGAGAAAAGGGTAGACACGTGTGTTTCCCTAATTGACACGCGTGACACAACTTATGATCTGTCTTAGTGCACGAAGGAATAGCTAGTTTATGAAGAGTTTGTAGGGCAGCTGGACTAGGATGACCAAGACGACGGTGCCACCAGGAAGACGACGTGGCGAGGAAGCAGTGGGTGGCGATGGGTGGTACTGCAGAGGGTAGGGTGTAGAGGTCACCACGACTATTGCAGCAGAGAATCACGTGCCGGGTTCTCAGGTCCTTAATAGAAAAACCAAAATCATCAAACTCAATAGAACAATGATTATCGTGGGTGAATTGTCGAACAGAAAGTAAATTACGAACCAAGGAGGGGTTGACAAGGATGTTCTTTAGAGCAAACTTAGTGGTTCCAATGGATAAAAAGGAAGTGCCACGATAGATGACATAAATTTCTGAACATATGATGTGCTCCAGTATTTATGTTGCTGCTGATTCTTCCCATAGGCTGGTGCATCCCGTCTCCTGTTGCCTCATCTGCCTCTCGCTTGTTGGCCGCCACTCTTGAGACTGAAGTGTAGAGAATTATAAGACGCCACAAACCCAACGTGAGGGGCGATTGATATATATATATATATATATATATATATATATATATATATATATAGAGAGAGAGAGAGAGAGAGAGATAAAATGGCTATACAATCTACAAATCTATAATTTCCTTTAATATGAAGACTGCCTCATTTGAGGTCACTACTGTCCAACAGATCCAGCGCATCAGAGGCTGCCAATCGCACATTCGCACCTTGAGCTCGCCAGCCTCGCATTTGCTGCCCCAGAGGCTGCTGGTTGTCTCTCAACTGCTCCCAAGTTCTTGTTGAAAACGGTCGCTGTATCAAAATGGTCCTAATTTTTGTTTGAGCACCAAGAGTCAGTTGAAAGTTGCTTGATGTCTCAATCAAACGATGATTTTATTCATTAAAAAAATTAGTCAGAACCATCCAATTTTTAGTTGAAGGTGCCCCCAAATTTTAATTGAAAATGATTTTTTGCTGGAATTTCAATATTACGCAGAATTAGTTTCAATTACAAAGTGAGTTCTGTCTGGATTGGAAGTGATCAAATATTCAGTTCGCAAGTTTTCAACTTGTAATCTCTTCTTCCGTTGAAAGGCATCAAAGTTTTTGGCTGAAAGCTTGGTTGGGGGAATTGTTTGATGTACAAAGAAGTAGAACTGGCTGTTCTGTTAGTATGGGCTACCAATTGATTTCATGATCCACTGTCATCCTTCTAATTTGCTCCCATGAATAGTCTTCACTTCCATTTGTTTGTGTTCACAAGGGAAAAGGGGAAAAATCCATTTTACAGCCTTAAACTCACACAAGTCTAAAATTCATCCGTGAACTTTCAATAGCGCACACTTTTGATCCTTTTGAGTAGATACAAAATTGTTTGGATGACATGCTGTCGGCGAAACAGAAATGGGGGCCCCACATTTCCCGGAGCCTTCCCCGGGAGGGAGGCCTGCAGCCCCGGCGCCCCGCGTATGCGGCGCCCGGGCACGTGGCTGACCTGACCTGGTTAGCCGCCAACTACCACATTGATGGCACGCTGGTCCGAGCTGGTCAGCCGCCAACCACCGCATTAATGACGAGCTGACAGCCAAGTGACGGGGCGTGTCGCCCCTGACGCCCGTCTATTCCCCGTGCGGTCAGAGAACTTTTGACCGAGTGAGCTTCAATTCCCTACGCTCTGGCCGCCACAGTGCACACTGTCACATCCACAAGACTTTAGCCACCAACTCCGGCGTGGCCTCGGCAGGCGGCCGTGCGCAGCGTGACAGGCCATATCCAGCTTCCTCCGTCCGATGGGCACTGTGGACTCCCCTTACTTATAAAAGGAGGATCCAGGCCGTCGGGAGAAAAAAAAAAGGGAGGAAGGAGGAGGAAGGCAAGATTACAGAAGTCCACCGTCGGCATTAAGGCTTAGCTCTGTAGCTACCAAGTGAGGGCAAGGAGCTGGAGCTCCCCTCATTAAATCCTTGTAAAACCCGGCTACATTGAGGGCGAGACAGCATACACACAGGAGTAGGGTATTACGCTCCGGCGGCCCGAACCTGTCTAAACGCCTCCTGCCTCTCTTAGAGCTACTGACGAGATCCGGACGGTCCGTTCCGCGAACGGACGGTCCGGACCCCACGATCCGCAGCCCGGGTCCCCTGCCCCGTGCACGGATCATCTCCACCGGACGACGCGTCCGCCTGGTGAACAGCTCCCCTGGCCGAATCTCAAAGGGGGGTCTCCTGACTTCCCGCCGTCGAGGTTTCATCCTCCGATAGCTGGCGCGCCAGGTTGGGGGAGTTTTCTTCCTCAGGCGGAACGCCAACGTTCCCGACACCGACGCCCTTCATGGCTGGAGGCCATCGTCCGCGGGATTCCGACAAGGAGTCCGGCGACTTCACCTTGCTGGGCAACCTTAGCCCAGCAACAAGCCCGCCACCTTCTCCATCTTCGCCTTCCTGGGGGCGCACGGCGCGTACCCGGCGGGCGAAGCGCGCTCCACGGCGGCCTGGTAGTGCAGCCTCGGCCCCTTCCCTCGCGGAGGGGGCCGGCAAGTGCCCCGCCGGGTCTGCCGCCGCCTCGTCCATAAGGCGCGAACAAAGGCGCCGCCCCAAGGCGCGCCGCGGCCTCAACTTCCGTTCAGCGACACCGCAGGAGGCCCTCTTGGCGGCGGAAGCTCTCCTGTGCCACCCCCCGACATTCGCCGGGGATGGGGGCCGGGGGCGGCGATGGATTAGCGAGGTCGCCGACTTGGTAGGCACCGCCCATCGCCGGGTCGCCGCCGGCAGCCATACGAGCGCTGGGACCTCCAACCGCGCGACTTCAAGCGCGAGCCGGCCAACCGCCCCGAGCCAGAACAAATCCCGGGGCACGGGCGACCTCCGTAACCAGCTCAACCAGGTCCGGGCCCACGAGGACGCCCGGGTCACAATGGAGCGCCAGCGTGAGCGGCGCAAGGACGCCGCCAGGCATTCCGAGGCCCCGGCCTCCAGTTCTTACCCACTAGCGGGAAACCGCTGTCCATCGCCAGAGCCCACCCAGTACGGCTGCTCGGGTTGCCTGGCGCTCTCCCCAGGCCTCCGGCAGGTTCGCTGGCCGGCTATGTTCCGGCCCAACCGACCGGAGAAGTATGATGGCTCCGTGGACCCCACGGAGTTCTTGCAGATATACGCCACCGCCATCCGGGCGGCGGGCGGGGACGAGACGTTGATGGTGAACTATTTCCCCATCGCCCTCAAGGCCCAGGCTCGCTCCTGGATGATGAGCCTCCCCGAGGGATCCATCCGCTCGTGGGAGAACCTTTGCCACCAGTTTGTGGCAAATTTCCAGGGCACCTTCCCGCGCCCTGGGACAGAAGCGGACCTCCACGCCCTACGTCAGAGTAGAGGCGAGGCGCTGAGGCATTTCCTACAGCGTTTCAGCCAGGTACGCAACACAATCCCTCACATCGCCCCCCACGCGGTTATCCACGCGTTCCGTTCGGGCGTGCGCGACCAGCGCATGCTCGAAAAGATGGGCACCCGCGACGTCCAAACCACGGCAGAACTATTTAGCCTTGCCGACCACTGCGCCCGCAAGGAGGAAGCCCGGGCGTGGAACAAGCCCCGTCCTGAGGTCCTCGCCGAGGACCCTGGGGAAGAGGCCGAGGCCTCACGTTCCGCGGCGCGGCGGGACAGGCGGAAGCGCCAGAAGGGCAAGTAGGTCGCCGAGAACTTCGCCTTGGCGGCGTTCGGCAGCCCCCGGGGCCGCGCTGCCCGCCAAGACGACTACGGCGGCAAGCGGCAGAAGGCTGAGCGTGCGCCACCGCCACCGGCAGCGGGCCGGAAATGGTGCTCCGTCCACAAGACGGACCGCCACGACCTCACCGAGTGCCGCGCCGTCCAGAACCTGGCCGAGCGCACTAAGAAGTTCCAACTGGAGTGGCAGCAGGACAGGCCCGCTCCCAATCCGGAGCAGCCTCTCGAGTTCCAGGAACCCGAGAACGTCATCGCCACCATCGACGGTGGGGCACACGCTTACTCCTCGCGCCGTGGCTTCAAGGCCATAAAGCGCGAGCTGTTAGCCACAACCCTGGGGCCAGCGGCGTCCCGGAAGCTGAAGTGGTCGGATGTTCCGATCACCTTCGGCCCCGTGGACCATCCAGCCCGGGTACCTGGGGAGGGACAGCTCGCCCTGGCGGTCTCCCCCACCATATCCAACGTGAAGGTGGGCCGCGTCCTCGTCGACGGGGGCGCCGCCCTCAACATCCTTTCCCCCGAGGTCTTTGAGAAGATCAAGGCCCCGGGGACGAGTCTCTCGCCCTCGTCGCCCATCGTCGGGGTTACGAAGGGCCTCACTTGGCCTCTCGGCCAGGTCTCATTGCCCGTCACCTTTGGTGACCGCGGCAACTTCCGCACCGAGCACATCATCTTCGACGTTGCCGAGTGCAACCTCCCATACAACGCGGTCCTCGGGCGCCCTGCGTTGGTCAAGTTTATGGCGGTTACGCACTACGCGTACCTAACCATGAAGCTCCCAGGTCCCTCGTGCCCGATCACAGTTCTCGGGGACGTGAAGGCCGCCCTCTCGTGCGCCGAGCAGCGTGCGGCCGACATCACCCCCGTAGCTCCTGACGCGGCGGGCGGCGTGGGGCTTCCGCCACGCCAAACCCCCAAGCCGCGCATCGTCGCCACCGATGCGGAGCTAGTCAAGGAAGTAGCCCTTGGCGACGACCCGTCCCTGTGGGTGCCATGGGCCCCGGGTACCTCATGACAAGCATATGGGCCACTCGGACAGAGGATGGGCCTAGCCTTGTAATTAGAGATATAGCTAGATTCGGCAGACTTCGCCTTGTATAGAAAGGAATATACAGTCCTAGTCGGGTGCGTTATATCTCTAAGGGGAGATCTCCTAGTCGTAATCCGATGGGGACTCCTACCTTGTAACCTTGTCCCCCAGTATATAAGGGGAGGCAGGGTGCCCCATGAGGGCAGGTGCACACAAGTTCATCAGAACCACCACCGTATATCCTCAAAGGAATACATATAAACTGGACGTAGGGTATTACCTCACATCGAGGGCCTGAACCAGTATAAAATCTCCTTGTGTTCCTTTGCAATCCACCGAGTTTACATTCGCCGACTAGCCCCATATATTTATTGCCGGTGTAAAACATCGACAGTTGGCGCGCTAGGTAGGGGCTTCGGCGCGATCTACATCTACAAGCTCGATGGATCCAGCAACTGGAGTCGACGGCGGCAAATTCTCTCCCGGAGATACAATCTCACTCGGAGGCCTCGACTTCGTCGCCGACATGTTCGGCAATCTCACCTTGGCCGACACGGACCCGATCCAACCAGCCGAGGAACCAGCCGACTCCGCGCCAGTCGGCCCACACGACGCTGCGGCAATCTTCGACGACATGCTGCAGCGATCTCCAATACGCCCAAGTCTAGGGACAACTCTTTCTTTCAATGTTCGACTCGGACTCGGTTTTGAGCCGGCCGAGATCGGGCCAAGAAAGGAAGAGATCATCAATTTCCCGTTCGGACTCGGCGACGCCGCGGATATCTGCAATCAACATCCGACGCGGCAAACCCGATCCCCTGGAGTTCGACTCAGATACGGTCCGGAGCCGATCGAGATCGGATCTAGGGAGGTCGGAGTTATAATCACCCCCATCAACTATTCCGACTACGACTCTCAGTCGGACTACGACTCTCAGTCGGATTCCGACTCTAAGTCGGACAGCAGCTCGACAAGCTTCTCTCGGCCGCGAGAAGTCTTCATGACATTCGGAGGCTCTACTCCTACTCAGGAATCATGCAGACTACGCGAGCAGCAAGAGGAGGAAGCAAGCCGACTGCAAGAACAACAGGAGGAAGAAGCAAGACGCCTACACGCCCGCAACGACGATCTACGTAGGGCTGGACGAACTGCTCAGCGACAAATCCTCCAAACCCGAGTCGGCGACCACGACGTCTTCGCCACGCCGCAACAGAACCTCGTGGCCGCCGCAACTCTGCTGGACACGCTCCAGTTTGCGCCTGATCACCAGGCCACCCCGACAATCGCAAGGATCAAAGCCATGATCACCGCTGCTGCATGTCAGCAGCACCAACAGTCGGACGACACCCTCATACTGACCAACCGGTCGGCATCCCCAGAGGCAGTCTCATCCACCTCAAAGCGACGTCGAGCGGTCGGCTCTAGTCGGCTGCACACGGAGTCACGCCAAACGCCACTCGGCAATCCTAACAACAACCGGCAACGTCAAAGCGACCGTCGGGACAACCAGGATCCCCGAGGCCGACTACAGCGTGGTCTTTGGCAGGACATCAGGCCTCGGCGCCGCGAACACAAGGAAGACAAACAACGCCGACTGGAAGACGAGAACGAGCGCTTCGGCTTCCACCACGAGCGGTTCCGCCGCCGTAGTCGGAGTCGGAGCCCTCACGAAGACGAAGGCATACCAGCTTTCACCCACGGGCTACAACAGTTCGACTGGCCGTCGGGTTTCAGGCCTATAGGCATCGACAAATACGACGGCAAGACCAATCCCGAGTCCTGGCTCACGGTCTACACTCTGGCGATCCGAGCAGCTAGGGGAAATCACAAAGTCATGGCTAACTACCTCCCAGTCGCTTTAGCCGACCCAGCGAGGACATGGCTAACAGGACTTCCCAAGCAATCAATCGACTCCTGGGGAGAACTCCGGGAACGCTTCATCGCCAACTTCCAGGGAACATACGAGAGGCCATGTTCCGAGTACGACCTATATCAATTGCATCAAAGGAAGAACGAGTCTCTTCGTGACTTCATCAAGAGGTTCTCTGAGAAGAAAAATTCAATCCCGAACATCAAGGACGAGGTCGTCATCACCGCCTTTCGAAAAGGAGTCAAAGACACCTCGTTCATCGACAAATTCACTCGGAAGCCTCCCAACTCTGTCAAGGCTTTATTCGACATGGCGAACAAATACGCCGACTCAGCCCACGCTGTTGCTGAGGCCCTTGAAGATAAAAAGGCATCCTGACAGAAGAAGTGGGAGGGCACCAACGACGCGGTCCCGACTAAAGCCGGGAATCGCAAACGCAAGTCAGACGGCTTCATTGTGGCAGTCGGTCACAATCGTCTTCGACTTTCAACAATTGAAGATTATCAGAACAACGAGTGACATGCTCGGGGGCTCACAAGCTCAAACGCAAGGATGGCATCCCCACTCCGAAATACCGAACAGCTAAGTCGCTTCCTGATAAATATTTCTTCACTCGGCCTTGCCAATGCCGCTTACACCTAATAGGTGCACAAGTTGCACTCTTTTCTATTTTTGCTCTTAAATGATTGCCAAAGTACTGGAGTAGCATAAATCCTGATCCGTGAAACTTTGCTCCATGTAAGACGAACTCAAGTCACCCAAAACACGTGTCTGGGAAAGAGCCATGAGCCAACTCCCGATGCTAGGGGGCTATGACTAGTCGGGCAGAGTGCTTAAACGTAAGGGGTCAACTACTCGGGGAAATTAATATCAATAAGAGGAAGAACATGTATTTACATATATTGTAAAATACATTTTATTTGGATGATTGTTTTCATCATCAGATGCTACTCATCCGATATCTTTATATTGTAGGCCTAGCTCTGGATATGCGTGACAGGAACTCAGGGCTGCGAGCCCATCTCCTACGCTCGGGGGCTAGACAAGTCTGCCAAAATACACTCGGGATGCTCCATGAGGGCTACTTACCGAGTACTTGCGCCAGTCGGGACGTCATCTTCCCCGACTACGCTCCATGCGAGCTAATAATCGGCCTCCGGCACCAGTCGGGGCTGTGTACTACTCGGCTAAGTAGGGTACGCCCCATGAGGGTCGCCAGCCGAATCCTACGCTAATGCTAGGTTCGGGTACCTTATTT
Source organism: Oryza meyeriana var. granulata (assembly GCA_003991445.1). Taxonomy (NCBI): domain Eukaryota; kingdom Viridiplantae; phylum Streptophyta; class Magnoliopsida; order Poales; family Poaceae; genus Oryza; species Oryza meyeriana. Next base: position 64,077 of record RYFJ01002548.1, read on the forward strand.
GGTCACAGCTCTGTCAGGTTGGGTACGCCCCATGAGGGTCGCCAGCCGAATCCTATGCTAATGCAAGGTTCGGGTGCCTAGCTTGGCTATAACTCTGTTGGATAGGGTACGCCCCATGAGGGTCGCCAGCCGAACCCTCTGCTAATGCAAGGTTCGGGTACCTTGTTCGGCTTTACCCAAGTCAGAGAAGACTTACATCGTCAAAGTGCATCCGGAGTTCTCATGCACTGCGTCACACCTGAGGAGGGCAAGCAGATCCTGCAATATACCCACTCAGGCTTACGTGGCAACCAGGTTGCATCCAGAACGTAAGTCGGAAAGGCTTGCGAATAAGGATTTCTCTGGCTGATTGCGGTTATCGACACCAAAAAACTCATCCTGACAGGCGATGGATGATACTTCTATAGAGCATTGCCGGATAGGTCGGCTCAGGCTGGCTTATTTGGTAGCAGCCACCAAGATATGAGTTCCTACAGTAGCATGCTCCATGTGGGCCGCCCGCAGGCTGAGTTGAAATTATAGCGCTGGTGCTACTAACAGGAGCCGATGAGGTAAACAGATATGCTTCATGAAAGCCTTATTGCTAAACATATATGTTTGGGTATCTGTTTTATCCACCAGGTCTCGAGGATATACCCTTACAAGGATCACAAGCTGGTCTTCATTAAAATTGGGGATGTAGGTATCTTTCTCGGGTACACCTGACCACGCCGTGGATTTATTTTCATAAAGTGGTACTCGGCCTACATGCTTGGCCACCAGTTGCCATGAGCGACATTATTCCAGCCGACATGACGCTGAAGAGTCTAACTTTCGAGTAGTGCACTACTCGGGAGAGACTATAAACCTTCTTTCCCGCTGACATGATGCGGATGAGTCTAACTTCTGGGTGGGACGCCACTCGGGAAAGACTATAAACACCTTTTCCAACTGACATGAAGCTGACGAGTCTAATTTTTGAGTAGTATACTACTTGGGAAAGACTATAAATAATCATCCCAGCCGACATGACGCTGAAGAGTCCCATATACGAGTAGCATCCTACTCGGAAAGACTATAAACACACATTCCGACTGACATGAAGTCGAAGAGTCCTATATACGAGTAGTTCCCTACTCGGCAAGACTATAAATTATATTCCGGTTGACATGATACTGAAGAGTCTCATATACCGGTAGAAATCTACTCGGGAAAGACTTCAAGGTTAAAGATCTTTGACTTCATGTTTAATTGTTTTCACAATTAAGCACAAAGTCGGGGGCTACACCTAATAGGTGCGCCTATTCGGTGCACACTATTCCAACATCTACATGGAGCCCTTCATAGCCTCGCTGCCAGCTGACATGAAGCAGGACTCGGGAGAAGCAGCACTCAGACAAAGAGCACTCGGGAGCAATACACTCGGGAAGACTTCACCGTGGAGGATGAGCACTCGGCATCAGCTGTGACTCAACTATGAAGGTCTCGGGGGCTACTGTGGGTGCCATGGGCCCCGGGTACCTCATGACAAGCATATGGGCCACTCGGACAGAGGATGGGCCTAGCCTTGTAATTAGAGATATAGCTAGATTCGGCAAACTTCGCCTTGTATAGAAAGGAATATACAGTCCTAGTCGGGTGCGTTATATCTCTAAGGGGAGATCTCCTAGTCGTAATCCGATGGGGACTCCTACCTTGTAACCCTGTCCCCCAGTATATAAGGGGAGGCAGGGTGCCCCATGAGGGCAGGTGCACACAAGTTCATCAGAACCACCACCGTATATCCTCAAAGGAATACATATAAACTGGACGTAGGGTATTACCTCACATCGAGGGCCTGAACCAGTATAAAATCTCCTTGTGTTCCTTTGCAATCCACCGAGTTTACATTCGCCGACTAGCCCCATATATTTATTGCCGGTGTAAAACATCGACAGTCCCGGACCGTCAAAGTTGGCGGTTCGCTGGACGACAAATAGGAAAGCGCGCTCATCGCCTTCCTCCGGGCAAACACCGACGTCTTCGCCTGACAACCGTCGGACATGCCCGGGGTCCCCAGGGGGGTGATTGAGCACCGCTTGGCCATCCGCGCGGGCTCGCGCCCGGTGCGGCAGAAGGTACGACAACAGGCCCTAGAGCGCCAGGCCTTCATCCGTGAGGAGATCAACAAGCTTCTCGCGGCCGGCTTCATCCACGAGGTCGTCCACCCGGAATGGCTGGCCAACCCAGTCGTCGTCCCCAAATCCAACGGGAAGCTGCGAATGTGCATAGACTACACCGACCTCAACAAGGCTTGCCCCAAAGACCCATTCCCTCTGCCTCGCATAGACCAGATAGTCGACTCCACCGCGGGGTGCGACCTCTTGTGCTTTCTTGATGCTTATGCAGGATATCATCAGATCCACATGGCAGAGGAGGATGAGGAAAAAACTTCCTTTATTACCCCCCAGGGGGCCTTTTATTATATGTGCATGCCTTTCGGGTTAAAAAATGCTTGTTCCACTTTCCAGCGTGCTGTCCGTGTAACATTTGAATCGCAGCTAGGTCGCAACATGGAGGCCTACGTCGATGATTTGGTACTGAAGTCGCGCGACCGCGCCACTCTGCTCCATGATCTGGCCAAGACGTTCAGTAACCTTCGACGCACGAGGATGAAGCTGAACCCGGACAAGTGCGTCTTCGGGGTCCCGGCCGGCAGGCTCCTCGGGTTCCTCGTGTCCAGCCGCGGCATTGAGGCGAACCCGGAGAAGATAGCGGCAATCGACCGCATGCGCCCCCCGACGAGGCTACGGGAGGCCCAGAAGCTGACCGGGTGCGTGGCCGCACTAGGTCGGTTCATCTCTAGGCTTGGGGAGTGTGCCCTCCCCCTATTCAAGCTTCTCAAGAAATCCGGGCAGTTCACCTGGACGGATGAGGCGGATCAAGCCCTTGATGAGCTCAAGAGGTACATGACTACGCCCCCTGTCCTCGTGGCACCAGCACCAGACGAGCCTTTGTTGCTCTACATCGCGGCAACCCCGCAGGTGGTAAGCGCGGCGCTCGTCGTCGAGCGCCCCTTGCCAAGCAGGCGCACGACCCGGGATTCACCTCCCGGGCCCGCCACCGCGGAGCCCGAACCCGGGCAGCCTCGCCAAGGCGAGTGCGAGCCTTGGGATGCGGCGCCCGGGACCATCCCAACACTACACCCGGGGCCCCAAGGTCCCAGCTCCATACCTGTTCCCATAGGCGAGGGCTCGCTCCCTCCCGGGGGAGCTGAGCCCGGACCCCCGGTCCTCGTCGGGCCGGCGTCGGGAAACACGCAACAGAAGCCGGTGTACTTCGTCAGCGAGGTACTCCGCGACGCCAAATCGCGCTATCCCCAGGCGCAGAAGATGCTCTATGCAGTTCTCATCGCATCCAGGAAGCTTCGCCACTACTTCCAGGCGCACAAGGTATCCGTAGTCACATCCTTCCCCCTTGGGCAGATATTGCATAACCGGGAAGGAACAGGCCGCGTCGCTAAGTGGGCGGTCGAGCTCGCCGAGTTTGACCTCCACTTCCAAGCGCGTCACGCCATCAAAAGCCATGTCCTGGCGGATTTCCTGCCGGAGTGGACGCCGGGGCCCGAGCCGGATCCTGTGCTGGACGCCGGATTCCCGGCCCCCGAGCTGCCGCCCGACCTACGCTCCCACTGGATAATGAACTTCGACGGCTCCTGCGCCCGGCGGGCTTGTCGCCCCAGCGCCGGGGCCGCGGTCGTCCTCGTATCGCCCGCCGGGGATGAGTTCCGCTTCGTCGTCCACCTCAACTTCGAAGCCACCAACAACATGGCCGAGTACGAGGGCCTTTTGGCCGGCCTCCGAGCCGCGATCGCCCTCGGGGTGCGACGGTTGTGCGCGCAAGGCGACTCCGAGCTCGTCATCAACCAGGTGTCCGGGGAGTACCAGACCCTGGACCCCCAGTTGGCCGCATATGTGGACGAAGTACGGAGACTTGAGCGCCATTTTGACGACCTCAGGCTTCGCCACGTCCCTCGCAGTCGCAACCTAGCCGCCAACGAGCTCTCAAGGCTGGCTTCCTCGCGGGCGCCAGTCCCCTCGGGGGTTTTCCAGGAAACCCTCGAGACCTCCTCGGCGTGCTCACCCGGGACCTCGGGTTCAGCCCTTGAGCCCGGGTCTGAGCTTGACACGCGCTCCCGGCACCAGGACTTGGTCCTCGTGGCTGGACCCAGCGCGCCTTCCTGGATGGACGAAATCCGGGCATATCTTCTTTGAGCACATCTCCCCGAAGACGACGTGGAAGCAGAAAGGATCGCTCGCTTGTCTAAGTGCTACGTCCTGGTAGAAGGGGACCTCTACCGGCGAGGCGCCAACAGTGTCCTGCTTAACTGCGTTCCGCGTGACTCCGGCGTCGAGATCCTCGCCGACATCCACGAAGGGGAGTGTGGCAGTCACGCTGCATTTCGATCCCTGGTCGGTAAGGCTTTCCGGCAGGGATTCTATTGGCCCACGGCCTTGCAGGACGCATTCGACCTCGTCCAGCGCTGCCGCGCATGCCAGTTTCATGCCAAACAGAGCCACCAGCCGGCGCAAGCGCTCCAGACGATCCCCCTCTCCTGGCCTTTCGCGGTTTGGGGACTCGATATCCTCGGACCCTTTCCCCGGGCAGTCGGGGGTTATCGGCATCTGTATGTCGCCATCGACAAGTTCACGAAGTGGCCGGAGGCTTTCCCCGTGATTGACATTGACAAGCACTCAGCGCTCAAGTTCATCCGGGGAATCACCTGCCGCTTCGGGATCCCCAACCGCATTATCACCGACAACGGCACGCAATTCACGAGCGAGCTCTTCGGCGAGTACTGCTCCGATGTCGGCATCAAGCTCTGCTTCGCCTCACCTACCCACCCTGCTAGCAATGGGCAGGCCGAGAGGGCGAACGCCGAGATCCTACGGGGCCTCAAGACAAGGTCTTACAACGACCTCAAGAAACACGGCGTCAAGTGGATCGACGAGCTCCCAGCGGTCTTGTGGGCCAATCGTACCACACCGAGCCGGGCGATCGGGGAGACCCCGTTCTTCCTGGTATACGGGGCCAAGGCCGTTCTGCCGTCAGAACTCACCTTCGGCTCCCCCCGGGTACAGCGCTACGGCGACAACGTCGACCATGACAACATGCAGCTCGACAACCTCGACTTCCTCGAGGAGCGAAGACGACGCGCCTCGCTCCGGGTCGCCCGTTACCAGCAAGGCCTTAAGCGCTATTACCAGCGTAAGGTTCGGGCCCGATCAGTCCAGGTCGGGGACCTAGTCCTCCGCCGTGTCCTCACACGTGCCGGAAAGAACAAACTTTCCCCCATGTGGGAAGGCCCCTTCCTGGTGATCGGTGTCTCCCGACCGGGCTCGGTAAGACTGGGTCAGGAGGATGGGACCCCGCTTCCCAACCCCTGGAACATCGAGCATCTTCGCAAATTTTACCCGTAAACCTATCCCGTAAGTTGCGGGGAGCTCGGGCCAGCGTCGGTTCCCTCCAAAACTCAACGCTGGCCGGGGGCCCCATGTGTGTACATTTCATATAAACAGTTTTTTATTTTTTCAATTTCCTCTTTAGTCTTGTCCCTTGTCCTTTTCCGTGTGTTGCACCCGCGGGTGCCCCATCCCTTGGCGGCATATCCGGGTCGCGCCCGTGCGGCGGTCGGGGTCTGCGCATTATCATCAGTCCCTTACCGACGAGTAATTGAGCCCCGACGTGCTAGGTCCAGGGCGTCATCGACCCCACGCCCCTGCGGCTCCGACGCCCTGCCTGGCTGGCTTCGGGATCGGTTCTTTCCGGAGGTTGGGGGTGAAATGCTTGTGCGCAGCCCTCTCCTCTGCACGGTCGCGACCGCGAGGATGCCTTCAGGAGGTGGTTGACCCCGTGTGTCGATGTTTTACACCGGCAATAAATATATGGGGCTACTCGGTGGGTGGAAACTCGGTGGATTGCAAAGGAACACAGAAGATTTTATACTGGTTCAGGCCCTCAATGTGAGGTAATACCCTACGTCCAGTATATATGTATTCCTTTGAGGATATACGGTGGTGGTTCTGATGAACTTGTGTGCACCTGCCCTCATGGGGCACCCTGCCTCCCCTTATATACTGGGGGACAGGGTTACAAGGTAGGAGTCCCCATCGGATTACGACTAGGAGATCTCCCCTTAGAGATATAACGCACCCGACTAGGACTGTATATTCCTTTCTATACAAGGCGAAGTCTGCCGAATCTAGCTATATCTCTAATTACAAGGCTAGGCCCATCCTCTATCCGAGTGGCCCATATGCTTGTCATGAGGTACCCGGGCCCATGGCACCCACAGTAGCCCCCGAGACCTTCATAGTTGAGTCACAGCTGATGCCGAGTGCTCATCCTCCACGGTGAAGTCTTCCCGAGTGCATTGCTCCCGAGTACTGTTTGTCTGAGTGCTGCTTCTCCCGAGTCCTGCTTCATGTCAGCTGGCAGCGAGGCTATGAAAGGCTCGATGTAGATGTTGGAATAGTGTGCGCCGAATAGGCGCACCTATTAGGTGTAGCCCCCGACTTTGTGCTTAATTGTAAAAACAATTAAACGTAAAGTCAAAGATCTTTAACCTTGTAGTCTTTCCCGAGTAGATTACTACTGGTATATGAGACTCTTCGGTATCGTGTCAACCGGAATATGATTTATAGTCTTGCCGAGTAGGGAACTACTCGTATATAGGACTCTTCGACTTCATGTCAGTCGGAATGTGTGTTTATAGTCTTTCCGAGTAGGATGCTACTCGTATATGGGACTCTTCAGCGTCATGTCGGCTGGGATGATTATTTATAGTCTTTCCCAAGTAGTATACTACTCGAAAATTAGACTCGTCAGCTTCATGTCAGCTGGAAAAGGTGTTTATAGTCTTTCCCGAGTGGCGTCCCATTCGGAAGTTAGACTCTTCAGCTCGTCAGCTGGAAGAATGTTTATAGTCTTTCCCAAGTAGTATGCTACTCGAAAGTTAGACTCCTCCACATCATGTCAGCGGGAATGAGAATTTTATAGTCTCCCCCGAGTAGTGTTATTACTCGAAAGTTAGACTCATCCGCGTCATGTCAGCGGGAATAATGCTGCTCATGGCAACTGGTGGCCACGCATGTAGGCCGAGTACCACTGTATGAAAAATAAATCCATTACGTGGTTAGGTGTACTCGAGAGAGATACCTGCATCTCCAATTTTAATGAAGACCAGCTTGTGATCCATGTAAGGATATATCCTCGAGACCTGGTGGATAAGACAGATACCCGAACATATATGTTTAGCAACAAGGCTCTCATGAAGCATATCTGTTACCTCATCGGCTCCTGTTGGTAGCACCAGCGCCATAATTTCAACTCAGCCTGCGGGCGGCCCACATGGAGCATGCTACTGTAGGAACTCATATCTTGGTGGCTGTTACCAAATAAGTCGGCCTGAGCCGACCTACCCGGCATAGCTCTATAGAAGTATCATCCATCGCATGTCAGGATGAGTTTTTTGGTGTTGGTAACCGCAATCAGCCAGAGAAATCCTTATTCGCAAGCCTTTCCGACTTACGTTCTGGATGCAACCTGGTTGCCACATAAGCCTGAGTGGGTATATTGCAGGATCTGCTTGCCCTCCTCAGGTGTGACGCAGTGCATGAGAACTCCGGATGCACTTTGACGGTGTAAGTCTTCTCTGACTTCAGAAGAGCCGAGCAGGGTACCCGAACCTTGCATTAGCATAGGATTCGGCTAGCGACCCTCATGGGGCATACCCTACCCAACAGAGTTATAGCCAAGCGAGGTACCCGAACCTTGCATTAGCATAGGATTCGGCTAGCGACCCTCATGGGGCGTACCTCACTCGGCCGAGTGATATACGACCCCCGACTAGTGCCGGAAGTCGGTTGTCAGCTCACATGGAGCGTAGCCGGGGAAGATGACGTCCCGACTGGCGCAAGTACTCGGTAAGTAGCCCTCATGGAGCATCCCGAGTGTATTTTGGCAGACTTGTCCAGCCCCCAAGCGTAGGAGATAGGCTCACAGCCCTGAGTTCCTGTCACGCGTATCCGGAGCTGGGCCTGTAAAAATATCGGATGAGTAGCATCTGATGATGGAAATAATCACCCGAATAAAATGTATTTTACAATATATGTAAATACGAGTTTTTCCTCTTTTTGATCTTAATTTCCTCGAGTAGTTGACCCCTTACGTTTAAGCACTCTGCCCGACTAGTCATAGCCCCCTAGCGTCGGGAGTTGGCTCATGGCTCTTTCCCAGGCACGCGTTTTGGGTGACTTGAGTTCGTCTTACATGGAGCAGAGTTTCACGGATCGAGATTTATGCTACTCGAGTACCTTTGTAATCATTTAAGAGAAAAAACAGAAAAAGGTAAATGTGCAGCTTGTACACCTATTAGGTGTAAGCGGCTGCGGCACTAGCAAGGCCGAGTGAGGAGATGTTTATCAGAAAGCGACTTAGCTGTTCGGTATTTGGGAGTGGGGATGCCATCCTTGTGTTTAGGCTTGTGAGCCCCCGAGCATGTCACTTGTTGTTATGATAATCCTCAGTTGTTGAAGGTCGGAGACGGTTGTGACCGACTGCCACAATGGAGCCGTCTGACTTGCGTTTGCGATTCCCAGCTTTAGTCGGGACCGCGTCGTCGGTGTCGTCCAGTTTCTTCTGTCAGGGTGACTTGTCATCGAGGCCTCGGCAACAGCTGGGCCGAGTCGGCGTACTTGTTTGCCATGTCGAATAGGGCCTTGACAGGTTGGGAGGGTCTTCCACTCACGCGTGTTGCGGAATTTGTCGATGAACGAGGTGTCTTTGACTCCTTTCGAAAGGCGGCGATGACGACCTCGTCCTTGATCTTCGGGATTGAGTTCCTCTTCTCAGAAAACCTCTTGGATGAAGTCACGAAGAGACTCGTTCTTCCTTTGATGCAACTGATATAAGTCGTGCTCGGAATGGCCTCTCGTATGTTCCCTGGAAGTTGGCGATGAAGCGTTCCCGGAGTTCTCCCCAGGGAGCCGATTGATTGCTTGGAAGTCCTGTTAGCCATGTCCTCGCTGAGTCAGCTAGAGCGACTGGGAAGTTAGTAGCCATGACTTTGTGATTTCCTCCAGCTGCTCGGATCGCCAGAGTGAGATCCGTGAGCCAGGACTGGGATGGTCTTGCCATCGTATTTGTCGATGCCTGTAGGCTTGAAACTCGATGGCCAGTCGAACCTGTTGTAGCTCCTGGGTGAAGGCCGGTATGCCTTCGTCTTCATGAGACTCCGACCCCGACTACGGCGGCGAAAACCGCTCGTGGTGGAGCCGAAATGCGCTGTTCTCGTCTTCCAGTTGGCGTTGTTTGTTGTCTTTCCTCGTGTGGCTCGCGGCCGCCGAGCCTGATGTCCTGCCAAAAGACCACGCTGTAGTCGGCCTCGGGGATCCTGGTTGTCCCGACGGTCGCTTTGACGTTGTCCGTTGTTGTTAGGATTGCCGAGTGCGTTTGGCGTGACTCCGTGTGCAGCCGACTAGAGCCGACCGCTCGACGTCGCTTTGAAGTGGATGAGACTGCCGCTGGGGATGCGACCGGTTGGTCAGTATGAGGGTGTCGTCCGACTGTTGGTGCTGCTGACATGCAGCAACGGTGATCATGGCTTTGATCCTTGCGATTGTCGGGGTGGCCTGGTGATCAGGCGCAAACTGGAGCGTGTACCAGCAGAGTTGCGGCGGCACGAGGTTCTGTTGCGGCGTGGCGAAGACGTCGTGGTCGCCGACTCGGGTTTGGAGGATTTGTCGCTGAGCAGTTCGTCCAGCCCTGCGTAGATCGTCGTTGCGGGCGTGCAGGCGTCTTTGCTTCTTCTCCTGTTGTTCTTGCAGTCGGCTTGCTTCCTCCTCTTGCTGCTCGCGTAGTCTGGCATGATTCCCGTGAAGTAGGAGTAAGAGCCTCCGATGTCAGAAGACTTCTCGCGGCCGAGAGAAGCTTGTCGAGCTGCTGTCCCGACCTTAGAGTCGGAATCCGACTGAGAGTCGTAAGTCCGACCTGAGAGTCGTAGTCGGAATAGTTGATGGGTGATTATAACTCCGACCTCCCTAGATCCGATCTCGACCGGCTCCAGGACCGTATCCGAGTTCGAGGCGACATCCAGGGACGGTTTGCCGCGTCGGATGTGATTGCAGATATCCGCGGCGTCGCAGAGTCCGAACGGGAAATTGACGATCCTCTTCCTTTCTTGCCCCGACCTCGGCCGGCTCAAAACCGAGTCCGAGTCGAACATTGAAAGAAAGAGGTTGTCCTGGTACTGGCGGGAGATCGCCGCAGCATGGTTCGTCGAAGATGCCGCAGCGTCGTGTGGGCCGACTGGCGCGGGAGTCGGCTGGTTCCTCGGCTGGTTGTCGGGTCCGTGTCGGCCAAGGTGAGATTGCCGAAACATGTCGGCGACGAAGTCGAGGCCTGCCGAGTGAGATTGTATCTCCGGGAGAGAATTTGCGCGCCGTCGACTCCAGTTGCTGATCCATCCGAGCTTGTAGATGTAGGGCGATCGCGCCGAAGCCCCTACCTGGCGCGCCAACTGTCGATGTTTTACACCGGCAATAAATATATGGGCCTACTCGGCGGGTGGAAACTCGTGGGATTGCAAAGGAACACAGAAGAATTTTATACTGGTTCAGGCCCTCAATGTGAGGTAATACCCTACGTCCAGTGGGATATGTATTCCTTTGAGGATTACGCGTGTGGTTCTGATGAACTTGTGTGCACCTGCCCTCCAGGGGCACCCGGCCTTCCCGGATATACTGGGGGACAGGGTTACAAGGTAGGAGTCCCCATCGTAATTCGACAGGAGATCTCCTTAGAGATATAACGCACCCGACTAGGACTGTATATTTCCTTTCTATACAAGGCGAAGTCTGCCGAATCTAGCTATATCTCTAATTACAAGGCTAGGCCCATCCTCTATCCGAGTGGCCCATATGCTTGTCATGAGGTACCCGGGCCCATGGCACCCACACCGTGGCTCGTAGCATGGAGTTGGACAAGGGGACGAGCCGATATACTCTCACGGTCCAGCGTGTGCAGACCAGGTTTTCCCCGGAAGGCTTAAGTAGGGTGCTCGGCGCACAAGCACCCCGAGAAGGCCCTCGGGACCCGGGGCCCTAGGTGGCGAAAGACTTTTCCATTCCGGGAGGTTCCCGGGCCGAGCAATAGCGCTGGGGCAGTAACCTCTGACCCCGAGGTCGTAGCCCGCGCAGCTGGTCCCAGAACTGGGGCCCGAGGTGAGGGGTGCCCAGGAAGGCGGTTTCCATCTCCGGGCGGACCTCGGCCCGGCCTGAGAGGCAGTGCTCCCGGCCCCGAGGCCGTACCCCCGCAACCGCACCATGCTTGTCAACATCCAGATACGCATTTTGTTTCAACTTTAAAACGCTTGCTGCTAAATCTTTCTCCGCCGTTTTTTTCTTACGACCACGCGTTTCGCTCTCCCTCGGCCCCGGGAGCAAATGGGGTTTGCCGAAGCTGCGCAGCATGGGCTGCTGTGTCAGTGCCGCCCCGGTTACCGTGGCCTGATGACCGGGTCGTGGACCGCGCCCCGGACACATGGGTCGATGCCCGGGGGTCTCGGGCAGCGCCCCCCGTCGGGCCAACTTAGATTCCCGGGCGGCAGCGGATGCCCGGCTGGGCCAGCTCCTCCCCGGCCACCGCCAAGGTGGCCGGGTGCTTCGCTACCCTGGCAAGCCCGTGCCCGGTCGAGGTCGGTCTCCGAGAGGCTCCCGGCGAGCCAAAGGGCACGAGCTTAGCACTGGGGGCCGTACCTTACCTACGCAGCGCCTATGGGGGCAACCCCGGGCCGTCCCCCACGTGGCAGGAGCGGATCGGGGCCGGTGACCGGTCTAGCGGTTGCCCCAAGACATCCGGACAGAACGCCGATGATCGGACTGTCCGCCCTCGGTTCGGACCATCTGAATAACCTGGCTAAGCTCCCGGAGTGGACAACGCAATAATCCAAGGTGCGAAAAACACATACATAGTTATATACACACACGGATGTCTTTCTTTGTACAAAATAGGTGAAGCCGAAATACAAGCGTGCGCGGAGGACCACAGCCGTCGCCGCACGGGGGGAGGTCACTCATCGGGCCCGGGTCTCTTCGCCGGAATCGTCGGTCCCTGGATCCTCGGGGCGTTCCCCCCGGTTAAAGAATCTGGCCACCGTCGCAGCAGCGTCGGCCACGGCCTTCCGAGCCTCTTCTTTCCCATCGGGGGGGAATCCCTCCAGCACCGGGGCCAGGGAAAACTCCGCGTCCCGGGCCCGGTAGCAGCCAAGGATGTACTCCGCCACCTGCGTGGCAAGCTCTGTTCCCTCCTTCTCCAGGACCTCATGCAATCCGCTGGGGAGCAAGCTCCAGCATTCAGCAAGTCTCTGAGCTCCACCAGCCCCTGACCGACCCCGGCGGGCATCCCGAGCTTTGGCAGGGGCGCCTGGACGCCGATGCGTTTGAGACACCCCCGGACATCGGAGCTGTACCGCCCTAGGCAGGCTGTAACCTCGTTGTCGAGATTCTTCCGGAGGGAGAAGCTATTGCGCGCCATCCTCAGCCGCTTCTCCATCCTGGCCAGCTCCTCGGATGAGCTGGCCGCGCCTGCCGACGACGGGGAGCCGCTTAACGCGGCCCGCACGGCGGCCCCACGTGCCACGGCCTCAAGGTCGGCCGTGCGTTTCCAGGAGACCTCCTTCTCCGCCTGACGGGCCTCGGCAGCCTTCACCACCGCTGCCCGCGGGCCAAGGAGTCCTCGTTCGTCCTGGCGCCGCGAGGATAGCGCCTCTCGGGCCCGAGGGCCTGCGGCTTTGGCGGTCCAGGGCGCGGCCAGCATCTTCGTCTGCTCGGCGCCCCGCGTTGGTGTCGGTCTCAGCCCGCCTGCGAGGGCCTTCTTGCCCAAGTTGCCAGCCTCTTTCCTGGTCCCTGTGAGCCGCCTTCCGCGCTGTCTTGGGCCCATGGCACGCTAGAAAAGCTTGGCGGCCTCCCCTCGTTGACCGCCCGCGGCTATTCTCCGCGTTGGACCTCGCGCTCTCGA
>RYFJ01002549.1:0-106333 GCA_003991445.1 Oryza meyeriana var. granulata
TTTAATAGAAATGTCAGTTAACTATAATAACTTGAGGTTGAATATAAATAATTACAACTGCATTTTAGCATTTTATTTGTATTTTTGTAACTCATTAAACATAAAGTTTTGAGTGATCTTCCTAAAATCACTTTAAAATGGGCTATACTGTATTATTCAGCATTTATTGATCATTTTGCATAGCATTTTAATTGATTCTTATTTGCATATCGCCTTTATCGTAGATGTAGAGGAAACTATCAGAGGTTTGAGATGTGAACCTTCTCTCTACAGCAAGGAGCATCTAAGTATTGAACTATACTTTCAAAATTGATTTGTTGCGAAGAATATCTATAATGCATTTGGTCTTGTTAAAAGGGAAAGGGTAGAGTTTATATTACCCAATTGTATGGCATTTTTCCTTGGTTAGTTTCATTTTATACCTGTCACCGGTTAACGGAATTTGGGATACTTTATTTTACCGAATGCTAGCCATGCTATTCTAGACATAAGAATCCGATAGAATGGAGTTATCGGTTAACTAAGTGTAATAAAATGGTGGGTAAATCTGAAAAATATCATTGAATAATAATTGAAAATATGTTTGACTTGGACGACCTAGGCGATACATGGTGTTTCCAGATGCACGTACTCCGTCTGGGTGTTAAGACCGGCGAACATGTTACGTCTATGCAAGCACCTATTACTTCACACGAACGGAATGGGACGGCTTAACTCAGTAGCACGGAGCTGTGCCATCTACGCCCGTTCGTCATCGTGAGGAGGGATTTCCTTTGGAGGACCTCGACGCGGCTGGCTTTGCCAGGAGGTGCCCCCGCGACGGTGAGTCCACCTTAGTCACACACGCACCTAATTGTCGGGGGCCAGACGTGGTTTAGGTGGTTGGGGCTAAGTGGCAAAAGGTTTGTTGTGACCTCTAGTCCGCACTCAATGTGTAGAGTGGGTACAGATATGTACGGATCAAACTAGAGTGTAGCCGTTTGGCTTCTTCATATCGTGTGGGTAAAGATGCTACACCTCTGATCAAGAAAACTTCGAATGGTCGTGTCCACGGTTACGGACGACGCTTATGTGTTCCTCAATGATGCACCCAACTTGGATATATGTTATGGATATGTGGTTATATCATGACTTAGAATAGTCATGGATGGATGGTTTATATAAAAAACTTTATGATTAAATATACTTGGTTTAGTCATAAAAGTATATATGCTTGTAGCATAATGGTTTGGGCAATGGTGCCCATGGATGATATTAGAGGCATGGTTTGTGTTCATTTTACTTACATTTCAAACTATAAGCTTTGTCCTAAATTTTTAGATTGCTATATTGCAAATGCTTATGTTTAAATGTAGTACTGCTCAATAAAATCAGTTTATGCAAAATCAGATCGACATATGCATACTCCTTGATGTAAGACTAGCATTACTCCTTGAAACTATTATATTGTATAAGTCTAGCTGAGTACTTGTGTACTCACGCGCATCTTTCAGGTGAGGACAACGACGACATTGATGTGGTCTACTATTATCCCGCGAGGTGGGAGATAATGTGTAGTTAAGTTATGCTCTATCCCTAGTCGGTTGCCTTGGGTATGGGTATGGCGCCACTGTTTACCCTTGATGTTTATATTTTTCCGCTGCTATCTTTTGTGTCACTTTGGTGATGAATTAGGGTGTGAACCTCTATGTAAATTTATAACCCTGCTGCTCGTTTATCATATTTAGAATACTTGTGATGTTATCAATGCTGCGATGAAAGTGTGAGGCTAGTATGTTCCTGCCTGAGACTAGCAAACATGAGTATGAGTTGTGTAGAACTGAGATGGTGGGATAGCTATAGTGGTTCGAGTCCTCTGAGGTACGATCTGTTGGTCGCCACCATGAGTGGTTTGACGGGCGTATGACGGGGGAGGACTGGCAAGCTATCCTTATGATTATCTCTTTGGTGCACTCTCGCATTTGGATTTGTATTTATGAACGGGTAAATATTATGCAAGGCTGCGATGAGGATGGATGGTTATTGCACTTAATTGGTTTTTATTCGAGATTCCATCCATCTAGATATTTCGTGTTGTCATAGTAATTACTCTCCATAATGCACTTCCGGGGTGCCCACAGATTCCTTAATATTTTGAATCTTATTGGGGACGCAATGAATATTGATATACTAGCTATATTCTGAAGTTAAGACTAAATGTATGAATTCAAAGTATGGAAACTAAGTTTCAGGGAGTTCGCGTGAAAATAGCCCCACCTGTTGTGTACCAAGTAGAAGAAATTATAGTAGGGCCGAATTGGAGTGCGTTTCTCTTCTTTTCAGCACCGTGGTGGAAGTTAGGCCGCCGCAGTAGTGGACACGCTTCGCATGATGCCCATGAGGCCGTCCTCCTACTTGGATAGCGACTCCATGAACCAGGAAGATCTCAACATGCTCAGGTGGTGGAATGATCACAAGATACAATATCATGTGGTCTCAAAACTAGCACGGAATATGTTCACGTGTCTAATCTACGATATTCTCCGAATCGGCCTCAGTCTTTATATTAGAATTATTGAGGAGAGGAAAGAAATCTCCGTAGCAAGGTGGTAGAAATGGAAGCTAGCCAAGGAACATGCCCAACACACCGTGGAGAACTAGAATTTGGCTGCTCAGTTCGATAATCTTTACATAGAAAATGATGAACTAGAGTAGCACATTTTTATTTTTGAGTTTTAATCTTTAGCTGTACCCTTTTTTCTTTGTCATGATTTTCTCAAATATGAGTTTTTACATGACAAAGTTTTTAATGATGCAGCCATCTAATATCCAATTTAATAAAGGTCACTGCATATTTTTTCTCTATATTTATGCAGAAATTTAATTATATAATTATAAATGTGTTGCTATTTTTGTTGTTTACAAAATATGAAAATTTCCTCCTCCGATATCATTAAAAAATCCCCTCATATTTTTCAAACTTTGTTAAAATTATTTTGTTCCATTTTCCCACGTTTTCTAGAACTATTTAAATTTTTACATACTTTTCTAGCAATTTTTTCTCTGTTTTTTCAATTTCTCTCTTTTCGAATTTCCAGGCCAGGCGGGGCGGCCGGTTGGCCCCACCATGTGTTGCGTCGTGACACGCTAGCGTAGGCGGGCCATGCTGCCTCGGCCACCGCGCATGGCCCGCCTAGCCAGGCCGCCGCCACACCGCGTGCCTCGTTCAAAATTTGAACGGGCGGGACGAGCATGCGGCACGCAGCAGGCTGAGCATACCAATGGGTCGGCACTGGCCCACGTGCCATGGCCGGGCCCTTGCCGGCACGGCACGGCCCGGCCCATAGCCTCCACGTGTGTGCCTGGGCCGAGGCCCCGACACTTGTGCCGGCACGGCACAGCCCGCTACAGGAGCCGGGCCTTAACGGACCGTGCCGTATAGGGCCGTGCCGAACCATGCTTCATGCTAGGCCGACATGTAAGACCCGGTTGGCCACCTATATGTGGGATCACTTGGAGACTTGTACCGGGTTTCGCAATTCGCCATGTAAATGCTAACTATTGGAGTGGTAGGATCTCAAATAGAACCAAATAAATGCTATAACCACCACCCCTCAAAGCTGACTTGACATCGCGAACGACGAACACGTTACAAACTCAAAGTGCCAAACCCGAAATTGGTGATACTTAACGCAATAGTCTTTGCCAGTCCCCCCGAGGTATGCCCGTCAACCACTCGATGGTGGCGACTAAAAGAATACATACCATAGAGGACTCGACCACCACTAGCTATTAAGTAAATATCTTAGATGTTTCAAACCCATACTCATACAAAGCTAGCCCCAGAAGTTGATGCTAGCTCTACACTTTCATCTTAGCAATTGACATCACAATTTAAGGTAGTTGTCCAACTAGATAAGTAAATTTAGAGATATATCCATAATTTACATAGACTGACCGACCAAATAGATAGTGGTTCACGGAAGCTTGCTCTATCCAAATACCCCACAGGCAACCGACTAGGGTGGGCCCGAGTGAGAACCATCCTAGAAATCAGCAACAACCCCATCAAGCAAAACATCATCCTCTAATTCCTCACTTGCATCAAAGTCTAAAGCAACATACAAGTACAAGTGCAAGAATCAGCACATCATTAGAATATATTGGCAATACCAAACCTAACATACATGAAGGTTAATATCAAAGGGAAGGCTGATAAAACTATTCATTTGCATAAAAGCGAGATTTATCTTTATAAACATTTCACAATGTATAGTTCACAAACATGCAAATAAATACATGATAATAGGCTTAAAATCCATCAAGAGACTTAAACAAAGTATTTGCCAACCTCCATGGTAGCAAGCACAAGGAGATCAAAATTTTATTCATTTCTCAAACTCTTCTCATCCATACGCGCACACACTGCTTAATACATGTTTAGAAATCTATACTCAACATAAGTCACTAGGCCGCTCATGACCGCGAGCACGGCTAATGGATTAGTTCTAACTCTACAGAGTACGTACACTTTACCCACACGATGTGAAATAGTGATCATGCCTAACATGCCACACGATACCGTAGTACTCGTTTCACTACTCACAACACAGCCTTTACATTGCTCACCATTTAGCCCTGCACTAGCGACAACAAGTGAAGATCCACTCGAGGAGCAACCCTAGAGCCGCTAGGTGGCAAGCCCATGCCTTAACCTAGCGCCGTGGTGGCAAACCCCTTGTTTTCCCCACGAGGAACTATACCGTTGTATTGGACAGACTTAGACACTACTAGCCAAAGATCGACACCGGCCTCGCCTTGGTCAAGGAGAACATGGTCACGCCATGGCAGCGGCCTCCGGAGTTGGGTGCACGATGCGGTGACTTCAACCTTGATGATAGGGGAAGAAGAAAGAGAAAAATGGGTTAAGGATTGGAAGGTCTTCACGTTCCCATAGCTCGGTTGCGGTGAAGCTCACCAGAGAAAGATGGCGACGGTGGAGAGCTCGACGGTGCCGAGGAAGAAGATGACGTTCTCGGCGTTTTGGTGGAAGTTTACCTCAGGATTTTTGTGGAACAGAGAGAGGGTAGAGAGGAGAGGGAAATGGCAAAGTGGCTTGGGCTGCCGTCGACTTGGCCGAGGAAATGGAGGAGAAGGCGCTGGCTTAGCTTGGTGCGTGGTAGGGGTGCGTGTCTCGTGTTCCTAGGTTGGGCTGGGTCTCAACGGCCGATAGGTAGGACTCACAGTGGCTGGGGCCTACTTGGCAGTGAAAGACAAGAGAGGAGCCCTTCTAGACAAGTATAAATGGGGTGGTTGTTAGTCACTTTGAGCTGCCCATCTAGCCTAGTTATAGTGAGAGTTAAACCATGGGAAAAATACTATGGGCAGTAGATTGTATTGTCTAACACTGTGCCAAATCTCAGGGTCATGCGACTTATAAATTTTTCTTGGTGAAATTGCAAAGTGCAGTACAACATCAGTTTCCCTGCACACTAGCTTAATCCAGTGAGCTTCAGCTTATCATTTTATGTATAAATTTTGAGAGTCAGCTCCTACAAACTTTACTATAAATGGTTTATGTCCTGATCTGAGTTCTGGCCAAGTTTTGCAGCAAGGAGAGTTGTGAATAAATTCTAACAAAAATGACAAATGGTCTGTCTGCTGTGAAGATTATCTACCGTTTTGCTGATTTTGAAATATTTGTTTGAGGCACTAACTGAAATGATAAAATTTCAAAAAAATTACAATGGGTAGTTGATGTTGTGTAGTTTTTATGGAAATTCTTTCATGATTTTTATCCCTCAAGGAAATTTCTTAAATTTCTCCTTAGCCATGTATATACCTATGGTTCCTATCAAAAAATAAGTGAAAATTCAACATATAGATGTATATGCAAACAATGCATGGGGGTTTATCATTAGTTTTCACAATAGCTCATAAGTTTTCTAGGGTACATTTTTGGGTATATTACACTATAGTTGGGCAGTGCATGCATGCCACATGCCCCTGCTTATTTTTCGACAAACACCCTCCATACTCTAGGAAATAGCAATGGAACCGTCCTATCCTTACACCTCGTTGTAATGTTTATAGTAAGACCCTTATTCTTGTGTGAAAGATAATATGAAGACGAGAAAATTCCCCTTTTTAGGGACAGCGCCTTAATCATCAAGCATACGAGGGCATTCTCGCAAAAAGACATTGAATCCTATCACCTTCTCGGCTGTCTACCCCGTCCCCAACACGCAAAACATGGCTCTCATCCAAGCCGTCGGCGCCGCCGTCCACCTGTGCCTCCTTCTGCCGCCATCCCAGACCCTAATCTCCAGCTCTCCTCCCGGCGGCACCGCTTGCTCCTCCCCTCCCTCCTGCGTTAAAGGAAGGCACCGCCCCGTGCTCCACCTCATTGACGGCAGGGCCCCCGAGAAGGACTAGATCAGGTGGATACCGACCTCTCTGTCGGCGAGGGAGGAGCAGAGGGCTCGGCGAGGGCGAAAGGAAGGCCCGAGAGATGGGAGGGGTGGAGGGCTCGGTGGCAGTAGATCCACGGGGAGGACGGCGAAGCCGGAGGTGGCTCTATCGAGCGAGCGGACAACAGGCACGGTGTGCGCGTGGGGACATGGGCCCTGCACCCCTCCTCCGACACGGGCGCTGGCCCCAGCATCCCCGCGCCGTTGGCGTCTACCGGCCCTACCGCCAGCCACCCCAGGAGGATGAGTTCCTGCGCGCCCTCATCGACGCGAACCCCTCGGCAGGAGCCTCGATCTCAGCGTTCTAGGGAAGCTCCCAGCAGTGGCGATGTCCCGCGCTCGCCAGGGAGGCATGCCCGCGCTGCTTGGGTGCCCGCATCGATGCCGGTCGTGTCTCCCTCATGTCATTCCTGATTGGGACACTGATCACAGACGCGCCTATCAGCAACAAGGAATGGGAGGAGTAGTTCGGGCAGTGGGAGCGCAAGGGTGGGCTCGCATTCTTCGAGACAGAGGAGGTGCTTTGGCGGACGGCATGGCGGGTGCCGCCAGCGGTGCTGACGGTGTCCACGGCCGGAGAGGTGGCATTGCGCGTGGGAGACGTGGTGATAAGGCTTGACCTGCAGCCTACACTCTGGGCCTGCTCTTCAGCCTCCTCTCTTGGGCGTGTCGTACGGTGTGTTCTCGGCGAGCTTTGATCTAGCGGTGGAGGGGTCGTGGCTCGGCTATGAGAAGTTCGTCCCTCCCCATTTGTCTCGCAATCTCGTGTCAGGAATGCTGATGGGTTGAAATCTTCGGCAAGCTTAGTGTGAAGCGATGCTGAAGATGGAGGGGGGGGGGGGGGGGGGGGGGTGGGTGGGGGGGTTTACTCAGAGTAAAAGAAAGGCTGCCGAACAAGCGTCTTTGTGGGCCAGAATGGGCCTGACTTGGCCCTCATTCATGTACTTAGTCCAGCAGCGAGAGAGAGGGAGATGATGTCTGTATTATAAGTACTAACTGTAAGAGGGGAAAGACTCAGACAAGAACGGAGGCGAGTTATCCGATGGCGGCAGAGACTTATCCTGTTTGGATCTTGCGAGGGAGAGTAGCGACCTTACATATTCTATCAATACAATCTTGGTAGCTAACATCTCGCTCCTCCACTCTCCCCAAATGGATCCCAAGGCCATCCTAGGCCACCGTTGCCATCTCCAACAAACTTAGAGATTCAAAAACGGAATTCATGTGTACAAAAAAAAACTTAGATAGTCCTCAGATTCTGGAGGAGCAGTGCTGATGTGCAGCACTGGTAGCACAACGATTCATTTGGTGCTCATGTTCAGCTTCAAAAAGGGTAAAATTTCTCTTAATTCTTGCAAGAACCCTTATTACTATAATTGACCTATCAAATTGTATCATAATATACGACAATGATTTATTAAACTGCACCTTTAACCTTTTGTTTGCAGCTCATAACAGTATTTTGGATGTACATATCGTATGGAAGTATGTTATCATTTTCTATCACTAATTCTTATGGTACACATGGAGGATAATTATCCTTCTACTAAGTTAACAACTCATCCTAGGAATGATTATCTAAGAATTAAACTTTTACTAAAACATTTATTCGATACAAATTTCCAGCTTTACTAATACTATCTGTGCTGCTGACGTCCAACACGAATATCTATCGGTGAATTTCACTGTTTAGAAAGGAGATTCCAGCTGTGACAGGTGTACTACTGTAAGGGTTCAAACTTTATGTTTGAAAACTTCATGTTATAACTTGTTAATTTTCTGTTGAACTCGGTTACTTTGGTGCTTGTGCAGCTTTATATCCACTCCTGATCCAATAGGCAACAAATGCTATCTTGGCCCTGCTCATATGGAGGACATGGCAAGGTGGGCTATGCCTCTCATGGTGCATTTTTACAGTCTTACTGCTTAATTAGCATCCCTTTCTGACTTCTATAGTTCTATTCGATCATTATGTCAATAACAGGGAAATTGCTACAGCCAATGGCCTTACTGGGAATTACCTGCTCTCAATGGAGAAGGCATTATCCAACATATGTGAAAAAACTTTTTATGATATCTTTGATTAAGCATTGCATCAGTTTTTAGTAGTTCATTTGTGTGCTGGTTGGTAGCCTACAGCTTATATATTAGGAAAATGGACTGCAGTAGCCGGGATTTATATATGCTATTGATGCTTGATTTGATTCCTTTTATGGTATGATAATAGTAGGATGAGTGGTGAGGAGTGTAGGACACTAGCACTGTTGAGCAGCCTAAGCGCTCTATCCCTATGCTTAGTGAAAGGGCACCGTCTTCCTTGTCAAGATCAATAACTCTACATCCTTGGCATGGTGTTGAGATCGATATGAAATTGTCTTTCTCGCCTCCATTTATGTCTTACCCAAAACACTACGAGATAACCATCATTTTACTTAATTTGGTTGCACGGGGCCTGATGCTCCTGCTATTTCTTCTGGTTTAATCAAGTCATGGTAAGATAAATGCCAATTATAAAAAAAAACCTATTTGCCAGGAGTACTTAGATTTGTGTGTTTGTAACATTTCCAATCTTTTGCTGACCTTCAGCTGTTTGTCATCAATCCTGAGGCTTGATATGCCAATGTCAGGCATGATAGTAGAAATCAGTTGTCCTTTTTCTTTTTTTCTGGTAGACCGTTAGAAAAAACCATTACTTAGTTGAAGAGAACTGGAAGATAATGTACAAACAAGTCTACAAGATACATGTCACATGTCTCATATGATCCAATGGTTTATTTCAGCTTTAAATAACATGATGTATTGCAATTTTCTTTATAAACTAATACATCCCTAATGTAGGTTGAACAAGCAGTCAACCACTTGAATTGTGATGAGGTGAACTTGAGGTTGCTGTAGGTCATCAACAAGAATCCATATGGATCTTCGGGAGGCATTTTATGACAATTTTCCCTACTCTTTCATTTTTTGTTTAAAGTTTCCTGTAAAAGTGCACTCTTTCACAATTTGACCTTGTTTGTTTCTATATAACGCAATGAACAAATGCAAGTGTAGTTACAAGAATGATTTTTTTTTGTTATTGTCCTGTGCACTTATGTCTATAAATTGCTATGAGCAATATTATACAGTTTACATAAATTTTGTTAGCTTTAAGTTATGTCGCTTTAATTACATAGCCACTCTATACAAATTCTAATTATATATAAACTGTTTGAAACCATGGTGTGTTAACCTGGATGACCCTATTTCTAGTTTGTAAGTCATGTAATACGATATGTGTACATATGCTTTTGAGAGTTATCTTTTTTGCTAAAGGGAACTAACTATAACCATTCAACCAATAGTATCTAACCAGTGTTTGACGGCACTTTTTTTAAGCCATATTTCTGTGCATGGCGTGTCACCGCGCAATTCCTTCTAGTAGAAATATAGAGCAGCCCTGATTCAGTCTTGAGCAAAAAAAGGTCAAGATAACTGGCAGCTAATGCATCTCAGTTGTTTTGAGAAGGAGCTAACAGTTTTTGTCCAATCATCCATCTGAATGCTTGAGGGGTGAACAGTATGTTGATTGATCGTTTTGGCTCAATACCGAAACGAATTACAGGAGGAAATATCCACCGGTTTCCCTCCCACACAAGAAAAATACTAGAGATAAATTTAGAAGTTGTTGTGATCAGTAACAACTAACTAACGGAATCCTATCGGGATTGACCCCTGAGCCCCACTAGCGTGCCTATAAGAGGGAGAGGGATAGAGAGAAAAGGGACGTCTAATTCTCTCGTCTAGTGCCTAAGACCTAAAACCCTAGCAAGAGACCGATCTATCTTCAGGTGCTTAAAGGGGTTCATAGTGCCAATCCAAGCAAAGCCGACGCTCTAACTTGGTGCATCGAGAACAAAGGAAGAAGAACAAGGCAAAATCAATGACTTCACAGAGTGGTCAGTATTATTATTTCCGCAATTAGTAGAGGTGATCATGTATATGCTAAGCTATTTATGTATCAGTGTAATAAGCTTTAACATTGTGGTATCAGAGCCTTAGCTTAGCCGCTTGATCCCATCATCATCCCACTAAGTGAAGCCATTATGCCCTAGATCATGTTCCTTTTGGCATGATGCAATTCGACTCAGGGAAAAGGGATTGGGATAAACCAGATTGAAATTCCCAAACCCACACCAGACTCAGGAACCCTAAGACATAAGATGCAATGGTATCGCCTTAAACTCAGAAGAGGAAACTAAGGATAAACCAGACTGAAATTCCCTAGTTCTCATCGATACAGATCAGAAGTGGAAGGTTTAGAGATAAACCCAGATTGGAAATTTTTTGAATCTCACAAATAGAACCCTAAGACTTGAAATCCCCCAGTTCTTCGAAACCCTAAGTTCAAAATTCCCCACTCAGAAACCATAAAAGTCCCCAAATGAGGAATCAGAACCCCAAAATCAGGGCAAACTCTAGTACAACGAGTGTGATCAGTCACCTAGTACTCACCACAGTCAGGCCATCGCGTGGGGAAGCACCGCCATGCGAGAGTCGCCGGGCTTCAAATCGGGGTCGGAGTCGCCGTCGTTGCACCAGGCATCAGCTCGTGTTGCTGCTCCACGATGCGCATCGCTGCCTTCCTCCTCATGGCTCTCGCTTGTTGCTCAGATTGGGCTGCGTTGCATCTTGGGCAGACTCAAAATTTAGATGGGCCGCGCCGTCCGCATCAGGATACGACCGCCGCGGCATCACAGCCGCCGGCATGGCAAGTTGGGCCGCCGAATTAGCATGCCTCTAGGCTAAACAGTACCGAGCCGCCTCAGAGTCCTGGGCCAAATCTTTTTTAAGTATTGTTAGTGGTTTCCAAATTTCAAAATTTAGTTTAGTACCTTCTTGGCTACTTAAAAAGTTGCAGAAAAAATTATCTGGCTTTATTTCTGCAAAAATAATTTTTTTTCTAGTTGAATGGAACCAACGAGAAATTTAACTAGATGATTTAGTGATATGAATTCATATTTTGACCAACGTTATTTATAAATTCATGTCAAAATTATTATGAAAATTAGTCTTTTGATTATTTTTTGCCCAACGTTGATATAATTATGAAAAATTCAGATTAAATTCCAATGTCAATTATATTTGTTTCTAAATCTTTTCTGTCCAACGGTGATTTGATTTGGAAACTCAGTTATTAGTATATGATTAATTATACCAACGTAAATTAATTGTATATTGTAACTAATATTCGTTGTGATTATTTTTTAGCTATGGGACAACTCAGGCCTATTGAGCCACTCGATGGAACAAACTTTAACTGAGTGAAAAATGTGGTGCTCCTGAATTTAGAAATGCTAGACTATGATTTGGCAAGCAGATAGGACACTCTAAGACGCCCTCAGAAAACTCAAAGACTATGAAGATCTCAAGTGGGTCTATGATGAAAAGGTGGTCGCTTGGGAGAAATCCAACCAGATATCACTCATGTATGTAAAGAGTAACATCTCTCCATCAATTATACGAGGAATTAAAGATTCTCAAGATGTTATGAATTACTTGGAAAATATTGAGAAAAATTTAAAGTCCTCATCTAAGACCTATGCTAGTACACTGATCATGAAAATGGCCTCTAGTCAGTATGATAGAAAGAAAGGTATCAGGAAGCACATTTTAGAGATATACCACATGGCAAATCTGTTAAAGTAGATGGATATATTCATATCAGATGGTTTCCTTGTCCATTTTATCATGAACTCTCTCAACTCAGATTTTGATTCGTTTAAGATTCACTACAATACTCAAAAGGACAAGTGGACCATACAAGAGTTGATCTCCCACTCAGTCGAGGAAGAAGAGCGTCAAAAAGTGATGTGAGCGTGGGTGTCCCGATCTTTCGATAAGAGGGTAAGCCGATTGGATGGAGTGACATTGGCAATTCGACTATAACCCTCCAGAGACGTTGCGCCTTAGCAATCGTTACACCAACTCTAGAGGCTGTTCGCAATCTTGACGGATGCACGATCAGCCCAACCACGAGGGTATTTGTTCCAGTAAGCAATCGAGAACTAACAAGAATAAGATGAACAAGCAACTCAATTTGCGAATAAAAGATGAAGGTTTAACTCAAGGAGAACAAACGGTGAGGTTCTGAAGATGAGCAAACCGGCGATCTAACCGATCACGGGATTACACAGTAACGTAGCGATGCTAACTTTAATCTAACAAAAACTAATCTGTTTGTGGCAGCTCTAAAGGTATTAATAGGATGGGAGGATGACCACAGGGGTGTTGGGGTCATTCTCCAACCCTAGAACACGTCCCTAATGGACCCAACTTGATACATGGGCCTTCGGCCCAAAACCGGTGACACAGCACCTTAAACAGAAAACCTCTTGACACTAAAATGACATTACAGACGATTCCAAGCAGATATGAGGATGAGTCTGGATCCGTTGAAAAATAGACTTGATAAGCTCTCCGTGAAGTACTAAAACTCCTAAATCGGAGTTCGTATGAAGTCGTGGCGGCCGTCACAAGTTGGCGCTGTCGTATAGTCCGAATCCAGCTTGCGCGAATCCCTTTCCTTGGTGATCTCCTCCATGCGTAGGTGTGGCCGTATCGATGGTGGTGATGTCGTCATCAGAAAGCTGAAAAATAGAAACATAAGAAGCAGCTCAATCTAATCAATTCTTTTAAGGATAAGGGAAAGAGAAAGTTCAATCAAAAAGAGAACTCTAACTCCAAAAAGGGCAAGCTAGACACACCTCCCTCCCCCCTCCCCCTCCCCCCCAAAACAAGGAGGGAACAAGGTCAATTCTTCGAAATCTTAGAGTTAGGCCTCCATTGATGTCTATGTGCAAGGAAACAACATTTGCAAAGAGGAAGGATACTGGCACAAGAGCTACACTAAATTTATGGCGTAGTTAGCTAAGCACGGTACGCATGAAATCGACATAATCTCTAATGTTGATGAATCTCTATGCTGAATTTCCCCAAGATACTTGGTAGAGTATGGTACTATACTATCATCACATACGGTTCATTGATGGATATAATGATTCTGATCTCATAACTGTCTAAGATAGCATTGATTAGTCCGGTTACCACTTGCCTCTTCAATGTGCTTCAGGTCATGGTAAAATTCAGAAAATTGTAAGCCATATTAAAACTTCAGTCTAGAGAAGTTAATCAAAAGGTTTTGGCTTCCATGTTGTAACAAAATTAAATGGAAGTAGACAAACTCCAAACTACAAGCTTTGCACCTGAGTTTTGGCAACCAGGACGGTGGAATTGGCAGGCATCCAAAATCCTTCTCTGAAATCAACAAAAGGGAAAATGTGGTACAATTCAGTAATTTGTTTGGAGCTAACTGTAGTGGGCTGACAGCCAAATTTGAGCTAGACACCAGGGAAGCGAGTTGCTCCGTTGCACTTTCTCCTCCAAATAGAGCTACTGGCCGGACAAAGAAGATCAAATTTTCGAACACAAAGAGGGGAGGAAGGTGGGGATGAGAATAGCCTAGTCGATCCTTCTACTTTTAAGGGAAAATCCAGTGAGACAAGCAGAAAATTCAGATCATCACACGTATGGTTTAAACTTTTCTAATTATTTATATTATCAAAAATTTTAAGTCTTTAAGAGTCACTACACCGTGACATGGTATTCCCGGCAATTAATAGTCGGCAATAAATTAAATTTGATCAGAGACATTATTTATCGGGAATACAATATGTGTCAGGAATAACGTTCTACATCATATTATCTACGGGGATTAAAATGAAATAACGGAGTAACTTGCAATAGCATATCCATACCAGGTCAACTAATCTGCCAAGATAGTAAAATTTGGTACCTCAACTACTAAATTTTACCTAGAAAATACGGTACCTTTCTATTCCTATATGTCATTAACACTACTATGAAATAGGACATCAGCAGCAGCCAAAACATGTTTTCGCAGACGGCCGACGGCCCCGCCTGTGACTAAAGGTCTGTGAAAATATATGCTTTACGTAGACGGACAGACGTCCGCCTGCAAAAACACATTATCACAGGTGGGCCTTGTAAACTGCCCGCCTGTGAAAACCTATTATTGCAAGTATGCCTAGTAAACAGCCCGCTAGGGAAAACCTATTATCACAAGCGGGCCTTGTAAATCTTGCGCTCACGATAATACGTTTCGGCAGGCGACCTACCTATAAGGCCCGCCTCCGGTAATAAGTCCCCACTTCTTACACTAGCTGCCTGTGATGAAATTTGTGCCAATTTTAAATTTTCCCACTTCCCACCAAAATTTGACCGCCTATGATGATATCTTACCTCCAATTTACAATTTTTACTGCCTATATACATAATCCTCGGTGATTTTATTGAGCACATAATTGGTGATAGATTCAAATATACATATGATGAAAGTTCCGATCAATGAAATATTACCGTACATTGTTACAATTATACATATGATGAATAAAATATTTACCACACTATACATAGAATTTAATTATGTCGATGTTTTATATCGGCTGTATTGAATACGGGGCAATTCGTCGGACCTAAACTTGATGGATTGCAAAGGAATACAAAATGATTTATCCTGGTTTAGACCCTTAAGATGAGATAATACCTTACTTCCATCTGTGGTGTATTGCCTTTGAGGTTTCTCTGGTGAGATTCTGTTCTGACCTCAGGGGGCTCCCTGCCTTCCCTTATATACCGAGGAGGCAAGGCTACAGGGTAGGAATCCCAGTCGGACTCCGACCAAGGGATTTCCTTCTAGAGATACAACGTACCCGACTATAACTATATCCTTTCCTTATTGTACAAAGTAATATTTACTGAGTCCTGTTGTATCCCTAATTATAGGATTAGGCTCATCCTCTATCCGAGTGGTGACAAAGCTTCCCATAAGGTACCCGGGGCCCATGGCCTCCACAGTAGCCCCTAAAACCTTTATAGTTGAGTCATAACTGATGCTGAGTGCTCATTCTCCTTGGTGAAGATTTCCCGAGTGCCTTGCTCCCGAGTACCCATTGTCTGAGTACTTCTCCTCCAAGTCCTGCTTCATATTAGCTAGCAACGAGGCTATGAAGGGCTTTATAGAAAAATATGAATAGTGTGCGCCGAATAGGTGCACCTATTATGTGTATCCCCCGACTTTGTGCTTAATTGTAAAATAATTAAACATAAAGTTAAAGATCTTTAACTTTTAAGTCTTTCCCGAGTAGTATATTTCTCAGAAATTGGACTTCTTCAGCATCATATCAGCTGGAAGTATTTTTGTTCAAAGCAATTTGGCTAAGCATGTAAGCCAAGTACCACTTCGTGGATTTTAATCCAATATGTGGTGAGGTGTTCTTGAGAGTGCATGCCCAATTTCAATGGAGACCAGCTATTGATCCTTATAAGGATATATCCTCAATACGTTGCTAAATAATACAGATATCTGAACACATGTGTCCAGCAGTTAGGCTTTACATAAAGCATATCTAATTATTTTAATCGGTTCCTGTAAAATAGCATCTGCGCTGTGATTTTAACACAGCCAGCCATCGGCCCAGTAGGACATGCTATTTAAGAACTCATATCTTACGACCCATTACTAAGGAAGCTGGCCCAAACTAGCTTACCCAGCTCAGGCCTATAAAGCGGTGGGAGAGAGAAAAGATTTCCTTTTCTCTCCCAAATCGCCAAAACGCTTCAGCTCCAGCATACGCGCCAAACTTTGCGCTCTCCTCTCCATCTAGGGTTTCTTGTAGCTCGAGCTCCCTTCCAGAAATCCATGAAAATATCCTCTCCCGCATCGATTCCCATCATCCAAAAGCTCTCTTGCCCAGTTCCATACCCCGACAATGCCGAGAGTGTTGTTCGATATCCCCGCCATGCCGTCTAGAGCATGGCTGACGTCGGATACTTACGTGACAAAGCTTGCTCTTCTGGAGAGGAAGAAATGTCTCTAGCCGAAGGAGCTCATCAACTAGCGTCCCACCGCCAGTGAGTCGATCCCCTCTCCAGGTCCCCATAAAACAGTGGTTTTCGCTTCTTTCTTTGACCGCAGTCTCGCTCTTCCTGCTTCTGATTTCCTCCGCGGGCTCCTTGATTATTACAATATTGAGCTCTACCACCTTAACCCCAACTCTATTCTTCATATCTCGATCTTCGTCACTCTCTGCGAAGCCTTCTTGGGGATCTATCCCCAATTCAATCTCTTCCGTTTCCTATTCCATGTCAAGCTCGGGTCATCGCTGCCCCACGCCACCGCTTCAGTCGTGTTTGCCTTGAGGAACCGCACCCCGTCTGCTGGTCCGCAGCCACCCTCCGCCGCCGGAGCACTGTCATCGCCGAAGACCCGAAGGCCATCCTCCGTCACCGTTCGCTGCCATGTGATCGCGGGGTAGGTTCACTGGTCGTCTGCGTTGTCTACCCCATTAGCTGCCCATTCCCCGTGGCTGCCAACGGGGTGACAGGTGTCATGCATCCGGGTGCCCGAGATTAGGATCCATCCGGGCCGATCGAACTAGTTTCCTTAGATCCAAACCATCGGTTTCCGTAGACCGTCTCGGTGAACCCGGTCTATGGTGGACCAAACTCCGATGACGCAATAAATCCCTTTACTCTTTCAAAATTTGATTATTGAGTCATTATTGCTATAATAATTTCTATATATGGTTTTAATTGGTTTAAACTTCTAAAAATCATAACTAATTCATACGAACTCGCATTGAGGCCATTCAAGTCTCTAAATTCTTTAAAAATCAAGATCTATCCATTAAAAATATTCACATGTTCGGTTATTATGTGCTTATGTACTATTTTTTCTTGTTTTGTTATTTGCCTTTAGTTTCTGACGTTCCAGAGGAGTCAGTTTACATTGAGGAGGGTTCGGAAGACTTTGCAGAGTAGCAAGGCAAGTCACACAGATCCAAAACCCTTTGAGCATATTGATCCAATGATTTGAATCCCTGTTTTATTCAAATGTGCATTTATTTTATAATGCCATCGGGAAGTAAAACCCTGACTTTGGTTTTTGGCCCTATTACTTTGGTTACCTCTCATTGTACCTGTGGATTAATTTGACTAGCTAGCTCAATTTATTGGGTAGCTAGAATAATTCTAGGACCTGTCTTAGCCATCCTTAGAAATTATAGAATAACTTAAGGGCTGCTATTCAAATATTGATTCACATGAAATAATGGTTCCATTCACGACCGAGGTCGTGCAAGTTTAATTCTAATGGGCAACTAAAACATGACTAATGGTGGGTTGTGAGCACATGGATGATGATGTTGTTAGTAGTGCTCATGACGATTAAGGATCAGTCCACGAGCTACTATTGTGAAGCATTTACCATACTAACCACAAGCCAGCATGGGCAACAGCTGGACTTGTAGTGTAGCATGTCCCAGCAGGAGACACCATGGTGTGTTTAGCTTATAGGTGGTAGTGTCAATAAATCCACTGTGGCAGTGCCAATGAGTCCATATTTGAGAGCCAAGAGTTTCTCTAGCCTAGTGGTTAGGCCACCTCTACTGGGGACTTGGCTGGTGATCATTCTGTTGGGCGTGTTATGCGAAGAGTCCTGTCACAGATGCCCCCACCACCTTAGAACAAGCTTGTAGAATTATTGAGAGTGAGGCCTCCCACCTTCTCTAGCACAACCAACCTAGTGGAAGCCGGGGATTGGCTACACTCCATTGAGAAAAAGTTGGATCTTCTACAGTGTATGGACTAGAAAAAAGGTCTCATTTGCTTCCCATCAGCTGCATGGTCCTGCGTCGGAGCAGTGGGACCACATCCGAGCTAACAGAGCTGAAGGCTAGCCTATCACTTGGGCTGAATTCGCGGCGGCCTTCAAGAAGATGCACATTCCTGTGGGGGTGGTGGCCCTAAAGAAGCAGGAGTTCCGGGCACTCAAGCAAGGAAACCAGTCGGTGATCGAGTTCCTCTACGAGTTCAACCGTCTTGCCCGCTACGCACTGGAGGACGTGAGCACGGATGCCGAACGACAGGAGAAGTTTCTGGATGGATTAAATGATGAACTCTTGGTCCAACTAATCTCAAGGGATTACTCAGACTTTTAGAAGCTCATTGACAAGGCCATCCGATAGGAAGATAAACACAATCGGATGGAACAGAGGAAGAGCAAGATTGCCAGCATTCGAGCTCAATAGTCTAGTCGCCAGAGGCCGCGTGTGGTGGGACCCCCTCAAACGCATCCAGGAGGATCATCGGCTGCACCCCGTCCCCAACGCTAGTTCTACAACAACAATACTGGCAGTGGTGTTGTGGCCAATCGTCCTTCCCCTCGCCCGGTTGCTACGCTCGCACAGAATCAGCCGGTAAAGAAGGAATAAGGTGGCAAGACCTTGGTGTGCTATAACTTCAACAAACCGGGGCATTTCTCCAACCAGTGCCCAAAGCCCAAGAGTCAGGGACCCAGACCAGCCGCGCCAGGACAAAACAACTCCAATATGCCCAAGACTCGGGTCAATCATGTTACAACTAAGGAAGCCCAAGTTGCTCCAGATGTGGTGCTGGGTACGTTCCCTGTTAACTTAGTTCTTGCCATAGTACTTTTTGATTTTGGTGCTACCCATTCATTCTTATCTGAGAATTTTGCGGGGAAGAATGGGATAAGGGTAGAAAGGTTGGCTAACCCAATGATGATATGCACCCCTGGCAATCAAATGCCCTCCACCCTTTTTAGACCCTCTGTTACCATAGATATCCAAGGGATCCCATTTCTAGCCAACTTGATTCTAACATGTCATCCTAGGGAAGGACTGGCTGACCAGACATAGAGGAATGATAAACTGTGCTACCAGGGAAGTCACCTTAACCAGTAACCTTGGACAGAAGGTGATATTCTGTACTCCATCAGTCGAACCCCCGAGAGTGATCCTCAACCAGGCTACCCTAGAAGAAATCTCGGTGGTGATAGACTACCCGGACATGTTTCCTGATGATCTGCTAGGCATGCCGCTGCAGAGAGACATAGAGTTCTGGATAGATCTGGTGCCTAGAACTGCCCCCATCTACAAGAGACCCTACAAAATGACAGCTAATGAGTTAGCAAAAGTAAAGAAGCAAGTGGAAGATTTGGAGTGAAAAGGATTCATTCGACCAAGCACTTCACCGTGGGGAGCACCATTCATCTTTGTGGAGAAGAAAGATCATACCCAATGGATGTGTGTAGATTATCGTGCATTGAATGACGTCACCGTCAAGAACAAGTACCCGTTGCCCAGGATTGATGATTTGTTTGACCAGTTGGAAGGGGCCACGGTATTCTCCAAGATAGATCTCTATTCTGGATATCATCAACTAAGGATCTGAGAGGAAGATATACCTAAGACAGCTTTTACCACCCGCTATGGATTGTACGAATGTACGGTCATGTCTTTTGGGCTTACTAATGCCCCAGCCTTCTTCATGAACCTAATGAACAAAGTATTTATGGAGTACCTGGACAAGTTTGTGGTGGTTTTCATTGATGACATCCTCATCTATTCCAAGACTAAAGAAGAGCATGAGCAATATCTTTGGTTGGTATTGGAAAAATTACGAGAGCTTCAGCTCTATGCTAAGTTTAGTAAGTGTGATTTTTTTGTTGTCAGAAGTGAAGTTCCTTGGTCATGTCCTCTTTGCTGGAGATGTCACAGTGGACCCAACCAATGTGGAGCCAGTCACCAAATGGAAATAACCAAAGATAGTTACAAAAATCCAGAGTTTCCTGGGCCTTGCGGGATATTACCGCAGGTTCATAGAGAACTTCTTGAAGATTGCCAAGCCGACGACTCGGTTGCTTAAGAAGGATGTCAAATTTCAGTGGTCACCTGAGTGTGAACGGAGTTTCCAAGAGCTGAAGAAGCACCTGGTGTCTGCACCGGTGTTGACTTTGCCAGACCCTAGGAAGAATTTTCAAGTATACTGTGATGCATCTTGACAAGGTTTAGGGTGTGTTCTGATGCAAGATGCAAGGGTGGTTGCTTATGCGTCTTGCTAGTTGTGGCCACATGAGAAAAACTACCCGACCTATGATTTGGAATTGGCCGCAGTGGTGCATGCATTGAAGATCTGGTGTCACTACCGTATGGGTAATTGTACGGAGATGTATACGAACCACAAGAGTTTAAAGTACATCTTCACTCAGCCATACCTAAACCTGCGTCAACGGAGATGGTTGGAGTTAATCAAAGATTATGATATTGGAATTCATTATCACCCAGGGAAGGCAAACATTGTGGCAGACGCTCTCAGTAGAAAGAGTTATCGCAATGTTTTAGAAGGACGACAGTTGCCTTGGGAGTTATGTGCAGAATTTGAGCGGTTAAGTTTGGGAATTGTCAAGAAAGTTTCGTAGCAGCGTTGGAGGCACGTCCGACGCTCATAGACCAAGTTAGAGAGGCTCAAATCAATGATCAAGACATCCAAGAGATCAAGAAGAACATGAGAAGAGGAAAAGCCAACAGATTCTCCAAAGATGAACAAGGAACAGTATGGTTGGGAGAACGGATGTGTGCTAGACAACAAGGAGTTGAAAGATATTATCATGAAAGAAGCTCATGACACTCAGTATTCTATTCATCCCGGCAGCACCAAGATGTACCAAGATCTTAAGGAAAAGTTTTGGTGGGCCAGTATGAGACGCGAGATAGCCGAATACGTCACCATCTGTGATGTGTGTCAACAAGTGAAGGCAGATCACCAGAGTCTGGCAGGATTGCTGCAACCATTGAAGGTACCTGAGTAGACATGGGAAGAAATAGGAATGGATTTTATCACCAGGTTGCGCAAGACTTCATCGGGATATGACTCTATCTGGGTAGTGGTCGATAGGCTTTCTAAGGTTGCCCACTTCATTGCAATTAAGACAACTTACTCTAGCAGTAAGCTGGCAGAATTATATATGGCAAGAATCGTGTGTCTACACGGTGTGCCTAAGAAGATCGTATCTGACCGGGGAAGTCAATTTACCTCAAAGTTCTGGCAGAAACTCCAGGAGGAGATGGGTACCCGTTTAAACTTTAGTACTACATATCACCCTCAAACAGACGGTCAGATAGAACAGGTCAATCAGATCCTAGAAGACATGTTAAGACCTTGTGCCCTCGACTTCAGTGGGAGTTGGGACAAGAGCTTGCCTTATGCGGAGTTTTCCTACAACAATAGTTATCAAGCCAGTCTTTAGATGGCTCCGTATGAAGCCCTATACGGTCAGAAGTGTCGCACCCTGCTTTGTGGGATCAAACGGGAGAATGTCAAGTTTTCGGGACTGACATTTTAAAGGAGGTTGAGGAGAAAGTAAAGATTATACAAGAAAGACTACGGGTGGCTTAGTCCCATCAGAAGAGTTATGCTGATAATTGTCGAAGGGATCTGAGTTTGGAAGAAGGAGATTATGTATACCATCAAGTCACGCCACTTCGGGGCTTCATCGTTTTCAAACCAAGGGAAAATTGGCACCATGCTTTGTGGGACCATATAAAATTCTGAGTCGCAAGGGTGAGGTCGCATACCAGTTGGAGTTACCCTAGGCTATGGTAGGGATTCATGATGTGTTCCATGTCTCACAGTTAAAGAAATGCCTCCGGGTGCCCACAGAGGAAGCTGATCTAGGACAGAACGAGATCAAGGAAGATCTGACTTATGTGGAGAAACCAGTTTGTATTCTGGAGACCAGTGAGAGGAGGACCAGGAATCGAGTAACCCACTTTTGCAAGGTCCAATGAAGCAACCATTCTAAGGACGAAGCTACCTGGGAACGAGAGGACAAGTTGAAGTCTGCCCATCCACACCTCTTCGCCAGCTCTTCCGAATCTCGGGGACGAGATTCTGTTTAGGGGGTAGGTTTGTCACACCCTAAAATTATCTATTTAATTAATACATGTCGAAATACAAATTTTACAAATTATTTAAAAGCATAAAGAAGAGGTTAATGAAAATCCCTAATAGGTTTCAATATAAAAATAGGCCAGATAAAATTTTATTAAATATTTCATTAACTCTTTTAGTCCTTGGAATTTTTTGGGAATTAATTGAGCTAGGGAAGTATTTTTAGTAATTGGAAAACCATTTCAGTGAATTAATCAAAAGAAAAGGTTTTAAAAACCCTCCCCTGGCCACTGGGCCGATTTTGGCCCAGCGCCATCCCTCTCTCTCCTTTCCGCGCTAGAGCCTAGCACCAGGCCATCCCCCTTTCTCTCTCTCTCTCTTTCTGTCCTTCATCCTGCCGATAGGTGGACCCCACCTGTCGGGGTTGTCATCCAGCTCGGGCTAGAGACTGAGCCCGCATTGCCACCGTGCGGCGTAAAATCCGGCTGCCCCATTCGATCCTTTCTCAAATTGGGTGAGGGGAATTCTTTCCCTTGTTCCCCTATGCCTTTCCCCTCAAAATCTGGTGCGAATCGTTTTGGAATCGGGCTCGAACTCGAGCTCCTTCCGGAAACCCGCTGCCACCATTGTCGCCGTGTCTGCCTCAAACTCACCCAATCCAAACCCCTATAAATACCTCTACCCTCCCCTTTGTGTGCCGCTGCACTTACCCGAACCAATCGCCTTCCGTGGAGCCCTAAACCTCGGTAGATTGCATCTCTACCACCGCGCCGCCGTCGACTTTAGCCGTGCCGCGCCACCGCTCGAGTCGTTGCCGCCCCTCGCTGTCGCTTCAGCCGTGTTTGCCTTGAGGAACCGCACCTCGTCCGCCGGTCTGCAGCCGCCCTTTACCGCCAGAGCGCCGTCATCACCGAAGACCAGAAGGCCATCTGCAGCTTTTGCTCGTCGCTGGTGACAATCCGTCGCTGTTCGCCACTATGTGACCGTGTGGTAGGTTCACCTTGTTGAGCTCTTCCTTTTGGTGCATCTTGCAGTTGTCGTTGTGTCCTGGATCGCCAGCGAGCTCCGCCGCCTGAGTCGTTGCTGTTGCCGGTCATCCGCATCGTCTGCCCCATCAGCCGCCCATCCCCCGTGGCTGCCAGCTGGGTGCCAGGTGTCGTGCATCCGGGTGCCTGAGATCAGGATCCATCCGGGCTGTTCGATCTGGTTTCCTTAGTTCCAAACCGTCGGTTTCCGTAGACCGTCTCGGTGAACCTGGTCTACGGTGGATTAAACCCCGATGACGTAATAAATCCCTTTACCCTTTCAAAATTAATTCATTATTACGTCATTATTGCTATAATAATTTCTATATATGGTTTTAATTGGTTTAAACTTCTAAAAATCATAACTAATTCATACGAACTTGGATTGAGGCCATTCAAGTCTCTAAATTCTTTAAAAAACAAGATCTATCCATTAAAAATATCCAAATGTGCTGTTATTATGTGCTTATGTACTGTTTTTGCTTTTTTTATTTGTCTTTAGTTTCCAACGTTCCGGAGGAGTCAGTTTACGTTGAGGAGGGTTCGGAAGACTTTGTAGAGCAGCAAGGCAAGTCACACAGATCCAAAACCCTTTGAGCATATTGATCTGATGATTTAAATCCCTGTTTTATTCAAATGTGCATTTATTTTATAATGTCATCGGGAGGTAAAACCCTGACTTTGATTTATGACCCTATCACTTTGATTACATGTCATTGTACCAATGGGATTAATTTGACTAGCTAGCTCAATTTATTGGGTTGCTAGAATAATTCTAGGACTTTGCTTAGCCATGCTTAGAAATTATAGAATAACTTAAGGGCTGCTATTCAAATATTGATTCACTTGAAATAATGGTTCCATTCATGACCGAGGTCGTGCAAGGTTAATTCTAATGGGCAACTAAAACATGACTAATGGTGGGTTGTGAGCACATGGATGATGATGTTGTTAGTAGTGTTCATGATGACTAAGGACCGGTCCACGAGCTATTGTTGTGAAGCATTTACCATACTAACCACAAGCCAGCATAGGCAACGGCTGGATTTGTAGTGTAGCATGTCCCAGTAGGAGACACCATGGTGTGTTTGGTTGATAGGTGTTAGTGTCAATAAATCCACTATGGCAGTGCCAATAAGTCCATATTTGGGAGCCAAGAGTTTCTCTAGCCTGGTGGTTAGGCCACCTCTACTGGGGACTTGGTTGGTGATCATTCTGTTGGGCGTGTTATGCGAAGAGTCCTGTCGCAACTCCTTTCCGAGGTATCGTGGTGGTACCAAGGCACAGGGTGACATGTTGTGGGGTTGTATCTTGTGGGTAAGTTGTACACCTCTGGCCAGAGTAAAACTATTTGAATAGCAATGCCCGCATTTATGGGCGAGCCTAACGATGTTTTTCATTATTAGTCGCATTTATCATTTAATGGTTAATAATATGATATGATGCTCTAGGTTGGGCTGGTTTTGGCCTGTGCAGCCATGTAGGCTATACGGTGTTGGTTTAATACTGCTTAACTATTCTACTATTTTAGTACTCTCTTAAATGTTTATTTAAATGCTATTTATGCAAGTTAGCCCTATATGCCATCCTTTGTTATCCTGTGCACTTGCATATTTGTTGTGTGGCTTGTTGAGTATTCCATGTATCCACCTTGCAATATCAAATCATTAGAAGAGGAGTTCTACAGTGATGATGGAGATCTAGAGGACTAGGCCGAGTTCGGGTCATGTTGCCTATGGAGCTTGGAGTCGTTGTCTTCGCTAGCTTTACTTTCCGTTGCTCGAACTTTTTTGGTTGAGAGGTTCCATCTGCCTCTGTAATAATTATACATTCGTCATATTATTAGTTAAAGACTTGTACTTTGGTATCAACTTTGTTATTGTGTGCCTCGGCTTATTCCTGGATGAGTGTTAAATACACATGTAAGCGTTTTGAATTTTAGGTGGAAATTCCGGGCCTGACAGTACCCGGGGCCCATGGCCTCCACAAATTATATCACAGTTTTTGTACAATCAATTAGTTCGGAAAATTTGGGGTCCATGGTGAGACGCCCTAACTTGTGACAGCACTCATGTTGGATGAAGTGGCACATGTCCCGCTGTATATTTTCAATGGATTGATCATCCATCTCTTGTTCTGATCTTGGAATTCTAGGCAGTTGCATCAAAAACACGGCAAAATTAAAATTAAAGGCAATACCAACTGTTATATATGAATAATTGTAACGACATATATATAGAGTAATTAACTTACATTCCCAAGGTTCTTGAAATACCTCCCTTCTACTCTTAGGTACTCGCAAACATAATATCCACAGCGGATGCTGCCTTTTGGTTGCTTATGGCACTTTGTAAGACATAAAATACAATGCAATTAAATAAGTTACGCGTATACACAGACAAGATAAATTTTTGTGACATGAATAGTATATTACCGGCCACTTATTATGGACCAAAATCTGAGCTCATTCCACTACTCTTTCTCCTCCATTCATATAGTAGAACTTGTATGCACTGTTATAACAAATTAAATGTATTGAGTTTTTATTAGTCATAACTATGCAAACCGGCCTGAATGAAAGTAGGATTTGGTTGTAGGATTGAACCGGGGTGTCGAGGGGGTCCAGTACGATTGCTTCTCCATGCTTCGGTTACTGGAGGAAACAAATAAAGTGGTCGCTACAAATAGGGTAAACTGTTTAGTTGCCTATGTATCGATTAAGTAGAAGTGAAGTTGCTAGAGGGTATCGAACTTACCCAAAGTTGTATGGGGTCATTATACATCTTTTGTTCTGCATAGGCATCATTGCGCATCCCATGTACACGACCACCTCCAACATTTTTTCTTTTTGCTTTTTTAATGTATTCCTCCCTCTCCTTCAGGTGTATTCCTCCCATCCAGTTTGAAAGTGTGGTTTGGCTCGGAAATGCCACACTGGTTGAGGAAGCCAATGGGTTCTCTTGTCTTCTCTGCTAGGCCATAATTCATCCTACAAAAAACATCTCTAATCAGTACTCGACAATAACATGACTCCGTAAATGTGTGAACAAACATAATTGTGGAATCTGTACACGTACATGCACCACACTGCTACGAGATTGACATCAAGTTTTTCCCGACGGTATAAGGCGTGCATGTCTCTAAATTCAACAAATAGAATACCTCCTCCATCCATGAAAATATCAAGGGGGTGTATAACGGTTATGCTGTTGAGGCCCTTTTGGCTTGCTTTCATGTACCATTGGTGCCACCTTCTTAGCTGCCATGGACCATTGTCTAAAGCCTAGCTAGGTAGGAAAGCTTTGCCATTCTCAAACTTTTCTGGTACATCGCACGTAGGTGCAAAGTCCAACTCCTTAGACAAGCATACTTTCAGGCCCTTGATCTTAGCATCATCATCCTTTTTGTCCCTTCGCTTTCCTCCCTTTGCCCTTGAATGCACTTATCATCCACCTGTCCGTATGCTCATTTTTTAACTTCTTATCATGTTCTCTTATCTTTTGTGGCACTACAGAAGATGTCGGTCTCTTGGGAGAAACTTGAACTTCTTCTACATGGGCCTCACACTGAACTTTTTGTCAAGGTGCCTCAGCTTGAACTTGTTGTACAAGCCCCTTAGCACGATCTGTGATTTGTGGAGGAGCCTCCGCTTGAACTTGTTGTATAGGTCCCTCACCATGATCTGTGTTTTGTGGAGGAGCCTCTGCTTGAACATGTTCTACAGGCACCTCAGCACGATCTAAGAGTGGAGGCGCCTCAGCTTGTTCTGCTATTCTTACGCTTTAGCTTGATTTACTCCTGTATTGGGTTCAGAAGGTACTAGCAGTGATGGTTGCCTCTGGGACTATGCCTTGGGGGAATCTATTAGCGCTTGCCTCGGTGACGACTACCTCGGCTCTTCCCGACAGTCTTGGTTCCGCAAAATAATATCTCGGCAATGCCATAGTATGTATTGGTCCACCATATCTCTGAGAAAAATGATTTCCTCAGGCATGGGAATGTCTCTCTCGTACAACTTGTGATCTTCGTGGATAACTTACACTTCTATCTTGGCATAGTTCACCGGGATATCTGTGCAATGAAATCTGCATCCCGGTATCGCCCTGCCCTTAGCAACTGTAATTATTCTTCCAACCCTTTCGATCGGAACATTCAGCCAGCAAGGTGTATCCTCTGTTATGTCATCGACTGGATATCTCGGTGCTGGTGCTGATCCAATGCGGCTAGGCAATATGGCAGGGGGCAACATTTGGGGCTCCTAGGTATCACACACCATGTGGAAGGTTGATTCCAGATATGCCTTGCACTTGTTCCTCACCTACTCCCTGATGTTCCTAGCTATCTCTTCCTCATATTAGTCATGCTTCCTATACATGGACGCTTCCTTTGAGAATCCTTCTTTCTAGCTAAGCTTCGAGGAAATTCCTCAGATGCCACCATAATGCTCTGGGTTGCCCAACTCAACTGTCTGCTGGGGTTCCAGCGTGCACCCAGTTCCTACTTCGTTCATCGTGATCCTCCATTGGGACTGGTTTGCCTGCCTTCCTCAGCTCTTTTCCTTCTTTCTCCACTTCTTGATTTTAGGGGCATACCCAGTGGAGCCCAGGTGATGGGGATATATGTTTCTCTTTGCTAGGGCTGACATTTTCTTGCTCTTTTCCATTTCTTCTTTAGAAGTCTTTATCAGCACGAACTAGTCCCACTAGGACTGTGTTATCTTCCTGAAAACCCTAAAAGGGTCCCGGTCCTTCTGCACAAACTTCGTGTTCAACTCGGACTTCCATCCCTGCCATGACTTTCCTGTAGTCTTCAGCGCATAGTCCTTGGAGAGATCGCCTGTTTCAGGGGGAAATAAAATCATTTTCTTCAACTCGGCCCAAAGAAATTGCTTAGTCCCCTCTAAAACTTCATCCCAATCCTTGATTGTGATTGGGGCA
Organism: Oryza meyeriana var. granulata; assembly: GCA_003991445.1. Lineage (NCBI taxonomy): Eukaryota > Viridiplantae > Streptophyta > Magnoliopsida > Poales > Poaceae > Oryza > Oryza meyeriana. The sequence goes on from RYFJ01002549.1 coordinate 28,222, forward strand.
TGCTCCCTCACTAGGGCACCACATTGATTGCTATATTTATCCATGGATGATTCCTATGAAAGCGGTTCCCCTTTTGGACCGATCCGAGTCAGGATGTGGGTCTTGTTTGATAGCTTGTTTCTACTTCGCGCTCCCCTTCAGCGTTTAGGGGCCACAGTTTGTTCTAGGCTAGAGGATCTTGCCACATGCTCGACAGGTGGTTCTGGTGCACGGATGGCTTTTCTTTTCAACCTTCGTGGAGCCTTCTTCTACAACACATTACACGTAAATCAATACCAGCTTAAATACCATGTACAGGCAGTAGTGTTAAATTGGCTGAATATGTACTGCCTTTATCGATGGGATGTACTCAAAGTCATTTTCATCGTTCGCCCCGTCCCTTTTGGCCCTTTGTGGACTTGGACAAGGATCGCTTGGGCTTTGATTAGGAAGATCCATTGTCCTCGACGCCCTCCGAGCTTGACGATGGACATTCGGGCACTACGACCGCTTCTAACGATCGAAGTTATTCGCTACCTGTGATAACTGTAATTTATATTCTGCAAAATTTGGAAAAATAATTTTCAAATTGGATCCTTTATTCTCATTTTTGATCCTTTATTAAAAAAAGTGGGTTTCGTAATGTAAATTCACCTAATTATTCAAAAAATAATTTAGAATAATTCACTATTTATCATCACAGTTCACCAAAATTTGCCTTAATTCCCAGAATTCAGCACAATTCACTCACAGTTCATCAAAACTATCACAAAAATTCATATATAATTCACACAAGATGGGGAGGGGACGGAGAACTGAGGTCGAGGCAGGCAGTTGCGGCTCCGGAGGTCGAGGGAGCTGCGGTGGCGGCAGCTCCTGAGGTCGACAACATGGTAGGCGGTGGCAATGGCTCCCGACGTCGAGGCGGCTTCTCATTGGTGGTCGTTAGTGCCCGCCGAGCTGAGGCAGAGGGCAATCTCCAATCGAGGTAGAGTAGGTCGAGGCGCGCACTAGTGGAGGTCAGCGGCGGTGGCTCGAGCGATTGCGTGTGGCTATGATGCAGTCGAGGGGCGGCGGCTGCTTCGGCGGCGGAGGTCCTCTCTCGAGGCAGCTGCAGTAGAGACCTCCTTTGGTGGCACAAAATTTTGGCAGCCTGGTGGTGCGAAAACTTCTAGGGTTTGGTGCAGGACTTGGAAAATTTTTCCAAGTTCTGCACGAATCTATATAATGGGGGATATTTCCGCAGGTGGACCTCCTAAACGTCCACCTGTGTAGAGACTTTTCGCAGGCAGGGCTCCTATACATCCGCCTGCGTAGAGACTTTTTGCAGGCGGTCCTCCTAAGCATCCACCTACATAGAGACTTTTCGTAGGCAGGCCTCCTAAGCACCCACCTGCAAAGTCATACATAAACTCCCAAAATAATGGCGTGTTTGCCCTTTGAGCAATTCATATATAATTACTCTCTAATCTTTACAAATTCATAGATAATTCCAATAAAGTCTACATATGTATACACATGGGATTGCATCATTTAGCCTTTTACATATTTCCCTATGCCACCTTTTTGCATGTATGGTTTCGAAGATTCATCAATGGTTGCTTCTACTTGCTTAATCTTGTTTCGAAAATCAGAGAAAAGCGGCATTGTGTCGTACTGATTGTATTCTTTGACATTTTCCAAATAGAACAATGTTTTTCTTCAAATTAGCTGGGTCGGTTACATAAAACACATGAGTGGCGTGATTAGCTATAACCCATGGGTCATCTTTGTGGCCTACATTCCCGAGGTCAAGAACTGTAAGCCCATAGTTGTCCATGAACACTCCATTTGGGTGCTTCACCATTGGCATCGAAACAACGGTATCTGTATATTGAGTCCATAGTGGAGTTCCTAGATTTCTTCTATGAACCAATAGTATGTGCTCTTTTGCCCAGTTGCGTCAATTGCCTCTACTCGAACACCCCTGTTTTGGGCTACACCCTTCTTGTCCTTTGCTTTGGTATAAAATGTGTACACATTGATGTCATACACTTGCCAGGAGGTGACTACACTTGATGGGCCATAGGCCAACCTTTTCATAGTTTTCTCCTCATTGGTTTCTCCATCTGGTAGGCTTTGGTCCTTCAACCATTCGGTGAAACGACGCTCGTGCACTTTCATGATCCAATCATCTGACCGTCTGAAATTTTGTTATCTAATTTAGGTGTTGCTCTATGTATGGCTCCACCATCGCAAGCTGCTGCAGGATACTGTAATGTACCTCATGCACTGTTTTGTAATCTTTATCGATGAATCTTTTCTTTCCTTTCATCCCTCTTCCGAACAGTCTCCCCTCGTGTCGAGGTACTAGTAAACCAATTGCCTTTCCATCTTGTAAGTAATCAATGCAGCACTCCATGACCTCTTCGGTAGTGTACCCCTCTATCATCGATCCCTCTGGGTGAGCATGGTTACGCACGTACCCCTTTAGAATGGACATGTACCGCTCGTATGACCACATCTGATGTAAGTACAATAGGCCAAGGGCAATTATCTGTGGCACGATATGAACCATAAGTTGCACCATCATATTGAAAAATGATGGAGGTAAGCACATCTCAACCTGGCATATAGCCTATCATGAATAGATGAAGAGGATCTATGTCTTCAGGATCAATGACCGTTTGTGAAATTGAGTTAAAGAAGTAAAACATCCTTGTGATGACCACCTTAACATGTTCTGGTTCGATTGACCTGATTGTAATAGCAAGAAATACCGTAAGTATCACATGGCAGTCGTGAGAATTATAGCCAGACATCGATAAATCTTTCATCGAGAATAGTCGCTTAATGTTTGATGAAAAACCAGTTGGCACTCTGACCCCATGTAGGCACTTGCACAATGCTTTTTTCTCCTAAGTGTCAAGGTGTAGCTAGCTGGGAGGTACATTTTTTCATTACCTTCATCCACATGGTGAAGCTCTATCATGATATTCATATTTATCAGATCTTTCTGTGACTTTAGCCCATCTTTTGTCTTACTCGGTTTGTCCAGTAAGAGATCAATAGTGCTATCGAACATTCTTCTCTAGGTGCATGACATTAATGGCATGTCGAACCTCCAAATATTTCCAGTACGGCAAGTACTTAAAGAAAATTGAATGCTTTTCAAATGGTGCCTCGCTATGTTGGCATTTTTCTTTTGCCTTGTTCTCTTTTTCTTTGACTTTCCAAAAACAACCTTGATGTTCTCTGTCATTTTGAACACTACTATCCCATTACTGAATGCTGGTGCAGAACCAGACTATTTAGTTTTGTCAAAATATGCAGCCTTCATGCGGTTTCTGTGATTTGTGGTTAAGAACCATCAGTACCGCATATACACTAGCTTGTTATATCCTGCAAGGTACTTGTACATGGTACCATCCAAGCAAATAACACATCTTGTCTTGCCTTTGATGTGTCTTGATAGGGAAAACAATGCGGGATAGTCATTGATGGTAATGAAAATAATGTCTTTGAGCATGAAGTACTGCCGTAAGAATTCATTACACACCCGAACCCCATTGTTCCATAGATCTGTCATATCTTCTATCAAAGATTCGAGAAACACATCTATATCAATACCAGGTTGTTATGGGTCTTGTATAACGATAGCTAGTAAAACGTACTTTTGTTTATGACATAACCATGTAGGAAGGTAATACATGGTTAGAAGTACAGGCCAGGTGCTATGTGAGCTTCTTAGGTTATCGAAAGGATTCATTCCATCCGTACTCAAGGCAAACCTAACATTTCTTGGATCCTTTGAAAAATTTGGATACATTGCATCAAAGTTTTCCACTGTCGAGCATCGGCAAGGTGTCGAAGCTTCCCATCCTTCTTACGCTTTTCATGATGCCAGTGCAAAAGTTCTGCAACCCTATGGATTGAGAACAAATGCTTCAAGTGATTTTTTACTGGCAGGTACCACATCACCAATTGTGGAATCTTCTTCATGTTGTCCGTCCATGATGCATTTCCTTCGTCACCATCAACATCACCGACCTCCAAAGATCCATTGCCCGTTTTGTACCGACTAGCGCTGCACGTTGGGCAGTTAACAGATAATGCGTACTCTTTCCGATACGGGATGCAATGGTTGGGACAAGCATTTATCCTTTGTACTCCTAGCGATAGTGGACAGATAAGTTTCTTCGCCTGATATGTGTTAGTTGGCAAGGAGCTAGGCTTTGGAAGTTAGTCTTTCAATAGATCCAACAAATTGTTGAAGCTACTGTCGGACTAACGCAATATTGTGAACTCCTTATCACATCCCTTCGACTCATCGTACAAAAAATCTTTCGCTGCCTTCTGTAACACCTCAAAATTATCTAAACCTCTAGTCAAACCAATTAGGACTTCTAGTTCAGCGTGGTGTAACATCTCCTCTAAGTCAACATCATTATCACCACATCCACGAGCATCATCCATCATAACATGATCATCATCATCCAAGACAACATTATGGGATTCATCTACTATAACAAAATCACCACCATCTATGAAATCATGAAACATTAATATCAAAGGAAAGACTAATAGAGCTATTCATTTGCATAAAAGCAAGATTTATCTTTATAAACATTTCACAACGTATAGTTCACAAACACGTAATTAAAATCCATAGTATAAAGCTAAGATCCATCAAAAGTCTCAAAAGAGGTACTTGCCACCCTCCACGGTAGCAAGCACAAGGAGTTCACAATTAGTTCATCTCTCAAACTTTTCTCTTATATACACAGATTGTTTAACACATGTTTATAAATCTATACACAACATAAGTCACTAGGCCACTCATGACCGCGAGCACGGCTAATCGATTAGTTCTAACTCTGCAAAGTGCGTACACTTTACCCACACGATGTGAAATAGTGATGATGCCTAACATTCCACGTGATACCGTAGTACATGTTTCACTACTCACAACATAGACTTTACATTGCTCACCATTTAGCCTTGCACCAGTGACGGCAAGTGAAAATCCACCCTAGGAGCAACCCTAGAGCCGCTAGGTGGCGGGCCCACACCTTAACCTAGCGCCATGGTTTTTCCGATGAGGCACTATACCGTTCTATTGGATAGACTTAGACGCCTACATGGTTACGGGTTAATAGGTAATTCCTGTGAATCACTACAACTTCATAACTCATACTAATCTGGCCTACCAAATGCAAGGGTAAATAATGAGTAACTTAGTGAGCTATGGCTATCCCATACTAGCACATGTGGTCGTACTTGTTTTCCATAGTTAAAGACAATGAGTTCAGTCCTTAATTGACTCGGGCGAGCAATCCCCCTATCGGTACGCAACTAACACATATGCGTACCACTTGCCGCCCAAGTCTTAAAACCATTTTTCATCATTTTAATTGATCATTTTATCACCACTTTCATTTCTGTGCAGAAGTACTAAAGCACTCATTTTTGCATTTATAAAGTGACAAAAGTAAATAAATGCAAAAAGCTAGGCATGGCTAAGCATAAAAATATATATGCAATATTGATATGCCAATTTGAGTGCAAAAAGGCACTCCAAATCCATCCTATGGCTACAACAATGAGGAATTCATGTTTTAGGTGTTCCCTAATCAATACTTATAAATACACATGCAAATTTAGCAATACAAACAATTTTCCTCCAAAACATTGGAGCAATATGTTCAAAGGGGGAAAGGAGGTGGCTTGCCTTGCTTAGTTGCAACTCCCAGATCAGTGGCAATACAAGCAATTTCTAAAGTTTGATCCATTTCTTAGCTCAACAGAAAAGATTTTAACTAATTTCTCCATTTTTCTCGGATTTAAATTAAGGGCAGCCCACCGGTCAGTGACTCGGCATTTGAGCTGAGGCCCCTCGGGTTTCTGGAAATCAACCCGTGGTCCTAAAACACGTGCGATAGCAGATTTCATTAAGAATCCTTGTTATTTTTAGTTATTACATTTAAGTCCATGGCCCACTTCCTAGGAGTGGGTTAGTGGCGGCAGAGGACTGCGGGCGGACGGTGACGGCTAGATTTGGGCAACAATCTAGAGGAGGGCCATAGGGCTTAACTTGGTGATGTCATAAGGTAGCTATATATGCAAGGAATCGAAGTATAACTCACCGTTGTTAGGGGAAACAAGAAAGGGGTGTGGCGGCCGACATTGAAAAACATGACGCGGATCTAGTGTGTCACCCCTAGAAATTCACCAAAATTTCCAAAGCTAATTTGTACATTAAACTCTCGCCCAGGAATCAGCCAAGGTACTCAAATTGATAATTTGATAAACAAAACCAAAATGATTTAACGATAAATACTTACAAAAGAGGCACTTAGTCCTTACACAGAAGAAAACTGCAGCGGAACAGAAATCCTAGCGAAGCTTTAGCACCAAGCCCACGAGCAGCTCAACTGGGGTATAAGCTAAACTCCAAAACCTTTTCCTTCCTCGCAAATCTTCACTCTGATGATGGTAATATTGCAAGACTGAGTACTACCCACTGTACTCAACAAGCCACACAGGAATGTAAAATAATGCAGCAGGATTCCAAAGGAAAGGCATAATATGGCTTGTTTACATAAATAGCATTTAACACATTTGCATTAAAAACATAGCAAAAACAATATAGTTTAAGTATTATCAGCATTTAACCAACCACCAAACAACACTCCGATGCAGTTCAGGCCCAAACCAAACCCTCCAACCTAGAGCTATCAAGTTCCCATCAATTATCAACATTATTGTCATTAATAAGTAGTCTGGGACTAATCACGAAAAACATTGCTAGGCCGCCCATAACCGTGGGGACGACTATTCGAACAGTTTTACTCTGGCCTGAGGTGTATCAATTTACCGACAAAACACAACCCCACAACACATTGCCGTGCGCCTCAATACCACCATGGTAACTCGGAAAAGAGTTGTGATAGGACTATCCTAGGAGTGCCTCCCGCCAAGCCTCCGGTCTCTGGTAGGGGTGATCAAGTGCTTTCCTACGAGATGGCCCGATGCCCGAACTCATGGACTTACCAACTGCCATGTGGTGGGCATACTACAGCCACAAACACGCCCTGGTGCCTCCTCTTGAATGCGTCACACTTCATGTACCGCCATTACCCATTCTACCTTGTGGTTAGTATGGGTATTGCTTCGCAACAAGTAACTCGCAAACAAGTCCTTAATTGTCATGAGCACCACTAGCATCATCATCATTCCATGTGCTCACAACCCACCATCAGTCAAGTTTTAGTGGGCAAATTTAATTAACCAACCACGACCAACCGTCGTGAAAAATATAGCCATTAATCATTGGTAAAAGAATAGTTTCTAACATAAAATGATGCTAAAGTTTCTATGCATGGGTAAGAAAACCTAAATAATCTAGCTAGGTCATTAATTCGGCACCTAGCTAATCAATATTAATTACCCAGGGTATCAACGTAAAGGTATCAATATCAAAATATTGGCTATAATCAAGGAATATAGGAATAATTATAAATACACATAATAATTACATTCCAAAGCTTTGCATGCAATAACGTTTAAAACAAAATAATTTCAAAATTGGGTTCAACATGCTCAAGGGGATTATCATGTTACTTGCCTTACAATTGAAAAGTCTTCACTTGATCTTTCGAACTCTTCCTCAAACTTCACGCTCCACAGAAACGGTGGAAACTACACGTCTACAGGCAAAATGAGGAAAAATACTAAGAAACTTCAAATAAATAGTACAAAAAAGTACATAAACATGTAGATCATGATTTTAGATGAATTTATTGTAGGATCGAATACAAGAACCAAGCCTACCAGAGGGAGGGTGAATGGTAGGAACACCAAAAACCAAAATCTTTTGCAGAATAAAAGAAACCCTCAAACCTGGATGGAGTGCACCGGTCAGACCATCTCTGTTGCGCCGGTTTGACCACCGTATGTCCGTTGGTAGAACCGCCGCCTCGCCACCGCGCTCTTGTTGGATGAACTGTTGGAATTCAGAAGGATACACACCGAAGATGCCCTTCAAAGTAGATTAACTTTATTGCATCAAGATGTGTTTACAAAGTGCATACAAAGCACTCCCCTCTCTTAAAACTAAACCCTAGCTTTTCTCTCTTCCAAAAGTTATGCTCTAGGGTCTCAACCCCTCATCTATTTATACCTAAAACCTTCTACACAAAGTAGGAGTAGAACTTCTACTCCCATTAGAACTCAAACCCTCAATTACCAAATCTATTTACAATTTACCAAATCAAATTCTTCTTTCCATATCCAGCTTGGACTCAAACCCTCAATTACCAAATCTAATTGCAATTTACCAAATCAAATTCTCCTTTTCATAGCCAACTTGGACTCAACTCCTAGTCCAAGTATGACTCAACTCCTAGTCCTATTAGGACTCTACTCCTAGTCTGAGTAGGACTCCATTCCTAATCCGAGTAGGGCTCCACTCCTACTCCGAGTAGGACTTGACTCCTAGTCCTACTAGGACTCCATTCCTAATCCGAGTAGGACTCGACTTCCTCTTTCCATACGCACACAATTCCTCTTGTATGCCATATGAAATCTTCACTTCCACGTGTATTGATCTCTAGCTTTTAGTATCCCGCGTGATCTCCCAATCATCCGGACATCAACTTCTCCCAAGTTGACTCCCTATTCATCACCGGCAATACTTTCGAGGCCTCAAGACTCACCTACACATGCAAAAACAAAGAAACCAAATGCGAGAACAAGTTCTTCCCAGCTTGCCTCGCATTAGCCACACACACTCACACCAATATTCATAGTTATTTTCAAACCAATCTCTTATTAAATAAATCATTTGCAAAGCCAATTGTTCATCACAAAATATTAATCATGACAATGATTCTACATTTATGAAGAAGAATGGGTCGAATCGGAGTACGGATGGAAAAGTTATGGCCTCCGGAAGTTCGAATACAGAGAGAATCTGAAAAGAAAATTGAAAAGGAATATTCTCGAAATATTCATAGGATTTTCGAATTAGAATAATTATTTGGGAAAAAGCTGACAAGTGGGGTCCACTGGTCAGTGAGTTGGCTTATGGTGGACTTGGTCCATGGATTGAGGGATGAGAGTGGGGTCCACTGGTCAGTGATGGACTTGGCGGTAGTGGCAACATGGGCCGAGAGTGGCACGGCACACGCAGGCCAAGCCTATCGGGGTAGAAGAGCGGCTCGGGCTCAGGCCAGCACTGAGGGGGAGGGAAGGAAGAAGAAAGTAGGAGGACGGAAGAAGAAGGGAGGAAAAAGAAAGGGGAAAAAGAAAAGAAGAAAAGAAAAGGGATTTTCAGGAAGACCCCAATTTGGAAAATGTGGGAATTTAGGAAAGTTAGGGAATAAATAAGGATATTGGAAATTGAGGAAATATTAGGAGTTTTGGAATATACAATATTGGAATTTTAGGAAATTTTATGGAACAAAGGGAAGATTGAAACATTCAAGATATTTAGGGAATCAAATGAATATTTTAGAATATTGGAAATCATCGGTATATTTGGAATTTTGGAATATTTCAAATATTGGAATATTTAGGGAAACCAGAAACTCGAGGATGTTTTGTGGCATTTAGGGAATATAGGGACTATTAGAACATTCAAATATCAGGATACTTTGGGGATTCGAAAAGTGGAGAATATTTTGTGCGGATTGGGAAATTGGAATATTTAAAATATTGAGAATATTTTTAGGACATGGAAATTGGAGAATATTTCACGGGAGTCAGGAATTTTAGGATATTTTATGGAGGAAAGGTTTGGGATATATGGGAATTTGGATTTGAGGAAAAGTCGAGGATTTATTACAAAAGGAAAGTGGACATTTCAGGAAATAGGAGACTTTGGAGGTTTCTAGGATTTTGGACATATCCGAGAGTCTCGGATTTCGGATTTAAGAGAATTTTCCGGAATTGGACTTTCAAGAATTTAGGAGTTCGGCCACGACACCAGGCATTTAAAGGGAAGGAACCCAGGTCTAAGTTGAAAAGAGAGATATCAAAAGATGGGACCAGGAATGACCCGAGATTTGGGGAAAGAATTTAGGGTTTCGTTTTCCATTTAATTATTTGCTGAAATGTTCTTTGTAATCTTAAAATTAATTCTGGAGCTCCGAAAATTTGAGTAAATTTCAGAGAGTTTATTACACTATGGGGAATTTACCAGAAGCAAATACCACCAAGAAACAAAAAGAAAGCATTTATTATAAATAATTGAATGCTTAAAATATTCCTACCATAACCCCATGGAGTACAAAAGCAACCAAGCATTAAATAGATTTTAACTTGGAAATTTTTAATATTGGAAATTTAGGATTTTATTCAAACACTCTTACAAACTATTTTAATGTTTTCTTGTATTTCTATTTACCCATAATAAGTTTTAATTAGGGTGATTTTTAGGTTGTGACAAATCCACCCCCTTACAGAAATCTCGTCCCGAGATTTGGGGTGGCTAGAAAGAAAAAGGGTTTTATTGATCTCCAACTCCTTTTTTCCAAACAACTTTCTTCTTGGTGACAACTTTTCGAAGTCTATCCTGTTGACTATCCTGACAGTGTTTTGTATCTCAAAACATTACCAACAACTAGTGTCTTAAGACTTGACTAGCCTCTCTTGCTTGAACCCAACTTCTGACCCTTGGGTCTGAATGTCCATATATCCAACAGCTCCTTTGGGCTAGCAGATTATTCCCCTTTGACAATCGTGTATTTGGTGGTTCGGTCAACTTTCAATTATGTCTTATCTCTTTAGTGATGGATCCAACATCAATTGGATGATGGCATACCAATTCAGCTGACTGTGCTCCAATTTATGGATGGTGACGCAGTGTTCTTGACCACTGATCCTCCTTGGTGGAACACTTTCCTCTCACTACTGAACTTACTTCACCTAGTTTCTTTATCAATCACTTTTCTGCCTACCTTTGTACTAGCTCTTCTTTAGCATCCTCACACTTTAGATTCTCCTAATAGTGTTGGAAATATTCATCTGTCGCTTTCAAACTCATTGTAGGTGTCTTGTCTGATGGGGCCACCAACTACTTTGGTAGCTGCTTATCTATGGATCCCTCTTCATTTTTCTGTTATCTACGGCCTTTCAAGCTTCACATTAGTTCTTCCGATATCATTAGCACGGATGGCTCCATAGTTTAGGTCTTTCCATCCTTGTTTCACTTACTTGTATTGATCGCTGGGTCGAATGCCTTATTGTTTTGTCTGGTCATTCACTTCTCAACTGACTATAGTCAAAATTCTTAAATCCTTAGGTCCGTACCTAGGTCCTCTTGAGTACTTGCTTCAACTTCTCAATTTAGGACTGTCCATCTGTCTTACCAAGGTTTGTAGTTAGACTCAACGCTTGTGGTGGTGAGTTCTCTATGTTTCTGTTGAGCTTTAACTCGAACATCTTCCAGGTCTTGCTCTTGAGTTGCATGAAGTTATCCTTTGTTCTGAGGTGATCACATTCTGAGCTCCTGGTTATTACTCAAATGATCCAAGTCTTTCATTGGAATACAAGCAAAAGACTCTTCATTCTCTGATATCTCTGCTTGGCATTTAAATCCTTCCACCTTTAACTCTTTTACTTGGTCTGATTTTGGGCCATGAAGTTTATTATGCATCTGATCATCCATGATCCCTATCTCGTTGTCATGCTTCTGAAGTCCTTCGGGAAACAACTCCAACTATGTAACCATATTATGTTCTAGCATTATTCAATGTCTCTGTTTCAGTTCCATTCCTTGGGTGCTCCTGTCTTAGGTGCCGTAGCCAACATAGGTAGGCTTAGAACCGTGGCGACAAATGCTATTATCCTTGAAGATAATAACTTGATCAGGCTTACTTTTACCAATCATAAACTGGCTTTCATTATCTCCATCGAGAGTTAGGCATGTCATCTCTTCTTCCACTTCTGGTGCTACCAACTTGTCATTCCTTTACCGTAGTAACTGCGGTGATGACGGCGTGGTTGATGCGTCTCTGCGATGACTGGTGTTTCTACTTCAGACACACTCTTGAGAAATGACCATGTTCACACATTATTTCTGTTGTCTTGATTTTGACTAGTAGGGTTGTTGTCCTGAGGAAGTTGGAACGGCGAGGATGATCCATCAATCCTGACTTGACTTGCCTCTTACTATTCTACATCATGTTCTTCTTATCTTTCTAACGAATTGCTTTGTCTTCTGAGATTTGGCCACAATCTTCAAGGATGAACTGAACTGACTGCTCACTACTTGTATCTTCCCAACATCTTCTTAAGGTATTCCCGTCACTTCAAAAGGGTCCATGGAATTGGTTTGACTAGAGAGGACCGTTTTACGTCAGACCGATCTCTTAATTAGAGTACATTTTAGGGTTTGGTTCCATCTTGCGGTTATACAACCGATCACTAGTTTCCATAGGGGAAAGTAGCTTTCACAATCTTTAGGCAAGTTCCATTTAAAATTCCTCTTCCCAACTGAGGCTTGTTTCCAACAAAAGGGCCAACTGTCTTTTGGTGAACTAAGATCCTAGGCAAAACCGAGTTTGCAACTTAAGGTGAACCAGGGTCATGATTGCAGTTATCGCTAACCAAAGGTTGAATCCAAGATAATCTCTTCCTCCAAAACATCATATATAAAACTGCCATCTGTGGTGGAGGGATAAAAGGGGAGAGAGGGTGTAGAGCAAAAGAGAGAGAAAGGGATAACTCTTTACTAACAATTTAAATTGTTACTGAACTGTAATGAATAGAGTATTAATTATTACACTGCCAAACTACTATGGTCATATCAGCACCTGACATACGCCATACTCTACCCAAGCACACAGACACAAAAGGAGCAAACACCAGCACACTAACAAGCAAACTAACACATGCGGCTAATCTAAACGGGAAGAAAATAGCCTTGAGGGTGCAGCTTAGGCTTTGGGAAGATAATCGGAGAGCCTCTTCGACTTCTTGGGCTGGCTTGATGTTCCTTCCCTAGGTGCAGCACTGGTAGATCCAAGGCAATGGTGCTTGGCTTCCACTAGCGGGTTGTCTCCTTCTGGCTGAGTGGTATCCGCTTCTCCTTTTAGTTCCTTGAGTTCCTTTTCCAACTCCCGGATCCTCTTCTGATGCAGTTCCAGGTTCTGTTGTGTCAATTGATCCACCTGCCTCTGCAGCTTGTTGATCTTCTTCTACTGATCATGCATCTAGATTTTGGTTCCTCCTTTGTAATTGGTGTGGAGATTATCCAAGGCATCTAGCATTGTCCTCATGTGCACTATCACCATGTTGTCTTCACACCAATTATTCTCACAACCGTTTTGCGGACCTAACCAGCTGTGGGAGGGATGGTAGTGGTACACCGTACTTGCCAGAGCAATGTTGAAATGATGACGAAGTTGACACAAGGCTTTATAAGAGACCTCTTCTTGAGCAGACAGGAAATGATCAGCTTTGGTGGTGAAAGTCAGTTGAGGAAGGTCTTCTTGGTTGGAGGCGAGGTTCACCTTGACCTTGCAGCAGAAATCATTGCCGTTATTGGTAGTTGTGTGACGGTACATCGGTAAAGACTCATAGCAAATCTCGAAAGCCATGGAATGGAGTTCTGCCGAAAAACCAATGTCTCCAAGATACACGCTCTCTCTGTTGTCCATCTAAAAACAAAATTGAAATTTTAAGTAAGTAATCCTTCTTCTGATGCCGCTGATTAGGGATAAGGAGAGAAAAATCAAAAATTAGAAAGGAGAGAGCAAAGAAGGTTTGCACAAATACAGTTTGATGTGACAATGACACGTTTGGATACAACCATTGCCCACATCATATGTCAACACGAAGACATAGAGATCAAGCTGCCGAAGTTCTGGAATCTAATTTGGCCTCCTGACACAGTGCTGAGTTCATACAGCTGCAAAATTTACACACGTGCTCCGTTTTGGGCCCATGAGTACTTGATGGAAAGATTTCAGAGTCCTCTTTCTAAAGGATCCAGCCTCACCTTGCAATTCTATCTGAATTGGTGGCAATCATAGAAACGAGGTGCTGAACCACCTATAATGGGTCTATGGGCTTGTAACTTCATCTGGGACCCTGGCCCAAGTGGGGCTTGAGTAGATTGTGCCCCAACCTGGTGGAGCACAACCCTAGAGACCCCTTGGTCATCCTCCAAACTCCTTAAATAGCTAGTTACCCCTTGGTTTCTCGGGTTTTGTTTAGATGAAAGTTTAGCCATTGCTACTTTTCTAGGTAAAGTTGTGATCAGTTAGATCGTCGTTTTCCCGTTATGGAACCCCACCTTATCATTTGTATTCAATTCCTATTTGCAATATTAGATTGCCTTTATCTTGTTCTTTCTTATTTCTTCGATTTGCTTGCAGGAATAAGGTTGATCTGCACAGGCAAAATCAACAACCCTCTGAGAGGTGTATCGATCGCTAAGGCGCAACAACACAATGTTTCGTACGGTTGTAGTCGGGTTGTCAACATTTCTCCCAAATCATAGTTATCTTCAACTCACCGAAAGATCGGGCCACCCCTGCTCCTATCAACTAGCATCAGAGCTTTCATTTCTCGGTGAGTGTTCATCTACCCATAACCAGAAAAAGTCGTACAAAAAAATTACACCCATTACATAGACATCTTTGAGCTGCTACATTGTTTGCTTTCTTGAGTTTTCAGTTGCATCGTCGTGTCAAGTTGTTTGTTTTAGCATCTAGTCATTTAGAATTACGAGTTCTTGTCACGTCTAGTACCACCTCCATCGCCGCCGTTTTCCACCACCTTTGCCACACCTGAGCATCCACATCTTGGATGAGTCCTAGTCGTTTTCCCTAGTTAAACATGAGCTTTGAGGGAGTTCTACTCAGATTGGCAAGTTTGAACCGAGTAGGATTCGGAGTCAGTTTGAGCATTGTTAGTAAAATCGTCGGTTTTGTTTCATACGGACTCAGAATTGGGCATTTAAATACTTGTTGGAAAGCTGATGAGTAGATCTACAACTATGCTTTTGGGCACACTCCCATATCTAGGCGCCTTCACTGTGATTAGAGACCTACAAAGTTTGGCTATGTTCCTAGCCCTGTTTTTTCCTTATTTCAGCCAGATTTCCTCTGTTAGTTTCCTATTTTGGTCTTTGGAAATTTATTTTTCAAAAAAAGATAAAAAAGGCAGAAAGGTGCTAAAAAAGAAAAAAGCCAAAAAAAAACCGGAAAGAAAGAAGGAAGTGAAAAAAACAGTTTGAGCCTCACCTTTGTTCCTTTCAGCGAGTGCCTCCTTTTAATTCTATTCAGAGTCGTTTATGGTATCGTTTGTGTCTAGGCTCGTGTCTCTAGTACGTTCTAACCTTGGACCAGCACAGTACCTACTTTGAACGATTATTCAGTTTTGCATTCTCTAATTTGAGCAATTGCTATCCTTTGCTACATATTAAGCCTACCTAGAGCTCCACATATTTGATTGCAGCCGTGCTGGAAAGTGTTTGCCAAGGCATCAATACATCCAACCTCCATTGGGTCTTGGTTGAGTCGGTGTGGTCACCATTCAGCTTGCATTGGTAAGAACTTGTAAGAGCTTGGTATAAAGCTTGAGTGTGTGTGACTTTTCTACCTCCACTAACTAGTAGTTTATAGGAGCGTGCATATTTTTGTGTATGTTCTTTTTTCTACTAACCATGGCAAGAGTACACAAGGCACTTGGAGATGAATGTGCTCAACTTCGACATCTTTGTCGAGACAATAGGAGTGATCAACATGATGCATATAAGGAATGTGCACTACCTTATTTTGAAGAAAACTATGATCCTCATGCATACATTGAATGGAAGATAGTAGTAGATAAAGAATTTGAAAAGTATAATTTGTCTGAGAAACAAAAGGTTATGTTTGCCTCTAGTGTTCTAGTTAAAAGTTCTTCATATCATTGAAAACTTCTTTGTAGGCATGATAAAATACCTCAATCTTGGAAAGATCTGAAACGATATTTGAGAGATGTTTATATTCCCATGTATTATGCTGTTCAACAAACTAGAATGTTTGAAACAAGATAGCAAAACCGTAACATCATACTATCATGATTTGCATACTTATTTGTTGTGTTGTGGTTTAGATGAATGCGAGGAAGATACAGAGATGAGGTTCTTACGTGGGATTAACAAAGAAATTCATGATATTATTGTGCACAAAACTAATAATTCTCTTTCTCATTTATTAGAGCTTGCATGCGAAGCTGAAAGTCAAATTAAGAACATGAGAGAGCCACAGGCTATGTTTGTGCCTTCCATTACTAACGTTTTGCAGGAAGTTTAACGCATTCACCAAAAGGAAGAGAACAAAATAGTTGAGATGCCAGTGGCATTGCTTGAGAAGGAAGATGAGGAGCATGAAGCACGATCTTTATATGAGGAGAGTTTGGAAGATAAGCTAAGTGATGCTGACATAAATCAAGGTGAGTATTCTCAAGCTGAATAACACATGTCCACTTTTTTCATGCTATGATAGAGCAACCAATAGTGAAACCCACTGCAGATTTGCCTTTGTCACAAATAGATTTGCTTGCTATTTCCTATGATAAAGAAGAGTTGTGTGATAATGCTTCACTTATATTCATGCCACAACTTGTGAATGAACATGCTATTTCTGTTGTTGATTCTTTATGTCTTGATTTTAAGCATTTTGTATGCCATGGTAAAGAAAACGAGAAACGTGAATTGCTAGCTTATTTAAATACTTTGGGCTATGTTCAGTTCAATGAACTTTGTGAGCTCAATGATTTGAAGAAGAAATTATTTGCTAGATTTGAGGTGCCATGTACTGCTAGTGTTGTTTTTCATATATTTGGCATACATAATGATCGCGGAATATATTTGGTGCATAGAGTTTATATCTATTTAGATTTGAAATCTCCAATTACTGTGCAAGAAAATAACGAACTAGAGAGTACTGTAATGACTAATAATGTTATCTCGTGTTTGTCTTGTTTTGAGTTAAATGAATAGGTTTGTTCTGAAGATGGGGAGCGACTGGATCACTCAAAGTTGTTGCCATACACCATTACAAATGCACCACGTGATTGCTTGGATTCTGAACAAGGGGAGCAAGATAAGCCACCAAAGAAGATTACATATTTTGTGCCCATAATCATTGTTGTTCGTCCCAATTACCAGGTACATTCGTTTCATTGGAGATTAATTTTATTTACTAAAGAACTAATGATATTATGTGACAAAAGTTTATTGCGTTGTTTTGTATATGTTCAAATGTATGGCTCAGACCATGCGTTGCGAGAGATGCTATACATGGAAAAACCGAGGATGGTTTTCCGTGAAGAAGGGGAGGATGATGTTACCATGACATGTGTGGATACAACCAGTGCTCACATCATATGTCAACACGAAAACATAGAGATCAAGCCGCCGAAGTTCTGGAATCCAATTCAGCCTCCCGGAACAGCGCTAAGTTCAAACGGCCACTAAATTTGCATACGAGCTCCATTTTGGGCCCATGAGTACTTCATGGAAAGATTTTGGAGTCCTTTTTCTAACAGATCTAGCCTCACCTCGGAATTTCAACTGAATTGGCAGCAATCATAGAAACAAGGTGTTGCACTACCTATAATGGGCCTATGGGTTTGTAACTTCATCTGGGACCCCGGCCCATGTGGGGCTAATCAAATTTCCATCAATTATCACTATTATTATCATTAATAAGTAGTGTGGGACTAATCACAAAAAACATTACTTGGCCACCCATAACCGCGGGCACGGCTATTCGAATAGTTTTACTCTGACTAGAGGTGTACCAATTTACCTACAAGACACAACCCCACAACACATTGCCGTGCGCCTCAATACCACCACGGTACCTTAGAAAGGAGTTGTGCCAGGATCATCCAAGTAACTCGCATAATAGGAGTGCCTCCCGCCATGCCTCCGGTCTCCGGTAGGGGTAATCAAATGCCTTCCCGCGAGACGGCCCGACGCCCGAACTCATGGACTTACCAACTGCTATATGGTGGACTTACAACAGCAATAAGGATGCCCTGGTGCCTCCTATTGAATGCGTCACATTTCAAGTCCCGCCATTACCCATTCTAGCGTGTGGTTAGTACGGGTATTGCTTTGCAACAAGTAGCTCGTGAATTGGTCCTTAATTATCATGAGCACCACTAGCATCATTATCATTCCATGTGCTCACAACCCACCATCAGCCAAGTTTTAGTGGGCAAATTAAATTAACCAACCATGGCTAACCGTCGTGAAAATTATAGCCATTAATTATTAATTTATCATTGGTAAATCAATAATTCCCCACATAAAATGACGTAAGGTTTCTATACATGGCTAAGCAAAACATAAATAATCTAGCTAGATCATTAATTGGACATCTAGCTAATCAAAATTAATTACCCATGGTATCAAGGTAAAGGTATCGATATCAAAATAATGGCCATAATCAAGGAATGTAGGAATAATTATAAATACCCATAATAATGACATTCCAAGGGTTTGCATGCAATAATGTTTAAAACAAAATAATTTCAAAATTGAGTTCAACATGCTTAAGGGGATTGTCGTGTGACTTGCCTTGCAATCGAAAAGTCTTCACTTGATCTTCCGAACTCTTCCTCGAACTTCGCGCTCCACCGAAACGGCCGAAACTACATGTCTACACGCAAAATGTGGAAAAACACTAAGAAACTCCAAATAAATAGTACATAAAAAGTACATAACTATGTAGATCATGATTTTAAATAAATTTAGGAAGAAGAAATGGTTGAATCAGAGTCTGGATGGAAAAGTTATGCCCTCCAGATGTTCGAATATAGAGAAAATCCAAAAAGAAAATCAAAAAGGAATATTCACTGGATTTTTGAATTAAAATAGTTATTTGGGAAGAGATGAGGTGATGGACTAGTCAGTAAGTTGGCTTATGGTGGACTTGGTCCATGGACTGAGGGAAGAGATGAGGTGATAGACTGATGATGTGGCTGCACACGTGAGGTCCACATGGACAGAGAAGATGAGGTGGCGACGAGGTGGCCATTTAGGGCTGACATGGCAAGGAGGAGGGGTTAAGGGGATCCAACAGTTGGGATTTGATCTCATGAGATCGGATGGACGAGATTGGATTGGAACATTATGTGATCTAGATGGCTCGGATTTGATTGAAAGCGATTCGACAGCTAGGACGGGTTTAGAGACTGTACACTGGCCCACGCGTCGGTCACTGAGATCACACGTGGGGCCCCATTGTCAGTCATAGAAGGGAAAACTACAGTGGGGCCCACTATCAGCTGTGCCTGTCCATGGCACAAGCCGGCGCAGTGATATTCGACGGCGAGCAGTGGGTTGGCGTTGGGCTGTGATGCCCGACAGGGCAAGGCGGTGTAGCGGCATCTGCCGGCATGGGGGCTGCGGTTCAATGACGACGATCGACAGTGAAACACCAGAGATGTGGGTGGGCAGTGACACCGGTTCAGGGAAGGAAAAACAGAGGTGCGAGAGGACGGCCATCTTCGGTTTTGGGGCTCACCGGCGGTGTGTGAAGGCGACGGCGGCTTGGGCTTTGCAGTGACGGCGGCGGTGGCCATGAGGTTGAGCGACGGCTACGAGGGATGGAGTGGTGGTGGCTCAGATTGGCTTGCAGGGGCGGCGCACGGGGCGAGGTGGTGGCACGAGGCGTCGGTGGGCTAGGGCATAGGAGAGGCGGAAGCGGACTATATATAGAGGGGGAGCTAGGGCAGGTGGCGAGCCTCAATCCCTCCCGAGATTGGCTGCGCTGGCGGCGCGAGGTAGGGACATGGGCCGGGTTGGGCTAAGGCAAAGCGGTGGCATGGGCCAAGAGTGGTGCGGCACATGATGCGGTGATTTCAACCTTGATGACATGGGAAGAACAAGGGGAAAATGCTTTAAGGGTTGGAAGGTCTTCATGTTCCCATAGCTCCGTCGCAGTGAAGCTCACCAGGGAGAGATGGCAATGGCAGAGAGCTCGATGGCACCGAGCAAGAAGACAACGTTCCCGGTGTCCAGGTGGAGGTTTACCTCGGGCTTTCCGTGGAAAGGAGAGAGGATAGAGAGGAGAGGGAAATGGCGAAGTGGCTCGGGTTGCTGTTGTCTTGGCCGAGGAAATGGAGGACAGGGCGCTGGCTCAGCTCGGCGCGTGGCCGTCGTCTTGTGTCATGTTCCTGAGTTGGGCTGGATCTCTGTGGCCGACAGGTGGGACCCACAGTGGCTGGGACCCACTTGGCAGTGTAAATGAGGTGGTTGTTAGTTACTTTGAGCTAGCTATTTAGCCTAATTACATTGAGTTTTAAACCATGGGAAAAATACTGTGGGCAGTAGGTGGTATAGTCTAATACTGTGCCAAATCTCAGGGTCGTGTGACTTATAGATTTTATTTGGTGAAATTGCAAAGTGCAGTACAAAATCAGTTTCTCTGGACATTAGCCTAAACCAGTGATCTTCGCCTTATCATTTTATGCATAAATTTTGCGAGTGAGTTCCTACAAAAATTACTGTAAATATTATATGTCTTGTTCTATGTTCTGGCCAAAATTCACAGGAGGGAGAGTTGTGAATAAATTCTAACAAAAATGACAAATGGTCTGTCTGCAGTGAAGATTATCTATAGTTTTGCTGATTTAAAATATTTGTTTGAGGTACTAACTGAAATGATACAATTCTACAAAAATTACAGGTGGTAGTTGATGTTTTTTTGTTTGTATGGAAATTCTTTCATGATTTTTATCTCTCTAAAAAGTTTTCATAAATTTTTCTTGAGCCACGTATATACCTATAACTCCTATTATGTAATGCAAGGAAAGATAAAGAATATAGGTGAAATTTCACTATATAGAGCATATGCTACAGAGCATGAAGGCTTTTCATTTATTTCCACATTAGCTCGTAATTTTTCCAGGGTATATTTTTGGTATGTTACAACTCTACCCCTCTTACAAAGGAATCTCGTCCCCAAGATTCAGTATTCTAGAAGAAGCTTGAAAATTCGGACTTAAGTTTGTCTTCCCTTTCCCATGTGGCCTCTTCAGGAGTATGATTACTCCACTATATCTTAAGCATCTTGATGGTACGGCTTCGAGTGTGGCGCTTGGCTTCGTCTAGAACACAAATCAGGTATTCTTGGAATGAAAGGTCAGGTCATAGGTTGATGTCCTTTAGTGGTGTAATCTCATGAGTGACACCAAGACACTTCTTCAGTTGTGAGACGTGGAAGACATTGTGCACATTTGAAATTTGGGATGGTAATTCTAGTTGGTAGGCAACTTGTCCTCGTTTTGCAATTACTTGAAACGGGCCAATATATCGGGGAGCTAGTTTCCCATGCACATGAAAGCGGCGTATGCCTTGCAGTGGTGAGACCTTAAGATAAACATGGTCACCCACCTCGAAGCTCAACTCGCGGCGACGATGATCAGAATAGCTCTTCTAGCGTGATTGTGCCTCTTTAAGCCAATTTCAGATGAGAGTGACATTGTGTTCACCCTCATTAATCAGAGTTGGTCCATGGAATTTTCTTTCTCCCACTTCAGACCAGAATAATGAGGTCCTACACTTCCTACCATAAAGTGCTTCAAATGGTGTCATGTGAAGGCTCGCTTGGTAGCTATTATTGTAGGATAATTTGGAAAATGCCAAGCATTTCTCCCAATTGGTGTGGTAGGATAGTATGCAAGCTCGGAGCCTATCTTCTAGGGTCTGATTTGTGCGCTTAGTATGGCCACCTGTCTAAGGATGAAAGGCCGTACTAAAGAAAAGCTTGAGGTAAATTGTGGCCCATGATCTAAAATGATTACCTTTGGTACCCCGTGGAGGCATACAATGTGTGTCAAGTAAAGCTCAGCAAGTTTAGCTCCACCATAGGATACGTGCACCGGAATAAAATGTGCCACTTTCATGAGTCGGTCAACAATAACCCAAATTGAGTCATGAGGCTACTAATGAAATCCATGCCCACTTCATCAAATTTCTATTCGGGGATCTGTAGTGGTTGAAGTAAACCCACTGGTCTTTGATGTTCTGCCTTGATGTGTTGGCACACGTCGCAAATGGCAACATAGGCAGCAATATTGAGTGCGAATATCTTGGTACAACCAGGATGAATGGATAACGGAGAATTACGTGCTTCTTTGAGGATAATTTCTCGAAGGCCATGACTGTCTGGTACATACATTTTGCTTTCCATGGACAACTATTATCACGACCTGAATTTCTATCCAAAATTTAGGTGTTTTATTGTGTGTAAACCCTCTTCCAGGAATCAGCCGAGGCACACAAATGACATAGTTGATATCCAATAAATGTCTTACATAATAGAATGCACTTATTACAGAGGTGAATGACACCTCTCAAAATGATAAAAATCTAAGCAGCAGAATTAGACTACAGATGACGCGATGACTCCCACTCCACAAGCACTTGACTAGGCTCCCGCTTAGTCCACCAAGAAATCCTCCTCGCTAAAGTACTCCTCTGATGATGATTGTTGATTACAAGGTGAGTACACGAAATACTCCACAAGCCACATAGCAAATATGTAAGTGCACAGGTATCCAAAGGATAGCATAATAGGGCTCAATTTTGCATAAACAATATTTAATAAAGTATTTAAGAAAGTAATAAAATATTAATCATTAATCAATATTAACCAACACTATACCGCTCTCCAAAGCGGTATAGGCCCAACCAGTCCAACCTAGAGCTATTAGTATTCCATCATTCATTATTTAATTAATGTAGGGTGAGACTAATAACGAAAAACATTGCAAGCCCACCCATAACCGCGGGCATAGCTATTCGAATAGTTTTACTCCGGCCAAAGGTGTCCAACTTTACCCACAAAACACCACCCCACAACACGTTACCGTGTGCCTCAATACCACCATGGTACCTCGAAAAGGAGTTATGATAGGATTATCTATGTAACTTGCACACTAGGAGAGCCTCCCACCAAGCCTTCGGTCTCCGGTAGGGGTGATCAAGTGCCTTCCCGCAAGACGGCTTGACGCCTAAACTCATGGACTTATTGACGACTACCATGTGTGGACTTATATCAGCCACAAACAAAGCCCTGGTGCCTCCTATTGAACTCGGCACACTTCAAATCCTGCTATTACCCATTCTAGCTTGTGGTTAGTATGAGTATTGCTTCGCAACAAGTAGTTCGCGAACCGGTCCTTAATTGTCATCAGCATCACTAGCGACAGCCACAACCCCGGTGCTCACAACCCACCATTTAGTCAAGTTTTAGTGGACCATTAAATTAACCTCACACGACCACAGTCATGAACTGAATCATCATGTCATGTGAACTCAATAGTATAAACAACGTTTAGGTGACAACCTATAAGTTATACTATAGCTTCTAAGCATGGCTAAGCAGGGTCCTAGAATTATTCTAGCTAACCAATAATTAAAGCTAGCTAGTCACATTACTCCCATAGGTACAATGTCAGGTAATCAAATCAATAAGGCTATAATCAATGAGTAGGGTTTCTCCCTCCAGATGTTCAAAGGTGTTTAGGATCTGTGTGACTTGCCTTGCTGCTCTACACTCCTCGCAAAATCCCAACTCTTACGGAACATCGGCGACTAAAGGCAATAAACAAAAAGAGCAAAATAGTACATAAGCACACATCAACATTACAATTTTATATTTTTAATGGATAAATCTTGATTTTTAAAGAATTTTATAAGTTGAATCACTTCAAATGGAGTTCGGATGAATTAGTTGTGAATTTTAGAAGTTTTAACCCTTTTAAAGCATATTAAATGAAATTCAGGAAAAGGATTTATGGCGTCAGCTCAGGTCAAAGGGCAGTTGACACCTAGGGCCCATAGGTCAGTGAGAGAAGGGCTCAGGTCTACGGTAGACCGAGTCAACTAAGTTGGTCCACCGGGATTCAACGGTCCAGATCGGATGGGAGGAAGATCGGACGGCTTAGATTGGATCTCGGGTTTATGATGGATTGGGTGGCCGAGATCTAACCGAAGACGAATCGGACAGCTAGGACTCAATCCCAATGATCCGACGGCTAGGATCTACCCCGATTGGTTCGGTCTCACAGGGTTGACATGGCGCTGATCTGGCTCATGCGTGGCTTCCATGTCGGCGGCCACATCAACAATGGCGACGGCCGTGACGGCGGTGGCTCGGGTCCCTATTGTCGTTGGCGATCGATGGCATGGCGAAGCGCGGCAAAGGCAGAGATAGATAGAGAGGGAGAAAGGTGAATCTCACCATGGGCAAAGCTACGGCGAACGGAAACGGGATTGTCCGACGGCGAGCTTCAAGCGGCAGAGCTTCTCGGGTCCTCGGCGGCGACACTGCTCCAGTGATCTCTGGCAGCTGGGAGATGGCGACCAAGACTCCTCGCAGTCCGGCTGTCCTAACAAGGGCGGCTGCGAGCACTGGCAACGGCGGAGGCGGCGGCTAGATGCGACCGAGAGCTAGGAGGTGGCGGCGATCAGATCCCGTGCGCGGAGAGAAGGCTAGGGCTTGCTACAGCTCACGATGATGCTCGAAAAAGCACCTAGGGTCTCGGGCGGTGCTATTTAAGGGGTGAAGGGAAGGAATCCGGCTCTGGAATGATCTTAACGGTGGCGGCAAACTAAGGCTTAGGGTTCTCCCGAACGGACTCAAGCCCGAGCTTGAATCAACGCGGTTGGGACTCCGAATCTTGCAGGAAAAGTAGAGGGAGATAAGAGGAAGAAAACCCCTCAACTAATTTTGGACTCGGGCTCACGCGGGGACCAGATTTGGTGCGGATTCAATGGCGCGGCGAAGGCAGACTTGGAGTCTGCGGGGAAGACGAATCCGACAAGTAGGGCCCACCTGTCGGCGAGAAGAGAGAGAGGCGCGGAGGCGGGCCGCTGTTGGGCTGACCGTGCGCGCGCTAGGAGGGGGCATAGGGATGGCTGAACTAGGCCAGGAGCAGGAACGATGATTTTAATTAGTTTTATTTTATTTAATTGCTGAAATGCTTGTTTTATTTATTAAAAATACTTTCCTTGCTCAACTAATTCCCAGAAAATTCCAGGAGATAAAGGATTAAGCAAAGTATTTTATAAAATAAAATCTAGGCCAACTTTAAATTCCTTTTTCACACAATTTATTTAATTAGGGAATTTCAGGGTGTTACAGCTATACCATCCGAAGCCAGTGAAGAGATTGTCTTCATGCCTTCGTTTAAATCACGCTTAATTTTGGCCACTTCCTTATTGTTAGCTTGAGAAGCTTTGATTTGAGAAGATAGGGTTGGCTAGAGTGCTAGGGCAGTGAGGTAACCTTCTTTAACCACTTCTAGATTTAGACTTTGAAGTTCAGAGAGCAGTGTTGGTTGATCGGGTACAATAGTGGTAGTGATATGATGAAGTTTTTGACTAAGGGCATCGGCCACAACATTGGCTTTACCGGGGTGATAATGAATGCCTAAATCATAGTCCTTGATGAGTTCTAACCATCTTATTTGCCTCAGGTTCATATAGTGGTTGGATGAAGAAATACTTCAAACTTTTATGATCGGTATAGATTTCACACCTCTTGCCGACTAGATAGTGGCGACAATTTTTAGAGCATGCACCACAACGGCTAACTCCAGGTTATGTGTGGGATAATTAGCTTTATGAGGGTGTAATTGACGTGAGGCATAAGCTACCACCTTGCCTTCTTGCATCAATACACACCCTAGGCCATCATGAGAGGCATCACAGTAGATATTGGCCTTAGATTATTCAAGAATTAATCAGAAGTAGTTCAGGCCTCAGATTTTTTAGAAATTAATTGTAATAGCCTGCCCTCCAGAACTGCGCAGCCTAGCCCATCCGATGGGCGGGCCCACTTACACATAGCACCCCACTTACACTTTCGTCCTCGCTTCGTGTAAAAGAGTTAACCTGGAAGTGCTATGGTTGGAGGGACAAGGCCTTATAAGTTGGTTCAACTCTTGCTCAACTAGCAAGGTGGTACTAATCAAGTGCACACAGCACTCATGGGCCACATAGGCCAGATTCTAATTGGGCCAGGATGTCATACACACCCCCCTCAAAGGACCCGCTAGTCCAACTTACCCGCATAGCCACACAGGCATATAGGCAAATGTCCAGGAACATGCCCCCTCTTAGTGCATGTCCGTACGTCCAGTGCCGGTGCCATATGCCATGCCATGTGCCTCACACAGAGCCCACATGCGTCATGCACCATATGGCAGCACACTGACCCTAGGCGCCAATTTTGTCATTAATAAAGGAAAAAGAAAGAGTGTTTCTTCTTTGCAGATAGGTGTACCTTGTTATGATTATGAACTACTGAGTACTAAAGGATAAGTTGGTCAAGTTCATAAGGTAGATCTGGCAATGATGATGGGTAGAAAGTTTTATTGCAGAATGGTGTGGAATTAATGTCCTTTATCTTCATTTTGAGGGAAGGAAAAAAGATAGGAATTGCATGTTGTCAGTGTATAAAGCAACAAAAATTGTGACTTAAAAAAAATAAGAGAAACAGGAATAATGGATGTACCGGTAGTCTTCCATAGTTAGAATTGTCAACTACCAATGAATCAAGAGTCTCCTATCACTTTATAAATTGTGTGAACCATAGACGAATCCAAGGGACACGGTCAGTTTT
The DNA here is from genome assembly GCA_003991445.1 of Oryza meyeriana var. granulata. NCBI lineage: Eukaryota > Viridiplantae > Streptophyta > Magnoliopsida > Poales > Poaceae > Oryza > Oryza meyeriana. Next base: position 54,825 of record RYFJ01002549.1, read on the forward strand.
TGTGATGACAGGTGTATCTAACAGCTCAAAGTATATGATCTGTTGGACAGAAGCATATTTCAAAAAATATATGTTAAAGAAAATAGGAAAAAGAGATTTTAAAAAAGAGCTTTAATTATAAAAATCTAGCTGGTTGAGAGAAAAGGTAGGTAGCATACCACAAATGCAAAAAGATATCCTCCTAGTGTGCTAGATGCTCGAGACTGGAATTTTGAAATTGACTAGACTAGCTTGTCTAAAACAGCAGCACACCAATCATAAGATTCAATTTCATTGGTTATAGCTATAGCTATGAAGTATTCTGGACTTGCATGTTAAAGAACTTGATGGTCAAAGAAACGTTGTTATGGCAAATATCATAAATAGTCTCTTGAATGTATCATCACTTAACTCAAACTTGATAACATTCATAAGTTCATTGATTGTTGGCAAAGTTCCCTTGCAAGCTGTTTCATCCATTATTAACTTCCTAATGTCATCATTGCATCTTTTGGATATTATGTCACCACCAATTGGAATGCCCAAAACTTGATGGATGCAAAAAGAATTGATAGTGAAGTTGTGGCCATTTCGCAATATCAGTGTTCTTGATTTGACATCAAAGTGTTTTACTAGCCATGCAATAAGACTCCGAGGTATGTAATTGCATGAAAGATCAAGCAAATGAGAAAAACCAATGGAACAGACTAGTTTTCTTTGGTGTGACGTGAGAGATTCACAGAGAGCCATGAACTTGGGCAATGTTAATTTAGTTGAAAATTGCTGAAAGGAAAAAAATGTGATAAGATTGGCAGTTAATTTAATCGTAAATGAGTAAGTAACATTTGGACAGGGCTTTGTTTTAAAAAAATCCATACCTTAACAGAGTTGCTATCATGAGATGAGTTCCTAGGTGTCATTGTTGACTGCATGCATTTCTTTCGAGATGCTTCACTGTCCATTGTTAATATAGCGAACAAAAGAACCTACATAAAAAATAAAGTGCAGTCTGGTTTAAAAAAAATAGTTCAATGCATCAAAAATTTGTTCTGCACTAAAACTAATAAATAGATTCTACACTAAAAGTAATAAATAGATTCCGTGTTAAATGTAGAAATTTAAGTTGGCCTTCTACATGCCTTAAATAACACAAAAGAAGAACCATTTCAAAAAAATAATTGTGTATTCAAACAAAGCAAGGAATACAGACATTGTGTGTTCAGACAATGCATGAATATAATCTTAGCAACCCCTCATATTTAATTTGTGGAAATGCTATTGAAGAAACAGGGACTAAGTGAACAAATTTAATATAGTAGTTAAAAAAATACTACACATAGGCACAAAAAATGTTGGAGGAATTCCAAATCAGGAAAAGTAGATTATTAACAAAGAAAATCAAGCAAGAATTATTTTGCTGGTTTTCATCAAATTGTATGTTTAATATAGTCAGTTTGATCATATGTTCTGTGAGAAAAATGTATTGCTAGGAAAGAAATGTAGCGTTTAGCAAGATTTGATGTTATAGTTACTCCTTTCTCCTATCTAACCACATGAGCATAGATAAGGAAAGATTGTGACAAGTTTGCAGAAGAAAAGAAGAGGAAAATGAAATAAAAACATTTGCTTCTAGATGAGCAAGAGAAATTGATGAAAGAATCAAGAAAAAGAACAATAGGGATTAAGAAAGGTAGAAAAAAAGTTTAAATCAACTTTTGAAAAAAAAGATTCAGATAAAAAATCTTGACATAAATGAAGAGAGAAACAAAAATCACAGTAAGCAGTCGTACCAATTTTGAAAAGGTATGATGATTGGAAGAAAGAGTAGATAGATATTTGAGAAGAAATTCTCGTATGGTTGTAGATCTGAGGGGCTCAATCTTTGATAGAAAAATCGCGTTCGAGCATCTTAGGAGGATTTTGGCCGTGCAGTGGGAGAGAAATGGGGAAAGTGCATATCACGTGCTCACCTGCTCCCACACTACCCCCATCCCTTACTATATAAAACTTTCTAGAAGTGTACAGTTGGGCCAGCCCATTTACATACATAACATGTCAAATTCATTGGTTCTTGCCTTGTGTCAAAAGGAAAGATTCTCTCGTCAAGAATCTGATTAAATCTGTGTAAGAACGGATAGAATTACTCCCATCGATTCACAAAAACGTAGATCGAAGCGAGAAGAAAAATTGAAGAGAAAATAAAGAGGGAAATACATGACCTTGCGAGAGAGAAAATTGATCATCGTCTGATGATGGATCTAGGAGGACCTCTCCTTCCTTCGTCTTCACGTTCTCCTCCAGCTCCTCCCTACACGCACAGGTAAAAAAAGACCATATTGGCCGGTCCTCCCCTCCCATCCTTAACTCTGATTATTTGCTTTCATCCAAAAATTTACAGTATATTGAAAACGAAAGGCACAAAATAATGTTGGAACCCCAACTCTCAAGTAATGCTGACTGTGAGATACAGCATTAACAAACAGTTACAGGCAAAGTTTCTCTTGACACATAATAGAATAGTATAGTACTTTATCCATCTGCTAGGTGCAGCAGAAAAAAAACAGAGAAAAAATCTTGCACTATCTGAGACCAAAAAGTCTTGCATCTGCTTTGCCTTGTCAGTTAGAGAGTTTCTTCTGCCTTTTGTTTTCTTTTTTTATCTTCTGGTAGCTGTACCTGCAAGCAAAAATTAATATGTGTAAGCATTCAGATAAAAAAGAATTTGAGTTGTTTTGTAAGAATCAAAGAATAGTAGTATATATATAATTTCAATAGATATTATATATTATATTTTTTTAATTTCATGAATTTTGTACTAAGTAATTACATTATATCATGATAGAGTTCAAGAATTACAACAGGGACACAAAAAGAAATGAATTATCATGAGGGTGTAATTACTAAACAGTCAAATAATTTGGGGCTGATGTCTACATATGAAAGGCGACTACTGGCAAAAAGACAACTTCAAGTTAGCCAGACTGTTGACTGATTTGAGTGGGTTAGATTTACTTTCTTCATCATGTTGGGAGTAGATTATATTTGTAACTGTGTTAGAAGAATTAATACAGTTGCAGCTTTCAGCTATTTCTAAAATAAAGGATGATTTCCATCTAATTACATTTTATGTGCATAGATTATGATGCAGCATATAAGAGAACGTAAAGAGCAGCAATAATGTTGAATCTTCCATGTGTAAATCTAATGATGCAAGATATGCCACAACTGGAAGACATTAGGGTAAAAAAGTACATGTGAGTAGGCCCGCAAAAGATTGCTGTGTTTTTTTATATCAAATGGTGTTGCCTATGAATACTATAAAATTGTGTGAAAGAAAAGAAACTAAATGTACAATCTATTCTTTACAGAACCTTACTGAAGTACTGAGGCAAGAAGAAATGTAATCTTGAATGAGAGTCCAGAAAAGAACATGCATGACGTATTGTAGGTAAAGCAATGTTATGAAGGGCAAATTGAGGAACAACAAAGAGAGGATGATTCTACTACATTGGTTGACAATTCCATGACCTATGAGCAATATGAAACTTGTGTCAAATCGAACTCGATCCACAATATCCAAAAAAATTTGATGCACAAATGAGGGACAATGTGAATGAGGTCAGTTACTTAAAAAGAAAAAATATATTATGTGTGTGACAAAAAATAATCAACACAAAGGAATTAAGAAAAACTACTAATAACTGCAATTTTAATTTGTTTTATGCAAGGGATTTCTGATGTGGATAGACTCAAGAATATCATACATCTGAATGAGAATCCAGATTTCAGTAATGTAATGGACTTAAGACATCACCAGTGCCAAGTGGGGCAGGATACTTGTGCTACATTGCTTGACACTTCCATGAGTTATGAGCAGTATGGAATTTGTGACAGATCGGGCTCAATCTCACAACACTCAAAAACATTTGATGTGCAAATGAGGGACAATGTGAATGAGGTCAGTTTGTTAAAAAAAGAAAAATTATGTTATGTTTGTCGTCAAAATATAAAGGAATTAATAAACTAGTAATAACTATAATTTTAATTTATTTTATGTAGGGGATTTTGATGTGGATAGACTCAAGAATATGATAGATCTGAACGAGCATCTGGATTTCAATAATCTGATAGACTTAACAAAAAAGCAGTGTGAAATGGGGCAGGATACAAGTGTTGTGACTGGTTTTTGAATTTGGTGATGATCAAGAATTTCAGATAGGGCCAACCATCCAGGAAGCACATGACAGAAATGAGCTGTTCGATGATAATGACAGTGCTGCAATAGAACAAATTGGTTGTGCATCTACTCCAGTGAAAGGCATGCTAATTGGTGGAGGTAGTCGTTTGTGTGAGGAAAAAATGTTTGAGATGGATGATGTTACACAGGATGAAGTATGGACAAGATGTTTGATAAGGATGATTATCCTACACTAACAAAAATAGATGCAGCAGTTGTGTGGAGGCCATGGGCTCCGAGTACCTCATGAGAAGCATTTGGGCCACTCAGACAAAGGATGGACCAAACCTTGTAATTAGGGATACTGCTTCATGCTTAAGAAGTTTGCTTCCAAGCAGGCTTCAACATCTGGCCCCGATAAAGATAAGGACAAGCCAGATTCGGGCACAGCCGGCGATTACCAAGATCCCCAGGCTGAGCTGAACCACATCTTTGGAGGCCCGTCTGCATATGACTCCAAGAAGAGGCAGAAGCTTACAACACGTGAAATCAACTCGGTCTCTGCAGCAGACGCCCTCCAATACTTGCGCTGGTCAGAAACACCAATCACGTTTGACTGCACAGATCATCCTGATCGGGTTAGTCACCCAGGACGCTAACCACTCATCCTGGACCCGGTCATCAGGAGCATCAAATTGAAGAAGGTTCTCATTGATGGAGGCAGTGCTCTCAACATTCTATTCGCCAAGACGCTGGACGAGATGAAGATTCCTCATTTAGAGCTACGGCCGAGTACAGCGCCCTTCCATGGGGTAATCCCCGGTCTGTCTTCCACTCCACTCAGACAAATAACTTTGCCAGTTACTTTTGGCATGCGGGATAACTTCCGCACCGAGAATATCTGTTTCGAGGTTGCCGACTTCAAGTCCGTGTACTACGCGATACTCAGCTGGCCGGCACTAGCCAAATTCATGGTGGTCCCGCATTACTACTACATGATGCTCAAGATTCCAGGACCATCCGAAGTTGTTTCTCTTCACAGCGATGTTAAGCAAGCCTTCACCTGCGACAAGGAGAGCTGCGAGCTGGCTCAATCTCATGAAGCAGCAGTCGGGCGCAACAGCATCTGACTAGCCGCCACAACTGCAAGCGAGGACGATCAAGTTCTGGCTAGAAAAGTAGCCAAGTCAGGAATTTTAGTAGACTCTGACATGAAGAAGATACCCTTGGACCCTTTTGACCTCTCCAAAACTGCTCTTGTCGGGACCGGACTTGACCCTAAATAGGAAAACATGCTCGTCGCCTTCCTCCAAGCAAACAGGGACATTTTTGCTTGGAAACCTTCCAACATGCCTAGTGTACCAAGGGAGGTGATCGAGCATTCCCTCAACGTCAAGCTGAACGCCAAGCCAGTGAAACAACGGCTACGGCGCTTCGCACAAGACCGCAAAGATGCTTTTTGGGAGGAGATAACCAAGCTCCTCGTAGCCGGGTTCATCAAAGAGGTCTACCACCTGGATTGGCTGGCAAACCCAGTCTTGGTTCGAAAGAAGAATGGTAAATGGTGCATGTGCGTCGACTACACCGACTTGAATAAAGCATGCCCCAAAGATCCATTTGGTCTACCCAGAATAGATCAGGTGGTAGATTTCACTGCAGGGTGCAAACTTCTTAGCTTTCTCGACTGTTACTCGGGATATCACCAAATCAACTTGAAGGAGGACGACTGCCTGAAGACTTTTTTCATCATGCCGTTTAGAGCATACTGCTATATCACTATGCCGTTCGGGTTGAAAAATGCTGGACCAACGTACGAACGAGCAAATCAACTCGGGCACAACGTGGAGGTGTATGTCGATGATGTGGTGATCAAGACAAAGTCCAAAGAAGGCCTCATCGTCAACTTGGAAGAAACTTTCCAAAGCCATCGAAGATTCAAGATGAAGTTGAATCCGAAAATGTGCGCTTTTGGTGTGCCGTCCGGAAAGCTACTCAGCTTCATTGTATCACATCAAGGCATCGAGGCTAATCCGAAGAAAATCAACGCTATCATGAACATGGCACCCCCAACTAGCCAGAAGGAGGTCCAAATGCTGATAGGCTGATTCATCTCCCAACTTGGTGAACGGGGCATGCCATTTTTCAAACTATTGAAGAAAGCGGGTAATTTTCAATGGACACCCGAAGCCTAGCAAGCCTTCAAAGACTTCAAAAAATTTCTCACATCACCACCAGTGTTGGCGTCACCTATGCCCTAGGAACCACTAATGTTGTACTTGGCGACAAACACTTAGGTAGTCGGCACGGTGCTGGTAGTCGAGCGATTAGAGCCAGGTCATATACAGAAAATTCAATGGTTAGTCTACTTCGTCAGCGAGGTCTTAGCCGACTCCAAGATGAAATATCCTCAAGACCAGAAGTTGTTATATGGCCTACTCATCATTGTCCAGATGTTGGTGCACTATTTTTAGTCACATCAAGTCACCGTTGTCACATCGTATCCACTTAGGAACGTTCTACATAATCGCGAGCCCACTGGCAGAATCACAAAATGGGTGCTCGAGTTGATGGCGTTTGACATCATTTTTCAACCACGGACAGCAGTCAAATCTCAAGCTCTAGCCGACTTTGTGGCCGAGTGGATAGAAGTTCAGACGACTACAAACACGGACAAGCAAGAGTACTGGACGATGTACTTCGACGGTTCTTTACGGATCGGTAGCGCGGGGGCTGGCGTCGTGTTGACGTCACCCACCGGCGAAAAACTCAAGTACGTCCTCCAGATTCATTTTCTGGCTTCCCACAATGTCACCGAGTACGACGCACTCATCCACGGGCTTCGCATTGCCATATCACTTGGCATCCTTCAACTGGTCGTACACGGGGATTCGCAATTTGTGGTCAACCAAGTCATGAAGGACTAGACATGTCTCGACGATAACATGATGGCATACTGTCAGGAGGTCTGAAAGCTGAAAAACAAGTTCGATGGGTTGGAGATAACTCATGTATTGTGACAATACAACGAAGCTGTAGACGAGTTGGCCAACATGGCATCCAAACGAGAAGTGGTCCCAATTAGGGTTTTTGTCGAGCAACTATTGGAGCCGTCAGTCTAGAAGAAACCAGTACTTGAACAGTTGAGGGCTGAATCTACCCCGGCAACAAATGAAGTGCTGATCATCTCTCAAGATTGGTGGACTCTAATTATCAAATTCCTCTTGGACGACGAACTCCTAGAAGACGCAGTGAAGCCAAACAGATCAAACGTCAAAGCAAATGTTTCCTCGTAATTGGAGAAGACCTGTACCGTCGAAGCGCATCCGAAGTCCTCATGCGTTGCGTCACACCTAAGGAGGGCAAGCAGATTCTGCAGTCGATCCACTCGGGTATTTGTGGCAACCATGCTGCATACAGGATGTTAATCAAAAAGGCTTATAGGTAGGGTTTTTTCTGGCCGATTGCGGCAACAGATGCTAAAGATATAGTTCGCACATGCGAGGGATGCCAATTCTTTGCAAGGCAAACACATCTTCTAGCTCAAGAACTTCAAACAATCCCAATCTCTTGGCCCTTCGCAGTTTGGGGGCTTGACATGGTCGGGCCGTTCATGAAAGTGCCAGGAGGGTTCACACACTTGTTCGTCGCGGTGGATAAATTCACAAAGTGGATTGAGGCAAAATCCGTTGTTACCATAACAACGGCACGAGCAAAGGACTTCATCACAAGTATTTTATACCGATTTGGAGTTCCTAACCGCATCATAATGGATAATGGTACTTAGTTCACTAGCGGTGTATTTCAAGATTTCTATGACGACTTTGGTATCAAGATCTATTATGCTTCTGTGGCACACCCACGGAGTAATGGGCAGGTCGAGCGTGCCAATGGCATGGTCTTACAAGGCATCAAGGCTAGGGTGTTCGACCGACTACAACCATATGCAGGGCGGTGGGTACAAGAACTCCCATCCGTTCTCTGGTCTCTCAGAACCACGGTTAGTCAGGCAACAGGGCAATCCCCTTTTTTTCTAGTCTATGGTGCTGAGGCCGTGTTACCAACTGAGTTGGAGTTTGGCTCTACGCAAGTTCGGGTCCACTCAGAAGACAAATCAAACGAAGCCTGATTGGTCGAACTTGATCAGTTGGAGAAAGCGAGGGATATCGCAACTATCCAGTTGGCAAGGTATCTTCAAGGCCTGCGTCGTTATCATAGTCAAAATGTCGGTGGCCGTGCCTTTTTGGTGGGAGATCTCATCTTGAGAAAAATAGAAACCACCAAAGATAGGCATAAACTATCCCCTCTGTGGGAAGGGCCATTCATTATCGCTGACTTGACACGTCCGGGCGCCTACCGACTGAAGACTGAAGACGGTTCCCTTGTCAGCAACTCATGGAATATAGAACTGTCGATGTTTTGTATCGGCAATAAATATATAGGGCTACTCACCAGACCAAAACTGGATGGATTGCAAAGGAACACAAAAGATTTATACTGGTTCAGGCCCTCGAGATGAGGTAATACCCTACATCCAGTTGTGGTGTATTTTCTTTGAGAATGTATGATTGTGATCTTGGTGATTCTGGTGATCCCCGTGATCTAGCCCTCAGGGGGCGCCCTGCCTCCCCTTATATACTGGGGGACAGGGTTACAAAGTAGGAGTCCCAGTTGGACTACGACCAAGGGATTTCTTTCTAGGAGTACAACGTGCCCGACTAGGACTGTATTTTCCTTGTCGTACAAGGTTAAGTCTGCCGAGTTCTATTGTATCCCTAATAACAAGGCTAGGCCTATCCTCTGTCCGAGTGGCCCAATAGCTTCTCATGAGGTATCCCAGGCCCATGACACCGATAGCAGCCCCTGAGACCTTCATAGTTAAGTCACAGCTGATGCTGAGTGCTCATCCTCCACGGTGAAGAATTCCCGAGTGCATTGCCCCCAAGTACTCTTTGTCCGAGTGCTTCTTCTCCTGAGTCTTACTTCATGTCGGCTGGCAACGAGGCTATGAAGGGCTTCATGTAGAAATATGAATAGTGTGTGCCAAATAGGCGCACCTATTGGGTGTAGCCCTAGACTTTGTGCTTAATTATGAAATAATAAAACATAAAGTCAAAGATCTTTAAACTTGTAGTCTTTCCCAAGTAGTGCACCACTGGTATATGAAACTCCTTAGCATCACGTCAACTGGAATGATTTTTGCTCATGGCAAATAATAGCTAAGCATGTAAGCCGAGTACCACTTTATGGATTTTAATCCAATATGTGGTCAGGTGTACTTGAGAGATACCTGCATCCCCAATTTTAATGGAGACCAGCTGTCGATCCTTATAAGGATATATCTCAATACCTTGTAAATAATGCAGATACCCGAATACATACACCCGGCTTTAGGCTTAGCATGAAGCATATCTGATTATTTAATCGGTTTTTATGAATAGCACCTGCACTGTGATTTTAACATAGCTAGCAAGCGGCCCAATAGAGGGGGCCTACTACCGAATAAGCCAGCCTAAACTATCCTACCCAGCGCAGCCCTATAAAATTGGCATCCCTCGCATGTCAGGATGAGTGCTTTAGCATCAGTAACTGCAATCAGCCAGAAGAATCCTTGTCCGCAAGCCTTTCCGACTTACGTTCTGGATGCAGCATGGTTGCCACAGATGCCCGAGTAGGTATATTGTAGGATCTGCTTGCCCTCCTCAGGTGTGACACAGCGCATGAGAACTTCGGATGCGCTTTGACGATATAGGTCTTCTCTGACATCGGCAAAGCCGAATAAGGTACCCGAACCTCGCATTACCATAGGATTTGGCTGGTGACCCTCATGGGGTGTACCCTATCCAACAGAATTATAGCCAAATAAGGTACTCGAATCTTGCATTAGCATAGGATTCAGCTGGCAACCCTCATATGGAGTACCCAACCTAGCAGAGTTGTGACCAAATAAGGTACCCAAACCTAGCATTAGCATAGGATTCAGCTGGCGACCCTCATGGAGCGTACCCGACCTAGGCAAGTGGTACACGAGCCCCGACTGGCGCCGGAGGTCAGTTATATTAGCCAAATAAGGTACCCGAACCTCGCATTAGCATAGGATTCGGCTAGTGACCCTCATGGAGCATACCCAACTCAGTGGAGTGGTACCCGAGCTCCGAATGGTGTCGGAGGTCGATTATTAGCTGAAAAAAGTATCCAACCCTCGCATTAGCATAGGATTCGGCTAGCGACCCTCATGGGGCATACCTCACCCAACCGAGTTGTAACCGAATAAGGTACCCGAACCTAGCATTAGCGTAGGATTCGGCTGGCGACCCTCATGGGGTGTACCTCACCCAGCCGAGTGGTACCCGAGCTCCGACTGGCACCGGAGGTCGGTTTTTAGCCCACACACGAGTCCCAACTAGTGTGAGTACTCAGATAATGGCTCTCGTGGAGCATTCCAAGTGATTTTTGAAGCGTCGCACTCCAAGTGTATCTTGACAAACTGGTCCAGCCCCCGAGCATAGGAGATAGGCTCGTAGCCCTGAGTTCCTGTTACGCGTATTCGGATTTGGTGCTACATTATAAACATATTAGATGAGTAGCATCTGATGATGAAAACAATCACCCAAAGAAAATTTATGTATTTTACAATATATGTAAATATGTGTTCCTTCTCTTATTGATATTAGTTTCCCTGAGTAGTTGACCCCTTACATTTAAACACTCTGCCCGACAAGTCATAGCCCCCTAGCGTCGTGAGTCAGCTCATGGCTCTTTCCCAGACACGCGTTTTGGGTGACTTGAGTTTATCTTTCATGGAGCAAAGTTTCACAGATTGGAATTTATACTACTCGAGTACTTTTGCAATCATTAAGAGAAAAAACAGAAATATGTGCAGCTTGTACACCTATTAGGTGTAAACGGCTGCGGCATTGGCGAGGCCAAGTGAGGAGATATTTATCAGAAAGCGACTTAGCTATTCGGTATTTGAGAGTGGGGATGCCTTCCTTACATTTGGGCTTTTGAGCCCCTGAGCATGTCACTTGTTGTTCTGATAATCTTCAGTTGTAGGAAGTTGAAGACTCTTGTGACCGACTACCATAATGAAGTCGTCCGACTTGCGTTTGCGGTTCCCAGCCTTAGTCGGGGCCGCGTCATCGGTGTCCTTCCGCTTCTTTTGTCAGGGTGCCTTTTTGTCATCGAGGGCCTCAGCAACAGCGTCGGCCGAGTCGGTGTACTTGTTCGCCATGTCGAATAAAGCCTAATGTGACGATGGCCCGATCTTTTGAGAGGTACTGATAAGTTGATTGTGGAGAACTCGATGTTGATGATCCAAAGGCTTTGACCAAAATAGATCGATCCCCTTGCAATCACTACACCACTGCTCCGTTGGTTATCAACCGTGCCGAACACGGTTGACCTCGTGTCGATGTTTTACACCGGCAATAGAACTATAGGGCTACTCGGCAAGGGGAAACTCGGTGGATTGTAGAGGAAAGCAAAGAAGATTTTATACTGGTTCAGGCCCTCGATGTGAGGTAATACCCTACATCCAGTTATGGTGTTATTCCTCTGATGGGTTGTGTTGATCAATGATCTCCTCTGCCCTCATGTGGCGCCCTGCCTCCCTTTATATACTAGGGGACAGGGGTACAAGATGAGGATCCCAGCCGGATACGGCCAAGGGATTTCCTTCTTAGAGATAGAAACTTATCCGACTAAGACTCTGTTTTCCTTATTGTACAAGGCAAAGTTTGCCGGGTGCTATCTTATCTCTAACTACATGATTCGGCCCATCCTCTATCCGAGTGGCCCATATGTAGGTGGTGAGGTACCCGGGGCCCATGGCCTCCACAGTAGCCCCTGAGATCTTCATAGTTGAGTCACAGCTGACGCCAAGTGCTCATCCTCCACGGTGAAGTCTTCCTGAGTGCACTGCTCCCGAGTACTCTTTTGTCCGAGTGCTTCTTCTTCCCGAGTCTTGCTTCATGTCAGCTGGCAGCGAGGCTATGAAGGGCTTCATGGAGATATATGAATAGTGTGCACCGAATAGGCGCACCTATTAGGTGTAGCCCCTAACTTTGTGCTTAATTGTGAAGACAATTAAACATAAAGTCAAAGATCTTTAACCTGGAAGTCTTTCCTGAGTAGATTACTACTGGTATATGAGACTCTTTGGTATCATGTCAACCGAAATATGATTTATAGTCTTGCCGAGTAGGGAACTGCTCGTATGTAGGACTCTTCGACTTCATGTCAGTCGGAATGGGTGTTTATAGTCTTGCCGAGTAGAATGCTACTCGTATATGGGACTCTTCAGCATCATGTCAGCTAGAAAGGGGGGTTTATAGTTTTTCCCGAGTGGCGTCCCACCCAGAGGTTAGACTCCTCCGCGTCATGTCAACGGGAATATGTTTATAGTCTCTCCCAAGTAGTGCACTACTCGAAAGTTAGACCCTTCAGCGTCATGTTGGCTGGAATAATGTTGCTCATGGCAACTGTTGGCCAAGCATGTAGGCCGAGTACCACTTTTATGAAAATAAATCCACGGCGTGGTCAGGTGTACTCGAGAAAGATATCTGCATCCCCAATTTTAATGAAGACCAGCTTGTGATCCTTGTAAGGATATATTCTCGAGACCTAGTGGATAAAACAGATACCCAAACATATATGTTTAGCAATAAGGCTCTCATGAAGCATATCTGTTTACCTCATCGGCTCCTGTTAGTAGCACCAGCGCTATAATTTCAACTTAGCCTGCGGGCGGCCCACATGGAGCATGCTACTGTAGGAACTCATATCTTGGTGGCCCAGCACCGACTGTGTAGGCCTAGGCCCATTTAGTCGGCACAGGCTCCATAAATAACGGGGAGAGAGAAAAAGATTCCTTCATCTTCCCCGAATTAGCCAATCATTTCGTCTTCCGTCTCCGTGCCCAAATTTCACCTTTTGCTCGGCTAGGGTTAGCTGCTGCTGCTGTTCCCTGCTCAAACTCGGGTGATTCTAGTCCTCTTCGTCTGTTCCAAGCCCCCAACCGTTTTTCCCCCAAATCTCTCCGCCCCCAACTATGTCGACAGCTTCGGATCTTGCGGGTGCGCCGGGGAATGCCTGACTGATTTCGGATTGTGGCTCGGTGCAACTGAAGCTGCTAGAGAGTCAATTGAAGTTGCCCAGTCAGGAGGTGTTCGGCCCACTTAACCTAAGTTACAAGGCCTTCGGCCCACTTTGACTCGGACTGAAAAAGTGATGTGTCTTGTTTTGCAGTTTTCGATCTGCTCGGATGGAGTTTGGAGGTGAGACCAGATCCATTTGAAAGTAGACTCCGAGATCTTTCTAACGAGTACTCATGGGCCCCAAGAAGCCTTCTGGATGAAAAGTTTGTTAGTGATATGCCCTAAAGGCAACATGGAGATGTTATATATATCACATGCTACGTTTATAATGTATTGATTGGTTCCTTGAAATAGACATTATTATTATTGATCAATGAGGACGTGACTTATTCATGAGACTCTTAATGTCAAATGTTGCTATTTCTAAATGATCCCTGATCGTATATCATATGAGGAACAAATATGATTCTAACATCAGCATATGTATTGATTGATGATCATGTCTCATGGATCGTGGTATGGAGATACCAAATCGATAATATGGACATATGTTAGTGAACATATGTTGGATAGACCCACCATGAGATACTGCAGAGATTTCATGTGTCATCAGTTAGTCTCAAGTAGTGTTTATGTAGAGTCAGACTTGAGATCATCATGGTTCCCAACATACGTAGTAGCTTATTTTGGGACTACTAAACACTACTCTGTAACTGGGTAGTCATAAAAGTAGTCTTCGGGTTTGCTATGAAACATGTAGTGGGATATGAATGATCAAGATAGAATTTGCCCCTCCTTATGGGAGAGATATCTCTGGGCCCCTTGATGTAATGGATTATGGAAGTGCATGGCCATGCTACGGTAATTGAGGTGTCAATCACAAGTTTGTAATCCATCACAGGATCGAGAGAGTGATTGAGCTAATAAGAGGATGACACAAGTCTCGCCTTGAGCTTAATCGATATCGTGAGGCAAAGGGATTTGTTCATGAGGACATTACAGGTTCAGCCAATATAATCTTTACGTATATTTTGGGGTTAATATGCCTTGCTAGAGGCCGCTATTAACAGGGTGACCAGAAAGGCATTTCCGGGTCAGGACAAAATATACGTGAACCAACAGGGTCACACGCTTAACGGGTTGGAACACTTATTCGAATGTGATTCAAATATGGGCTCGATTCAAATAGAAATCCGAGTAGACTCTTACTGGGCCTCGGTCCACGAGGCCCGAGTGAGGAGGTCTATATATAGGGAGGCAAGGGGCCGAAGAGATTCACGTTTTCTGTTGACCTCGAGCTAAACCCTAGCTGCCACCTCCTGAGCCAAACCCTCGCCGCTCACGAGTGCTAGTACACTCGCAATTGGCGTTCTAGCCCCAGACGTGTGGATACTGGTAGAGGCGCTGCTCGTTGCAGCGTTGATCAGCCAGAGATCGACTACTTCCACTACTACCTCGTCACGTGCGTGGTTGGACCGGCTTCTCCAACCCTTCTTCTGCTGCACTGCGCGTCTAGTGGTAACGATCCATGATCCCTCTCTCGCATGATGTCCTGGTGTGCGCGGTAGAAAAGTTTTGTTTTCTACTATCGTAGCCTACGCGTACTCCTTCAGTGGTATCAGAGCCATCTTGCGTAGTTTGCAATCTAGATCATCGCATATGTTGATATGCGGGAGTAGTAGGTTAGATCTTTTGCAGTCTAGATTAGTCGGTTCATGTGATGGATCGATGAAGGCACGGGTTGATAAGATCAATCTGTGAATAGGGGTTAGATGAGGTGCGGATCATAACACTATTAGCACCCTGGAGATTGTCTTAGATCAGCATAAGGTAGGCTATGCCGAATGCTAATAGGTTATGGATAGGGATACATGAGGCACGGATCGTAAGACTACTAGCGCCCTGGAGATTGTCTCGGATCGGCATAAGATGGTTATTCCGAATGCTAGTAGGTTATGGATCTGATAGCCCTGGGCCAGCAGAAAACCTAGCACCCTGGAGATTGTCTCGGATCGGCATAAGGTGGTTATGCCGAATGCTAGTGATAGCCCTGGGCCAGTGGAAAAACAAGAATCCTGGAGATTGTCTCAGATCGGCATAAGGTGGTTATGCCGAATAGTTTTTCCACAGCGATTTCATAGATTGGATCTGTGACATGATCTAGTGGGACCGCCGTGTGAACCCTGCGAACCCCCCTTGTATAGCGTCATAGATTCACATCGTTAAGTAGAATGCAATTCTACGTCTAACTTGTTTTTGCAGAGAATGATGTGAATTAGTATGGCCCTATAGCTTATTTGGAATGTATGAGATGTATATGTGTTAATGCCAAAATTTGGTACGGTTCTTGATCAGATTCGGTTAAGGGAGAAATCACAGTCAATTAGTGGGGATTAATCCAGAGGAAGCCGAGTTTGGGAAAGGATCGTGAAGACCACGGGAAGGCAGTTAATATATTATCTGTAAATTAGGCAGAGATAATAATTTTTAGAAAACCTGATGTCATGTCCGATCAGGGCTTGTTAATTTTCCTTTTATAGCTAGGAAACTCCTGTTTCGTATCCGATCAGGACTGTATCAACTCGGGGTATAAATACGTATGCCCAGGGACCATGTAAATCATCACACAGATCAATACAACTTAGGCGTATCGCCACCCTTTTTGATGGGTTCTTGCTTCTCGAGCCGGGCTGCATCGGTTAAGTTCGACCTCCTGCGAGAGGGTAAGTCTCATTACCCCGGCTACCGTATCGGCTAGGACTTCCTCTGTTAGGTCTGATATTCTAGTCGGTTCACGGTAGTCGGCTTACCACGATATATCTGTTCTGTCTACGGCTGCATCAGTTAGGTTTGATCTCGTAGTCCGAGTAGGTATATCACATCACACGTGCATAGATTTATCGGCTTACTGGGTGTAATTTATCATCAGTTTGTGCTGCATCGGTTAGGTCCGACCTACTAAACTGCTAGCGATAAATTATTCCTGCTAGGTTGATAGATTTTATGCAAGCGTCTTATCGGGATGTATAGCCGATAAGTTATCCTATTTTACATCACGATTGCATTAGATCTATCGGCTTATCGAGGTTATTTTATCGTTATTAATCTATCC
Organism: Oryza meyeriana var. granulata; assembly: GCA_003991445.1. Taxonomy (NCBI): domain Eukaryota; kingdom Viridiplantae; phylum Streptophyta; class Magnoliopsida; order Poales; family Poaceae; genus Oryza; species Oryza meyeriana. The sequence goes on from RYFJ01002549.1 coordinate 71,188, forward strand.
TGCATCAGTTAAGTTTGAACTACTAGATTGATAATAATAGATTTATCCTTGTTAAGCCGATGGATGTTTATGCAATGTTTTATCGGAGTGCCTAGCCGATAAGTTATCTATTATTAAATATAGCCGATTGCGTTATTTTTATTTTATGAATTTACACTATCATCGGTTTTCCAACCGATGCATATGTTCTATCAGCAGTCGGCTAGTTATTTATCTCACCATATTATCATCAACTTATCGCAGTTATCTTTTTATGCCATCATCGGCTTCCAGTCGATGTATAAGTGCTATAGTCTATATCGGCTATCGGCCGATGAAACGAGTTCAAATCGGCTTCCAGCCGATTGGCTCACTGATCTAATATTTTCTATCTCCTTGTCAATTGCAGGGTCAAATTGACTGGCATGCCTACGAACCTCAAATTTAGGACCTGCACTGGAGTTCAGCAAATCTCCCAGGCCTTCGCGTGTCTAGTGCATCGAACCAGATCATCGGCTCGTTCCCAACGCTGTTGGTGATTTTCGGTGTCAACACGTTTTTGGCATGCTTGGTGGGACACGAAATTGCGACATGGCCGGAAAAGAGATCAAAACAGACAACATAATTCCGGTTAACATGGAAGATCTAATAGACGAGCAAAGTGTTAACGCCAAAATTTGGTAAGGCCCTGTATCGGATTCGGTCAAAGGAGAGATTACAGTCAGCTGACAGAGAAAAGACCGGAATCGGGGAGAAGCCGTGAAGACCGTTACTTGGCAATTATTTACTGTACCTATTAGTTAGGCAGGTGTTTATCTTTAGGAAACCTGACCTCGTATCCGGTCAGGATTAGTTAGCATTTTCTGTTATAGATAGGAAATCATGTATCGTGTCCTATCAGGACTATGTCAACTCGGGGTATATATACGTATGCCCGGGTGCCTTGTAAATCATCACAACGATCAATACAAACTTCGGCGCATCGCCACCCCTTCGACGGGATCCTGCTTCTCGAGCCGGGCTGCATCGGTTAGGTCCGAACTCCTGCGAGAGGGTAAGTCTCGTCACCCCGGCTACCTATCGGCTAGGACTTCCTCGGTTAGGTCCGATATTCTAGTCGGTTTATGGTAGTCGGCTTACCATGATATATTTACTTTATCTATGGCTGCATCAGTTCAGTTTGACCTCATAGATTGATTAGGTATATCACATCACGCGTGCATAGATCGTATCGGCTTACTGGGAACGATTTATCATCAGTTCGTGCTGCATCGGTTGGGTCCGACCTACTGAACTGCTAGTGATAAGTCGGTCCTGCTAGGCCGATGCTTTGTGTGCAGGCGTTTTATCGGAGTGCATAGCCGGTAAGTTATCTTCATCACGGTCGCATCATATCTATCGGCCCATTGAGGTATTGTTATCATTGTTGGTCTGTGCTGCAACGGTTGGGTCCGATCTACTAGACTGATGATAATAGCTTTACTCTTGATGAGCCGATTGTGTTGTGCGATGGTGTTATCGGAGTGCTTAGCCGATAAGTCATCTGTTAAAGCCGACTACATTTATTCATTGTTTTATTCTATACTCGCTCTATTCAGTAGTCGGCTGGCTCATCAATTATCCATTATTTATGTTATTGCATGCCTTATCATATATTCTTGCCTGTATTATTGTTACAATCGGCTAAGGACTAGCCGATGGGTTTACTCTGCCGATCCAAGTACAAGTACAAGCAGGTTCCCGGGCATGACCCCAGGTGAGGGCCCGGGCACGAGCTTAGGTAAGGACCAGTGTACGGGCCCGGACAGCAGATGAACACCCCGGGAGCCGATATAAGCAAGGGCCCGGGCACAAGCATATCTTCACGGCAACACCAGTAACACTAAACTATGATCGGCTAGGATTTATTTGATTTATTTAATTATGCATTATACCTGTTTATTTTACCAAGTTTATAGCCGGTTTTTAAGTATCCCTTCGATGATCGGCTAGCACGATACTTGTGTATTATTATGCTATTGCTCCTACCATCATCGGCTCTAAGCCGATGTATAAGTGCTACAGTGCGTATCGGCCATCGGCCGATGAGATGAGTCCAAGCCGGCTTCCAGCCGATTGGCTCGCGAGTTTAACATTTCTTTCTCCTTGTCAATTACAGGGTCAAATTGACTGGCACGCCTACGAACCTCAAGACTTTAGGACCGCACTGGAGCCAAGCAGATCTCCCAGGCCTTCGCGTGTCACCCAGACGCCGGACGGGCCCCGGCGGGTTTTCGGCGTCAACACAAAGACAGCAAGTTGAGCAGAATATGGCTAATTTTCAGAAACTCTGTTTGGAATCTTTTGGCATGACGTGACAAGGGCCGATTTAGAAGACACAATTTCCAAAACCAGTGCTAGTTGGTGAATCGAGCCATACACCACCTGAAAGTCCACCGAAACCCTTGCAAGAGATGGTAAATGAAGCAGTGCATCATGCGCTTATCAATCAATCAGGAATATTGGTGAACACGCTTCATAACCTTATCAAGAAGGCGGTGGATGGATCAATTTCTCAAGAGCCCAATCGGGGTCCTGTTTATCTCCCACCAAAAATAGAGCCAAATCAAGTCACTTATGGCACCAGAAAAGACATACCGAAAAACTTATTTTCGCAGAACCAGGCTAGGGGGCAACAAGATATTCCTGCGGGATACCATCAAATGGCTTATTATGGGGGATATCAACAAAATTATCCAGGAGGTATTTCCGATTCAGGTAATTATCGAAGAGAATATCCTAGGCAGAATCGGTTACCAACTCCACCTATACAGTATCAATAGGAAAACCCAAGGGAGGAGGATTTATCGACAAGGGTTGCAGAGATAGTAAGAGAACAGTTTGGGATAAAACCAAAAGAGCAAACATTTATGTATCAGCATCCATATCCCGAGTGGTTTGACAAAGTTCCATTGCCACACCGATACAGAGTCCCAGATTTTTCTAAGTTCTCAGGACAAGACAGCATATCTACAATTGAGCATATTAGCCGATTCTTGGCATAGTGTGGAGAGGCATCGGCTGAGGAGGCTCTAAGGGTTAGATTTTTTCCCTTGTCATTGTCCGGATCGGCCTTTACATGGTTCTCTTCTTTACCACCAAATTCAGTCCGAGGATGGGCTGATCTAGAAAAACAATATCATAAATACTTTTTTGCTAGGATCCACAAGATGAGGCTGACAGACTTAACATCGGTTAAACAAAGGCCAGATGAGATGGTACCAGAATACGTCCAGCAGTTTCGGGATGTTAGAAACCGATGTTACAGTTTGAATCTAAGCGATGGGCATCTAGCCGAGTTGGCTTTCTAGGGCCTCCTGACTCCCATTAAAGAGAAATTTTCATCGCAGGAGTTCGAGAGTCTGGCGCACCTTGTACAGAAGGTATCGGCTCATGAAAGCCGATTTCAAGAAGCAAAAAAGGAGAAATTTCAGAGACGGGTCGCTCAGGTGCAAGCTTATTCATCGGACTCAGATGATGACGGATCCGATGTTGAAGTTGGATTGGCGGAATGGGCTAAAAATAAGAAATCAGTATCATGCCCGTGGGTGAAGGATATCGGCAAGGAGGAACGATACGATTTTGACATAAATAAAGCCGATAAAATCTTCGATCTATTACTACAGGAGAAACAGATACAACTTCCGCCAAATCATGTAGTTCCATCAACCGAAGAACTGAAGAAGAAGAGATATTGCAAGTGGCATAACACAATATCGCACCACACCAATGAGTGCAAAGTTTTTCGGCAACAAATTCAATCGGCTGTCAAACAGGGGAGGATCAAGTTTGAAGACAAAAAGCTGATGAAAATTGATGGCCATCCATTCCCCGTGAACATGGTTTATACGGGATCACCAAAGTATCAAGCCGATAAAGGAAGATATCGGGAGTTTAAGAGATCTAGAGTTAATTCATGGCAGCTGATAGATAAATATTCAAGGCGCGAAGAGGAACAACGGGCTTCGTCATGCGAGGAGAGATATAATCCACATTGGGATTGCCCATTCTTCCAATTTTGCTGGGAACGAGGGATAAGATTGCCATCGATCAGAGATTGTCCTGAATGTAATGTTACAAGGTCTCGGAGTTTTGAGCACAAGGAATCTTCGTGAGATCGGCCGCTTGGGAAGAGAGCATCGGTACATAGCCGATTAGGGCCGATCCATGAAGAGCTTTTTGAAGAAAATGATGAAGAGGGATTGCATGAAGAACAACAAATCCAAAATCCTCAGTGGTGTCGTAGTGGGATATTTATGAAGAATCAGAAAAGAAGGGCACAGCGGTTACGGCACCGAGAGCAACAAGAAGAACAATGACGAGATCACAAGGAAGCCGATCATCGCCACAAGAGGACTAAGCGGGTGTGGCGTGTGAAGAAAAGTGACGATGAGGTTGATCCATCAGCTCCAGTGGACATGGTTTTCTTTTTGCCTCAGGAATATAAAGCACTTTCATTTGATGAGGAAGGCAATGAAGAGGATTTTGCTCAGTTAACGCTACAACCCAATCAGGCTATATTTAATAAGCCTGAAGAATCAAAGCATCGGTATTTAAAGCCATTATATATCAAGGGTTATGTAAATGGGAAGCCGATGACGAAGATGCTAGTTGATGGGGGGGCAGCTATTAATCTAATGCCGTATGCTACGTATCGGAAGTTGGGGAAAACCGCTGAAGATTTGATCAAGACAAATATGGTGTTAAAAGATTTCAGCGGGAATCCATCGGAGACGAAAGGCATGTTGAACGTGGAATTAACAGTGGGGAACAAGACATTACCTACCACATTTTTTGTTATCGATGCAAAAGGATCATATAGTTTGCTCCTTGGCAGGGATTGGATTCATGCAAACTGTTGCGTGCCCTCGATGATGCATCAAAGTCTAATACAGTGGCAAGGAGACCAAGTTGAGGTAATCCTAGCAGATCAATCGACCAACATTGCGATAACCAATTTGCCGGTCTGGGAGGCCGATGGTATCGATTGTTTGTCTGGAAAAGTGTGGGAAGGGGATTATCTTAAGGTCACCAGTCAAGGGATACAGCCGATTCGGCAAGTCGGCTCAGAATTACTACTTTGATGGGCACCATTGAAGATTTCGAGGGGAAGTTGGGACAAGGATTTACGTCGGCCGATGATTTGGAAGAAATTGATATAGGACCAGGAGATAGGCCAAGGCCGACGTACATAAGTAAAAAATTATGTCCTGAATTTCGAGAAGAATTGATAAAATTGTTAAAAGAGTATCTGTTAACGCCAAAATTTGGTAGGGACTTGTATCAGATTCGGTCAAGAGGACGGTTGCAGTCGGATAATGGAAATTGATCCAAGCAGCAGACCGAGTCTGAGAAGGAGCCGTGAAGACCGCGCGTGGCAGTTAATTACTATAGTTATTAGGAAAAGGTTTATCTCTTTTAGGAAACCTGACCTCGTGTCCGGTCAGGCCTTGTTAGCGTTTTCTGTTATAGATAGGAAATCATATACCGTGTCCTATAAGGACTCATGTAACTCGGGGTATATATACGTATGCCCGGGGACCTTGTAATCATCAACTACATATCAATACAAAATTCGGCGCATCGCCACCCTTTCGACGGGATCCTGCTTCTCGAGCCGGGCTGCATCGGTTAGGTCCGAACTCCTGCGAGAGGGTAAGTCTCGTCACCCCGGCTACCAATCGGCTAGGACTTCCTCGGTTAGGTCCGATATTCTAGTCGGTTTATGGTAGTCGGCTTTGTTAGTGATATGCCCTAGAGGCAACATGGAGATGTTATATATATCACATGCTATGTTTATAATGTATTGATTTGTTCCTTGAAATAGACATTATCATTGTTGATCAATGAGTATGTGACTTATTCATGAGACTCTTAATGTCAAATATTGCTATTTCTAAATGATCCCTGATCATATATCATATGAGGAACAAATATGATTGTAATATCAGCATATGTATTGATTGATGATCATGTCTCATGGATCATGGTATGGAGATACCAAATCGATAATATGAACATATGTTAGTGAACATATGTTGGATAGACCCGCCATGAGATACTGCAGAGATTTCATGTGTCATCAGTTAGTCTCAAGTAGTGTTTATGTAGAGTCCTCACACTTGAGATCATCATGGTTCCCAACATACGTAGTAGCTTATTTTGGGACTACTAAACACTACTCCGTAACTGGGTAGTCATAAAAGTGGTCTTCGGGTTTGCTATGAAACATGTAGTGGGATATGACTGATCAAGATAGAATTTGCCCCCTTTATGGGAGAGATATCTCTGGGCCCTCGAAGTAATGGATTATGGAAGTGCATGGCCATGCTACGGTGATTGAGGTGTCAATCACAAGTTTGTAATCCATCACAGGATCGAGAGAGTGATTGAGCTATTAAGAGGATGACACAAGTCTCGCCTTGAGCTCAATCGATATCGTGAGGCAAAGGGATTTGTACATAAGGACATTACAGGTTCAGCCGATATGATCTTTACGTATATCTTGGGGCTAATATGCCTTGCTAGAGGCCGCTATTAACAGGGTGACCAGAAAGGTGTTTCTGGGTCGTGACAAAATATACGTGAACCTACAGGGTCACACACTTAATGGGTTGGAACACTTATTCGAATGTGATTCGAATATGGGCTCGATTCGGATAGAGATCCGAGTAGACTCTTACTGGGCCTCAGTCCACGAGGCCCGAGTAAGGTGGTCTATATATAGGGAGGCGAGGGGCTGAGGAGTTTCACGTGTGTTTTCTGTTAGCCTCGAGCAAAACCCTAGCCGCCACCTTCCGAGCCGAACCCTAGCCGCTCACGAGTGCTAGTACACTCGCGATCGGTGTTTCAGCCCCGGACGTGTGGATACCCGTAGAGGCGCTGCTCGTTGCGGCGTTGATCGGCCGGAGATCAACTACTTCCACTACTACCTCGACGCGCGCGTGGTTGGACCGGCTTCTCCAACTCTTCCTCCGCTGCACTGCGCGTCTAGTGGTAACGATCCATGATCCCTTCTTTCGCATGATGTCCTGGTGTGCGCGGTAGAAATTTTTATTTTTGCTATCGTAGCCTACGCGTACTCCTTCAGGCTTACCACGGTATATTCTACTTTGTCTATGGCTGCATCAGTTCAGTTTGATCTCATAGATTGATTAGGTATATCACATCACGCGTGCATAGATCGTATCGACTTACTGGGAGCAATTTATCATCAGTTCGTGCTGCATCGGTTAGGTCCGACCTACTGAGCTGCTAGTGATAAGTCGGTCCTGCTAGGCCGATACTTTGTGTGCAGGCGTCTTATCGGAGTGCATGGCCGATAAGTTATCTTCATCACGATCGCATTACATCTATCGGCCCATTGAGGCATTGTTATCATTGTCGGTCTGTGTTGCAACGGTTGGGTCCGATCTACTAGACTGACGATAATAGTTTTACTCTTGATGAGCCGATGGTGTTGTGCGATGGTGTTATCGGAGCGCTTAGGCGATAAGTTATCTATTAGAGCCAATTACATTTATTCATTGTTTTATCATATGCTCGCTCCATTCAGTAGTCGGCTAGCTTATCAATTATGTATCATTTACGTTATTGCATATTTTATTATATGTTCTTGCCTGTATTATTGTTACAATCGGTTAAGGGCTAGCCGATGGGTTTATTCTGCCGATCCAAGTACAAGTACAAGCAGGTTCCCGGGCACGACCCCAGGTAAGGGCCCGGGCATGAGCCCGGGTAAGGACCAGTGTATGGGCCCGGACAGCGGACGAAGATCTTGGGAGCCGATATAAGCAAGGGTCCGGGTGCAGGCACACCTTCATAACAACACCAGTAACACCAGACCATAATCAGCTAGGATTTATTTGATTTATTTATGCATTATACTTGCTTATTTATTAGCTTATCGCGGTTTTTTTGAATATCCCTTCGATGATCGGCTAGCATGATATTTGTTTATTATTACGTTATTGCTCTTGCCGTCATCGGCCTTAAGCCGATGTATAAGTGCTATAGTGTGCATCGGCCATCGGCTGACGAAACGAGTCTAGATCGGCTTCCAGCCGATTGGCTCATTGATCTAACATTTTCCTCCTTGTCAATTACAGGGTCAAATTGACTGGCACGCCTACGAACCTCAAAACTTTAGGACCTGCACTGGAGTGAAGCAAATCTCCCAGGCCTTCGCGTGTCGCCACGACGCCGGACGGCCTCCAGCGGGTTTTCGGCGTCAACACGCTTTTGGCACGCCCGGTGGGACACGATGTTTTGACCCAAAATTCCAACAAACACAGTTTCAATCAAGATTTGAACATGGCCGGAAAAGAAGTCAAGACGGACAACGTAATTCCGGTCACCATGGAAGATCTAACTGAAGAACAAAAACAGCAAGTTGAACAGACCATGACAAATTTCCAGAAGCTGTGCCTAGAATCCTTCAGTATGACGAGGCAAGGGCCGATTCAGAAGTCTCAGTTTCCGAAACCAGTACTGGTAGGAGAATCGAGCCGCACACAACCCGAGAGTCCACCAATCAAGCCTTTGCAGGAGATGGTTAATGAAGCTGTTCACCATGCGCTCATCAATCAGTCAGGAGTCTTGGTAAACACACTGCATAATCTCATCAAAAAGACTGTTGATGGATCAATTGCTCAAGAACCAACTCGGGGTCCTGTTTACCTCCCACCGAAGGTTGAATCAACTCAGATTGCTCACAACATCAACAGGGATATACTAGAGCATATGTTTACACAGAACCAGGCTGGGGGGGCAACAAGATATTCCTGCTGGGTACCATCGGACTGCCTACTATGGAGGATATCAGCAGAATTATCTAGGAGGTGGAGCCAATCCAGGTACTTACCAGAGGGAATATCACAGACAGAATCGGCAACCAACCCCGCCGATACAGTATCAGCAGTATCAACAGGAGAATGCAAGAGAAGAAGATTTGTCGGCACGGGTTGAGGAGATAGTAAGGGAGCAGTTCGGGATCAAGCCCAAGGAACAAGCGTTCATGTATCGGCACCCATATCCTGAGTGGTTTGACAGGGTTCCGTTACCACACCGATACAGGGTCCCGGATTTATCTAAGTTTTCAGGGCAGGACAACACGTCTACAGTAGAACATGTAAGTCGGTTCCTGGCGCAGTGCGGGGAGGCATCGGCTGAAGAAGCCCTGAGGGTTAGGTTTTTTCCCCTATCACTATCTGGATCGGCTTTTACATGGTTCTCCTCATTACCGCCGAATTCTGTTCGGGGGTGGGCCGATCTGGAAAAACAGTTTCACAAATATTTCTTCGCTGGAATTCATGAGCTGAGACTGTCAGATCTGACATCGGTTAAGCAACGGCCAGATGAAACAGTACCGGAGTATGTTCAACGATTTCGAGATATCAGGAACCGATGTTATAGTTTGAACCTGAGCGATGGACATCTGGCTGACTTGGCTTTCCAGGGTCTTTTGGCGCCGATCAAGGAGAGATTTTCTTCACAAGAGTTTGAGTCCTTGGCGCACCTGGTGCAAAGGGTATCGACTCATGAAAGCCGATTTCAAGAGGCAAAAAAGGACAAGTACCAGAGGAGAGTTGCTCAAGTTCAAGTTTACTCATCAGGCTCAGATAATGAGGAATCCGATGCTGAGGTTGGATTGGCGGAGTGGGCCAGGAACAAGAAGTCAGTGTCGTGCCCATGGGTCAAGGATCTCGGCAAGGAGGAGCGGTATGATTTTGATGTCAGTAAGGCCGACAAGATCTTTGACTTGCTGTTACAGGAAAAGCAAATACAACTACCGCCAAATCACGTGATTCCATTAGCCGAAGAACTAAAGAAGAAGAAATATTGCAAGTGGCACAACGCGATATCGCATCATACTAACGAGTGTAAGGTTTTTCGGCAACAAATTCAGATGGCTGTTGAGCAAGGACGAATCAAGTTTGAAGACAAAAAGCCAATGAAGATAGATGGGCACCCGTTCCCTGTAAACATGGTTTATGCGGGATCATTATCAAGGGCTCAAACCGATGAAGGAAGGCGTCAGAATAAATCAAGGATTACTTCATCGGGTATGATAGAGAGATACTCAAGGTACGAGGAACAAAGGGATGAGTCAGAAAGATATAATATCCACTGGGATTGCCCATTCTTCCGATTTTGCTGGGATCAAGGGATGAGACTGCCATCAGTAAAAAACTGCCCCGAGTGCAATAGTACTGGGGATCGGCATGATCGCCAGCAGGAGTTTTCGCGAGATTGGTCGCTTGGGAAAAGAGCATCGGTTTATAGCCGATTAGGGCCGATCCATGAAGAATTCTTTGAAGAGGATGAAGAGGAAGTATATGAAGGACAGGTTCAGAATCCTCAATGGTGTCCTAGTGGCATATTCACGAAGAATCAGAAAAGAAGGGCACAACGGCTACGACACCGAGAGCAGCAAGAGGAACAGAGACAAGACCAAGGAGAAGCCGATCATCCTCATAAGAGAACCAAGCAAGTGTGGCGCGTGAAGAGAAAGGACGACGAAGATCAATCGGCTCCAGTAAATATGGTGTTCTTTTTACCTCGGGAGTATAAAGCGTTTTTATCGGATGAAGAAGGCGATGAAGGGGTGTTCGCTCAACTGACATTGCAACCTGATCAAGCTATGTTTGATAAACCTGAAGAATCAGAGCATCGGCACCTAAAGCCATTATACATCAAGGGCTACGTGAATGGAAAGCCGATGACCAAGATGTTAGTTGATGGAGGAGCAGCTGTTAATCTTATGCCTCAAGCCACATTCCGAAAATTGGGGAAGACTGCCGAAGATTTGATCAAGACAAATATGGTGTTAAAAGACTTCGGTGGGAATTCATCAGAAGCGAAAGGCGTATTAAACGTGGAGCTGACAGTGGGGAATAAGACATTACCCACCACGTTTTTTGTTATTGACGGAAAGGGGTCATATAGTTTGCTTCTCGGAAGGGACTGGATTCACGCGAACTGTTGCGTGCCTTCGACAATGCATCAATGTCTAATACAGTGGCAGGGAGATCAAGTCGAGGTGGTGGTAGCAGATCGGTCGACCAATATTGCCATGACCGATCTACCAGTCTGGGAAGCCGATGGTGTTGACTGCCTGTCTAGAAAAGTTTGGGAGGGAGACTATCTCAGGGTTACTAGCCAGGGAATACAGCCGATCCAGCAAATCGGTTCTGAACTGTTACTCTGATGGGCTCTATTGAAGACTTTGAAGGAAAACTAGGGCAAGGATTTACGTCGGCTGATGATTTAGAAGAGATCGATATTGGACCAGGAGATAGACCAAGGCCGACGTACATAAGCAAAAAATTAGATCCTGAGCTACGAGAGGAATTGATAAAATTGCTGAAAGAATATCGGGATTGTTTCGCCTGGGAGTACCATGAGATGCCAGGATTGAGCCGATCGATTGTTGAACATCGGCTGCCCATTAAACCGGGATATCGGCCATTCAAGCAGGCTCCAAGAAGATTCAAGGCAGAGTTATATGAGCCGATCAAGGCAGAGATACAAGATTGTACGATGCAAGTTTATCAGGCCATGCCGATATGCTGAGTGGTTTCTCATCATTGTCCCGGTGGAGAAGAAGAACGGAAAGTTGAGAATATGCCATTGATTTCCGGGATCTAAATAAAGCTCCCCAAAGATGAGTACCCGATGCGATAGCGGATTTATTGGTGATGCAGTGTCAGGCCACAAGATTATCAGCTTCATGGACGGCAATGCAGGATACAATCAGATTTTCATGGCCAAAGAGGATATACACAAGACTGCGTTCCGATGTCCTGGAGCTATCGGTTTGTATGAGTAGGTAGTAATGACTTTTGGATTAAAAAGTGCCGGTGCGACTTATCAAAGAGCGATGAATTATATATTTCATGATCTCATCGGTTTGTTGGTCGAAATTTACATTGATGATGTGGTGGTTAAGTCTAAAAGTGGGGAAAGCCATATAGCCATTTACGAAGAGTGCTGGAGAGGGCCAAGAAATACGGACTAAGAATGAATCCCAATAAGTGTGCTTTTGGTTGTATCGGCTGGGCATTTTTGGGTTTTATGGTTCATGAGCGAGGGGTTGAAGTTAGTCAGCGAAGTATCAGAGCCATTAAGACTACAGAGCCCCAAGCAATAGACAGAGTTGCAATCGTTGATCGGCAAGATTAATTTTGTGAGAAGATTCATATCAAATTTATCAGGGAGAATTGAGTCTTTCACGCCGTTATTGAAGTTGAAGGCCGATCAAGAATTTGTGTGGGGGGCAGCGCAGCAGAAGGCGTTTGATGAGATCAAGAATTATCTTAGTTCCCTGCCTATTTTGATTCCGCCGCAGGAAGGAGTGCCGTTCAGATTATACTTGTCGGCTGATGAGAGGTCCATCGGTTCTGTTTTGATCCAAGAATTTGAAGGCAAGGAGCGAGTTGTGTTCTATCTAAGCAGGAGACTTTTGGATGCTGAGACGAGATATCCAGCGGTGGAGAAGTTATGCTTATGTTTATATTTCTCGTGTACAAAGTTGAGGCATTACATCCTATCGGCTGAATGTACAGTAGTTTGCCAGGCCGATGTGGTCAAATATATGCTGTCGGCTCCAGTCTTGAAAGGGCGAGTTGGCAAGTGGATTTTTGCGTTGACAGAGTTTGATTTAAGATACGAATCGGCTAAAGCAATCAAAGGACAAGCAGTGGCCGATTTTATTGTCCAGCACAGGGGGTCTCACGAGGACTATGTGGAGCCGATCCCATGGGTCTTATTTTTTGATGGATCGGTTTGCAGGCATGGATCTGGTATCGGTTTGGTTATTGTATCGCCTCGGGGGGCAAGTTTTGAGTTTGCTTTTTACAATTAAAGCCTTATCAGACTAACAATCAGGCGGAGTACGAGGCGGTGCTGAAAGGACTTCAACTATTGAAGGAGATCGGGGCCGATATTATAGAGATTATTTGGTGATTCTTTGTTGGTGTCAAACAGTTATCTGGAGAATATGAGTGCAGGGATGATGTTTTGAGGTCATATTATGAAGAATGCATGGATTTGTTGAAGGATTTCAAGATGGTGTCGATAAAGCATATTCCCAGGGAGCAGAATTTGGAAGCCAATGATCTTGCACAGATTGCTTCAGGATATCGGCTGAATAGGCAGGTTGAGGTGGAGATAGCCGATATTGATGTCCAGAACAAGGCCGATGACTGGAGACAGGAGATAATTGATTACTTGCGAAATCCGTCGCAGTCTGTTTCCAGGAAGATTCGGTATAAAGCTACTAAGTATGTGCTACTTGATGAGGAGTTGTATTATCGGACGTTTGAGGGAGTTCTGCTTAGATGCCTGGATTTGGAAGAAGCCAAAGTGGTTATGTGCGAGGTGCATGAAGGCATCTGTGGGACTCATCAATCGGCTCATAAGATGAAGTGGTTGTTGAGAAGAGTAGGGTATTTTTGGCCGACAATGCTGGAAGATTGCTTTAGGTATTATAAAGGATGTCAAGATTGTCAGAAGTTTGGAAATATACAGCGGGCACCAGCATCGGCTATGAATCCTATCATCAAACCGTGGCCGTTCAGAGGTTGGGGAATTGATATGATCGGCCAGATTTTTCCTCCATCAAGTAAGGGACATAAGTTTATATTGGCGGCAACAGATTATTTCACCAAGTGGGTAGAGGCGATTCCTTTGAAGAAGGTCACGTCCAAAGAAGCGATCGAGTTTGTAAAGGAGCATATCATTTATCGGTTTGGAATTCCTCAGACGATAACTACTGATCAGGGGTCTATCTTTGTTTCTGATGAGTTTCAACGGTTTGCTGCCAGTATGGGAATCAAGCTATTAAATTCATCGCCTTATTATGCTCAGGCCAATGGGCAAGCAGAAGCTTCCAACAAGAGTTTGATCAAATTGATTAAGAGGAAAATTGATGAGCAGCCACGGCGATGGCATACTACATTAGCCGATTCATTGTGGGCTTATCGGATGGCATGTCATGGGTCTACTTGGGTGCCGCCGTATCAGTTAGTATATGGACATGAAGCGGTTTTACCATGGGAAACTAACATCGGCTCTAGAAGACTTTCTTTGCAGAATCAGTTGACGGCCGATGATTATTATAACTTGATGACAGATGAACTTGAAGATTTAGCTCAGAATCGGTTAAGAGCGCTGGAAAGAATCAAGGAGAATAAGGCTAAGGTAGCTCGGCATTACAACAAAAAGGTGGTGAATAAGTCGTTTGCCGAAGGGGATCTTGTGTGGAAGTTGATTTTGCCGATCGGGTCCAGGGATAATAAGTTCGGAAAATGGTCGCCTAATTGGGAAGGGCCCTATCGGATTAATCGCTGTGTGCCTGGTAACGCATATATATTAGAAGATCTTGACGGGACGGAGTTTGCTAAAGCACTTAACGGGAAATATCTCAAGAAATACTACCCTAGCGTTTGGATCAACTCTTAAATCGGTTAAGTACAGCCGATTTCTAAGCAATTCGGAAAGCCGATGTTTTTCTACGTCGCCTAAAGACAGCCGATATCAATTGATATCGCCTTTAGATCAAAACAAGCGGAAAGATTATCAAGACTGAAAGAGATAAGTAGCGAAGCCGATCTGGTTACATGACAGCAGAAAGGTGATCGGCATGTTCCAGAAGATCGTCAGTTACAAAGGTTTAAGGCTTACAAAAATTTTCGGATAGTTTCGATTGCGCGCAGACGGATTTGGTCAATTTCATTGATGGCCCGGATATCGTCTTCATCGGAGCCTGGGATGACTTTCAAGCTTTTGCGCCGATGGATGACTTGGCGCACCGCTGCTGTGACTTTGGCTTCTTGATCTTGGATGGCTTGCGGCAGGCCGATGAGCTGGGATTCTGTGTCTTCAAGATCCTTGCGAACTTTTTCAAGTTCTCCCAGCAAATCGGCTTCCTTTTTCTTCAGTTGATTTAGCTTGGATTGGAGTTCTTGGGGGACAGCTGCCATGTCATCAAGTTTCTTCTTGTCTATCTGGGCTGATAGCCGATCGGTTTGGATGTCTTGAGCTATCTTCTGTTGGTCAGCACGATCGGATATACGCTGTCTGAGCTTGATAAGTTTAAACCTATGAGACTCCAGGTATGCTGCGGGGGTCAATGCATCAACGAGCTCTTCGGGCAGGTGGTGTTCAATGTCTGCAAATCTTGCTCGGATTGGCCCGCAATCTTCTACCAGTGCATCGATTGGATTTTCCAGCCGACTGATGATGCTTGTTAAGTACTCGCGCACATCGGCTGAGAAGGACGGTTTGGAGGCCGCACTAGTGGCTGTAGCTTCTTCTACCTCCAGATATTGACCGATGTCGAAGGAGAACAAGTCGGCCAAGGACTGCAAAATTGGCCATCGGAAAGGTGATCAATAAGAGATTAGGAGCAAAGTACGAGCATGACAAAGGTTACCTGAGGAAGGACGTCGGCAGATCGGGTAACATCGGCTTCGGTAGGATGAGTAGGTTGTTCTTCAGAGGGGCCAATGTCAGCCGATGGAATAGAAGCAGTCTCGTTGATGGCTGGAGGACTTGGTGCTGAAAGAGGGGGAGCTGGAGAAGCTATCGGCTCGGCGCTTGGAAGGATGTCAGAAGAGTGTTGAGGTTCTGGAGCCGATGACTCAAGCTGAAAATGAAATTGGTAAGATAAATGAGAAATCGAGGAATGATGTCCAATTTGGCGCATACCTGAGGGGGAGAAGGAGCCGATGTGGTCTGGGGAGAAGATGGCGTCGTGGTAGCAGCATCGGCATCGGTCTTCTGCTTCTTCAAAGAGGGGCGATGCGCTAACTTCTTCCGCTTTTGTCCTATCGGCCGAGGCGCCTTGAGAAGAGCCGATGGAGATGGAGCGTCGCGCCCTAAGTTCGGAGCGGCCGATGAGGGTTGGTACAGAATCGGCCGATCGTTGTTGCTTGTTGATGAGGGCTCGACGCTGGCGGCCTGCAAAGTAAGGGTCAGAGACGATTGGGGATGGTATTTGAAGCTTGCAAGAGTTACCTCGTTATCAGATTCAACATAGTCGGCGTCCAGACGGGAGCAATAACAAGTGGGCGCTAAGCAGACACAGATGTTTTCTTCCATTCCAACCACCATCGGACAAAAGGCTTGGTGTTGGCAGTGCAGATGTACACCTCAGTAGCAGCGCCTAGAAGGAGGGAGTCTGTCAAGGTCCGCATCCGGTCATATTCTAGGGCGCTGCTGACCGTGCCCCGAGCCTGGAGTTTGTCGGTGAAGAACAGGCCGATCGGAAGCTGGCCAAGGCCGAGTTGACGGGAGCTGGTTGATGGATGGTAGAACTCATACGATGGTTGAGTTCGGCCCAGAGAAAAGCCGGTTGGCAGCAGACAAGGACTGATAGCCGATAGGAATATGGCTTTAGACTGATCATCATTTAGAGCTTTGAGCGGATCAAAGTTGGAAGGCATCTCGAATGATGATGCGTCATTGTACGCGAACCAAAGAGTGGCATCCCTGGTAAAGCCATAATAAAACCCCTTGAACCACTGACTAACTTCAGCAGGGGATATCTTGCCGCCAGAAAGGGCCGATGCAGCCTCACCCATAGAGATGCATCGGCGATAGATGGGGTCTTGATCTTCTGGGTAATCAGCTGGGAAGGATTGCTTGAGAAGGGAAGTTTCTGGGATGGCCTTGGAGGTGTAAACATTAAGCCAAGAGCTGTACGAACCACCAAGGACCCCCAATGTGGCCGACGGGCTAGCCGGCCGATAGCTTAGTTGCCACCTTGATGAAGCAGCTGCAAGGTGGCGCCAAGGAGATAGTGCCCCAATGGAATTTGTTTCCTATCGGCCAAGCACTCTGCCAGGCATTGCATATTGGTCGTCGGGCCGAGGGTTACACCACCAAAGATGAACCGTTCCAACCACAAGTTCAGAAAAGCGATGTGCTCCCGATCATCAACCGGTCCAGTGCCCTTGTTGTGAAGAGATATATACCTGGACCAGCCGCCGATGTTTTTGGTTTGAAGCCGGTGAGCAGGCTTAAACCGGAGTTTGAAGGGGTTGATGTAGCTCGTCGTATCCAAGCAGGTGAGCATGGCCACATCCAGCAGAGTGGGGGTCATCGGGCCATGACCAAACAGAAAGGCATTGAGAGCATCAGACCAGAAGTATGAGGCCGATGCGAGCAGAGATTCATTCCTTTCCATATCGGCCAAGGAGAGGTTGATGCAGTGGCCGATGTGAGATTCTTCCCAATAGATCCTCTTTGCAGCTGATACTCTGATGTACCAGTCTCTCCATCCGGGCAATCTGCTCGGCCATGACCTGAAGCTGTTGGTCCAATCACTAACCAACATGGCCGAGTTCTTGAAGGGAGTACGTTGGGTTTCGGCACTGATGAAATCGGTGGGATCTTCGCTGCCCATGGGGCCATGACAGAAAAAACCGGGGTAATCGGCGGCCGGAATCAAGATCTGGGCTCTAAGATGCTACAGTAAACAAGAACACGATGAAGAACAGATGAAAAACGGAGCAGACTGGGTTCGTATAGATTGCAGATTGGGGGAAAATAATCGGGTGAGAAGATTACCTCAGGAACTGCAGATGCTGATGCCATTGCGGGAGTAAGAAAAAATGCAGAGATCAACGGCCGGAGAAGAAGGTTACGACGATTCGTCTGGATTCGCTAGAGCTTGGTGAAGATGTGGGAGATGAAGCGGTGGTGATCTGGTGATGTGAAAGCATAAAAAAGGCAAGAAGACGAAGCGTTTTTATAAAGGTATGACAGCCGAGCGGGAATCGAGGCCGTTGGCTATATTGGGCCGCCTCGGTATGGGAGAAATCTAGAGGCCCAAAGTTGGGAGAATTTCGAAATCCTACAGGAGAACTCCGAAATTGGGGGGCATGTGTTAACGCCAAAATTTGGTAGGGACCTGTATCAGATTCGGTCAAGAGGACGGTTGCAGTCGGATAATGGAAATTGATCCAAGCAGCAGACCGAATCTGAGAAGGAGCCGTGAAGACCGCGCATGGCAGTTAATTACTATAGTTATTAGGAAAAGGTTTATCTCTTTTAGGAAACCTGACCTCGTGTCCGGTCAGGCCTTGTTAGTGTTTTCTGTTATAGATAGGAAATCATATACCGTGTCCTATAAGGACTCATGTAACTCGGGGTATATATACGTATGCCCGGGGACCTTGTAATCATCAACTACAGATCAATACAAAATTCGGCGCATCGCCACCCTTTCGACGGGATCCTGCTTCTCGAGCCGGGCTGCATCGGTTAGGTCCGAACTCCTGCGAGAGGGTAAGTCTCGTCACCCCGGCTACCAATCGGCTAGGACTTCCTCGGTTAGGTCCGATATTCTAGTCGGTTTATGGTAGTCGGCTTACCACGGTATATTCTACTTTGTCTATGGCTGCATCAGTTCAGTTTGATCTCATAGATTGATTAGGTATATCACATCACGCGTGCATAGATCGTATCGACTTACTGGGAGCAATTTATCATCAGTTCGTGCTGCATCGGTTAGGTCCGACCTACTGAGCTGCTAGTGATAAGTCGGTCCTGCTAGGCCGATACTTTGTGTGCAGGTGTCTTATCGGAGTGCATGGCCGATAAGTTATCTTCATCATGATCGCATTACATCTATCGGCCCATTGAGGCATTGTTATCATTGTCGGTCTGTGCTGCAACGGTTGGGTCCGATCTACTAGACTGACGATAATAGTTTTACTCTTGATGAGCCGATGGTGTTGTGCGATGGTGTTATCGGAGCGCTTAGCCGATAAGTTATCTATTAGAGCCGATTACATTTATTCATTGTTTTATCATATGCTCACTCCATTCAGTAGTCGGCTAGCTTATCAATTATGTATCATTTACGTTATTGCATATTTTATTATATGTTCTTGCCTGTATTATTGTTACAATCGGTTAAGGGCTAGCCGATGGGTTTATTCTGCCGATCCAAGTACAAGTACAAGCAGGTTCCCGGGCACGACCCCAGGTAAGGGCCCGGGCATGAGCCCGGGTAAGGACCAGTGTATGGGCCCGGACAGCGGACGAAGATCTTGGGAGCCGATATAAGCAAGGGTCCGGGTGCAGGCACACCTTCATAACAACACCAGTAACACCAGACCATAATCAGCTAGGATTAATTTGATTTATTTATGCATTATACTTGCTTATTTTATCTAGCTTATCGCCGGTTTTTGAATATCCCTTCGATGATCGGCTAGCATGATATTTGTTTATTATTACGTTATTGCTCTTGCCGTCATCAGCCTTAAGCCGATGTATAAGTGCTATAGTGTGCATCGGCCATCGGCTGACGAAACGAGTCTAGATCGGCTTCCAGCCGATTGGCTCATTGATCTAACATTTTCCTCCTTGTCAATTACAGGGTCAAATTGACTGGCACGCCTACGAACCTCAAAACTTTAGGACCTGCACTGGAGTGAAGCAAATCTCCCAGGCCTTCGCGTGTCGCTGTGACGCCGGACGGCCTCCAGCGGGTTTTCGGCGTCAACAGTATCGGGATTGTTTTGCTTGGGAATATAATGAAATGCCAGGGTTAAGCCGGTCAATTGTTGAACATCGGCTTCCTATTAAACTAGGATATCGGCCGTTTAAACAGGCTCCAAGGAGGTTTAAAGCGGAGTTGTATGAGCCAATCAAAGCAGAAATCACAAGATTATATGATGCAAAGTTTATAAGGCCATGCCGATATGTTGAGTGGGTTTCTAATATCGTCCTGGTGGAAAAGAAAAATAGAAAATTGAGGATATGTATCGATTTCCGGGATTTGAATAAAGCTACCCCCAAGGATGAGTACCCAATGCCGATAGTAGATTTGTTGGTGGATACAGCATCGGGCCACAAGATTATTAGCTTCATGGATGGCAATGCAGGATACAACCAGATTTTTATGGGCAGAAGAAGACATTACATAAGACTGCGTTTCGATTGTCCTAGAGCTATCGGCTTATATGAGTGGGTGGTAATTGATGTTTGGATTAAAAAGTGCCGGTGGCGACATATCAGAGGGTGATGAATTATATATTTCATGATCTCATTGGCTTATTAGTGGAATTAATCATCGATGATGTGGTGGTTAAATCGAAGAGTGATGAAAGCTATATAGCCGATTTGTGAAAGGTGCTGGGAAGAGCAAAGAAATACGAATTAAGGATGAATCCCCATAAATGCGCTTTTGGTGTATCGGCTGGGCAATTTTGGGGTTTTATGGTTCATGAGCGAGGAATTGAAGTTAGTCAACGGAGCATCAGAGCCATCAAGAATACAGAACCACCAAGCAACAAGACAGAGCTACAGTCGTTGATCGGCAAGATTAATTTTGTAAGGAGATTCATATCAAATTTGTCAGGAAGGATTGAGCCTTTTACTCCGTTATTGAAGCTGAAAGCCGATCAAGAGTTTGTGGTGGGGGGGGGGGGCAGAACAGCAGAAGGCATTTGATGACATTAAGAGTTATTTAAGTTCCCCACCTATTCTGATTCCGCCGCAGAAAGGAGTGCCGTTCAAGTTATACTTATCGGCCAATAAAAAATCCATCGGGTCTGTTTTAATACAAGAGTTTGAAGGCAAGGAGTGAGTCGTGTTCTATTTAAGCAGAAGGCTTTTGGATGCTGAAACGAGATATCCTGTGGTGGAGAAATTATGCCCGTGTTTATATTTCTCATGCACGAAGTTAAGGCATTATATCCTATCGGCTGAGTGCACGGTGGTTTGCAAGGCCGATGTGGTGAAATACATGTTGTCGGCTCTAGTTGTAAAAGGGCGAGTTGGTAAATGGATTTTTGCCCTAACAGAGTTCGACTTGAGACATGAATCGGCTAAAGTGATCAAGGGACAAGCAATGGCCGATTTCATTGTGCAACACAGAGGGGTTCATGAAAATTATGTGGAACCGATCCCGTGGACATTGTTTTGGATGACGGTTTGCAAGCATGGATCTGGTATCGGATTGGTCATTGTATCGCCTCGGGGGGCAAGTTTTGAGTTTGCCTTTACAATTAAACCTTATCGGACCAATAATCAGGCAGAATACGAGGCGGTGCTGAAAGGACTTCAACTTTTAAAGGAAATCGGGGCCGATATCATAGAGATTGTTGGAGATTCTTTATTAGTGATCAAGCAATTATCTGGGGATTATGAATGCAGTGATGATATTTTAAGATCGTATCATGAAGAATGCAGAGATTTATTGAAAGATTTCAGGATGGTATCGATGATATCATATCCTAGGAAACAGAATTTAGAAGCTAATGATCTTGGCACAAATTGCTTCGGGTTATGTGCTGAATAAAACAGATTGAGGTTGAAATAGCCGATAGTGATATCAGAATAAAGCCGATGATTGGAAGACAGGAAATAATTGATTTATTTACAGAATCCATCGCAATCGGTTTCCAGGAAACTTCGGTATAGAGCTACTCAAGTATGATGTTACTTGATGGAGAAGTTATATCGGACTTTTAAGGGGTTCTGCTGAGATGCCTAAATTTGGAAAAAGCCAAAGTGGTTATGTGCGAAGTGCACGAGGGCGTTTGTGGAACTCATCAATCGGCTCATAAGATGAAGTGGATATTGAGAAAAGTAGGATATTTTTGGCTGACAATGTTGGAAGATTGCTTCAAATATTATAAAGGGTGTCAAGATTGTCAGAAATTTGGAAATATATAGCGAGCACCAGCATCGGCTATGAATCCTATCATCAAACCATGGCCGTTCAGAGGATGGGTGTGGAGGCCATGGGCCCCGGGTACCTCATTACCAGTATATGGGCCACTCGGATAGAGTATGGGCCAGATCATGTAATTAGAGATAAGATAGCTCCCGGCAGGCCTTGGCTTGTATAATAAGGAAACATAGTCTTAGTCGGATAGGTTTCTATCTCTAAGAAGGAAATCCCTTGGCCGTATCCGACTGGGATCCTTATCATGTACCCCAGTCCCCTAGTATAAAAGGGGAGGCAGGGCGCCCCTCAGGACACGGAAGATCATTGATCAAAAACCACCTCAGAGGAATAACACCTCAACCGGACGTAGGGTATTACCTCACAACGAGGGCCTGAACCAATATAAATCTTCTCTGTGTTCCTCTGCAATCCACCGAATTTACCTTCGCTGAGTAGCCCTATAGTTTTATTGCCGGTGCAAAGCATCGACAGTTGGCACGCCAGGTAGGGGCTCCGGTGAATTCTTCATCAATAAATTCGATGGATTCAACAAATGGAGTCGACGGCAACAAGTTCTCCCCCGGAGACAAGATTTCCTCTGGAAGGCTCGATTTCATTGTCAACCAAATTGGCAACCTGATCTTGGCCAGAACAGATCTAATCCAGTCGGCTGAGGAGCCAACCGACGTAGCGCCAGTTGGCCCACAGGACGCCGCGATCTCCTTCCACGACTTACTGCGGCAGTCCTTCACATCACCAAGCATCGAGACAACTCTCTCCTTCGGCGTCCGACTTGCGCTAGGCCTTGAGCCAGCCCGGGTTGGACCGAGAAGGGGAGAGATCACCAATCCCCACATGGACTCGGCGACGCTGCGGATTTACATCCCGCACAACAGACCCGATCTCCTGCGATTCAGTTTGGACACGGCCAAGTGCCATTTCAGATTGGATCTAGAGAGGTTGGGGTCGTTCTCACTCTGATAAACTACTCAGAGTCTGACTCCAAGTCGGATAACGGTTCGAACGCTAGTTCGGGCTCCAGTCTAGCGAGTTTTCTCCTCCCCCGCGAGATCTTCATGGCTTCAACACCACCCTCCGAGGTGTGCCGACTACAAGAGGAGCAATAGAAGGAGGCGCGCCGACTGAAACAACAGGAGGAGGCTGAACGCGAGGCTCGCAATGACGGGCTACGCCGAGCTGGGCAAGCAGCCCAGCAACAGATTCTCCAAACTAAAGTCGGCGATCATGACATTTTCGTCATGCCGCAACAGAATGTTGTGGCCGCCACAACTTTGCTGGACACGCTCCAGCTCGGGCCTGATCACCAGGCCACCCCAACTATCGCCAAGATCAAGGCGATGATCACGGCTGCCGCCTGCCAACAACAAGAACAGCAGTCGGGCGACAACGTGGTGCCGAACTAATCGTCGAGATCTCTAGCAGCCGCTCATCCACTTTAGCACGACGTCGGGGCAGCCGGCTCAAGTCGCCACGCGAGGAGTCTAGGCAAACTACACTTGGCAACACCAATAACAACAACTGGCGCCGTCACCAGTATGATCGCTGGCCTAATCAAGACCTCCGAGAGCGCCTACAACATGACCTTCGCCATACTATCAGCGCCCGACGCCGCGAACGACGAGAAGATGAGCGCCGTCGACTGGAAGATGAAAACGAGCGCTTTGGCCTCCATCACAAGTGGTTTAACCGCCGTGGTCCAAGCCCGAGCCCCCACGAAGACGAAGGCATCCCAGCTTTCACTCGGGAGCTATAGGACGTCCATTGGCCGACTGGCTTTAAGCCCACTGGGATTGAAAAGTATGACGGCAAGACAAATCCCGAGTCCTGGCTCACCGTATATACCCTAGCAGTTCGAGCTGCTAGGGGCGACAACAAAGCCATGGCTAACTACCTCCCAGTCGTGCTAGCCGACTCGGCGAGGACATGGCTGACAGGGCTCCCAAGGCGGTCGATCGGTTCTTGGGAGAACTCAGGGATCGGTTCATCGCTAACTTTAGGGGACCTACGAGAGGGTCGTCTCAGAGCACGATCTTTATCAACTGCACCAAAAGAAGAACGAGTCTCTGTGAGATTTCATGAAGAGGTTCTCCAAGAAGCGTAACAAGATCCCAATGATCCGCGATGAGGTTGTCATCGCCGCCTTCCGCAAGGGAGTAAAAGACGCCCCGTTCATCGCTAAGTTCACTCGGAAACCACCGTCGTCTGTTCGGGCTCTGTTCGACATGTCCAACAAATACGCCGACTCGGCCAAAGCGGTCACAGAGGTCCTCGACGAGAAAAAGGAGTCTCGATAGAAGGACCAAAATGCGAAAGCCGACAACGAGCCATCTCAGAACAAGTCTGGCAACCGCAAGCGGAAGTCGGACAACAAGGTGGCCAACATGGAGCATACTTGGTCGCGGCCCCAGCGGAACAACGACTACCAGAAAGTCATGAGCGGGCCATGCCCCTTCCACCCCAAGGGCAAGCACACGGCCAAAGACTGCTACATGCTCAAGAAGTTTGCCTCCGAGCAGGCTTCATCGTCTGGCGCTGATAAGGACAAAGACAAGCCAGACTCGGGTCCAGCTGATGATTTTCAAGATTCTCAAGCCGAGCTCAATCACATCTTCGGGGGCCGCTCGCGTACGAGTCCAAGCACAACAGAAGCTTTCCAGCGCGCGACATCAACACGGTCTCTACAACGGACACCCCCCAGTACCTGCGCTGGTCAGAGATGGCCAATACCTTCAATCGCGCAGATCACCCAGATCGGGTTTCTCACCCAGGACGCTATCCGCTCGTCCTGGACCCGGTCGTCAGAAACATCAGGCTGAAGAAAACCCTCATCAACAGAGGTAGCACGCTCAACATCTTATTCGCCAAGACTTTGGACGAGATGAAGATTCCTCGTTCAGAACTACGGCCGAGTACTGCGCCCTTCCACGGGATAATTCCCGGCCTGTCATCAACTCCACTCGGGCAGATAACCTTGCCGGTAACCTTCAGCACACGGGATAACTTCCGCACAGAAAACGTCTGTTTCGAGGTTGCCGACTTCGAGACCGTGTACCACACGATACTCAGATGACCGGCACTCGCCAAATTCATGGCGATACCACACTATACATACATGGTGCTCCAGATGCCTGGGCCAACAGGAGTCCTCTCCCTCCGCAGCGACATCAAGCAAGCCTTCACCTGCGACAAGGAGAGCTGTGAACTAGCTCAATCACAAGAGGCGGCAGTCGAGCGCGATAGCATTCAACAAGCCATCACAACTAAAGTCGAGCAGGATCAAGTTCCGGTGAAAAGGGCAGCGAAGTCAGGAATTTCAGTGGACTCTGACACAAAGAAGATCCCCCTGGACCCTTTCCGACCCTCCAAGACTGCTCTAGTCGGGACCGGACTCGACCCCAAATAGGAAGACGCTCTCGTCACCTTCCTACAAGCCAATAAAGATATCTTCGCATGAAAACCGTCCGACATGCCGGGCGTACCAAGGGAGGTGATCGAGCACGCCCTCAATATGAAGACAGACGCCAAGCCAGTCAAGCAACGATTGCGGCGCTTCGCTCAAGACCGCAAGGATGCTATTCGGGAGGAGATTACCAAGCTTCTCGCAGCCGGGTTCATCAAGGAGGTCTATCACCCGGATTGGCTGGCAAACCCAGTTCTGGTCCGGAAGAAAAACGGTAAATGGCGCATGTGCGTCGACTACACCGATCTCAACAAGGCGTACCCCAAGGACCCATTTGGTCTTCCCAGGATAGATCAGGTGGTCGATTCCACGGCAGGGTGCAACCTACTCAGCTTTCTCGACTGCAACTCAGGATACCATCAAATCAGCCTGAGGGAGGAAGACTGCTTAAAGACATCTTTCATCATGCCGTTTGGAGCATACTGCTATATCACAATGCCGTTCGATTTGAAGAATGCTGGAGCAACCTATCAACGGGCCATTCAGCGGTGTCTGCACACTCAAATCGGGCGCAACGTGGAAGCCTACGTCAACGACGTGGTGATCAAGACCAAGTCCAAAGAAGACCTCATCGCTGACCTGGAAGAAACCTTCCAAAATCTTCGATGATTCAAGATGAAGCTGAACCCAGAAAAATGCGCCTTCGGAGTGCCATCCGGCAAGTTACTCGGCTTCATCGTCTCGCATCGCGGCATCGAGGCCAACCTAGAGAAAGTGAACGCCATCAAGAACATGGCACCCCCGACTAACCTCAAAGACGTCCAAAAGCTAACAGGCTGCAAGTGGCACTCACCGGTTTATTTCCCAACTGGGCGAACAGGGTATGCCCTTCTTCAAGCTACTCAAAAAGGCGGACAACTTCCAATGGACTCCGGAAGCCCAGCAAGCCTTCGAAGATTTAAGCATTTCTCACATCACCTTCTTGTGTTCGTCACCTCTGCCCCAAGAACCGACTAATGCTATATTCTGGCGGACAACCACTCAGGTAGTCCAGCACGGGTATTGGTGGTTGAGCGATCCTGAGATGCCCGTGGGGCTAGTTGCTTGTGATGAGCGTTGACAACACGGTGTGCGTGTGACGGTGTCTCTGGCAGGCTGTGTTGCAAGGTGACAGGTGGAGACCTAATCATGCGGCAATCTGTGAAAACGGGGATAGGATGCCATGCTGATGAACCGCGTGGGCGGGTGAAAAGACGGGTGGTCGACGCTCAGCGTTCGAGGGACGGAGATGTGCGGTGTACGCTCTACTGTAATCTGGCTACACGGCAGGAACCACGGACGTCGGTGCACGTATTCTTGGTTGAGCCATAACCAAGGACGTACCGGGACGCTCGTGCGGCGGGCGTGGTCGAAGATGGAAATTTCCGGCGATCGCGAATGATTTCGGCATGGTCGTGCGGCGACATCGCGAGGATCACATCGTGGAGATGGAGGGTATCGCGAACATCGCGGGAATTTGCCATGGGAGGACTTATTGATTGATATGATTATCATGCATTACGTGTCGTTTACGTCGCGTAATGGCAGTCTTGTAATTTAGTGGGCACCTTTTTGGAGATATAAATATGTGGCACTAGGGTTGAGAAGAGGTGGGGGTTTTTGGGCTTTTTGGGGCGAGCTACTGTTCAACGTGAACAGTACCCGTGCCTAGGGTTCCAGGGAACACATCTTCTCTCTCAATCTAGCCTAGGTCTTCAGTCTAGAGAGAGATTTTATTGATCTCTCCAATCAAGAGAGGGAGGACGATCGCGGGGAGGCTAGATGCAGTTCTTGGAGAAACAATTACTGGAGTTAATCATTCATCTTGGTGAATTGTTCTTTTTTGTTTGCATCTACTTTTCTGTTCTTTTTGTTTTGCATCTACTTTTCCTACTGTCTGCCGCCAGTGACCTCACGTCGTGCCGTCGCGGAGTCTAGTTTCTGCTGTCCGCTGGGTGTCGTTTGCCGTTCCCTGCTGCTGCTGGTCCGAGCACGCCAGACGGGGGTTCAGCACCTGCTATTTGCCGGCCACCAGCAAGCTGCTGTTGTCGCTTACTGCACGCAAGGTGTTTTGAGGAATTCTTTTACAGGGCAGTTTTGAGCTGTCTTAATTATTTTTGTTTGCCGGCTTGGAGAACTTGTATAATCGTTCTAAGATTATTACACCACTAGTTGGGGTAAGTAATCTTGACGATTGATGAGGGGTGTTGGGTTGAAATTTGGGACAAAGGGCCGAGTTCTTTTTGAAAGAGAAATTTTTATAGGCTCCCATTCACCCCCCCTCTGGTCGCCTGTTTCGGTCCTTCAATTGGTATCCAGAGCAAGGTTAAGGTTTTTCCATATCTTAATCGATTCCGAAACCATGGCGACCTCCGGAAATCCGATACACGCGCTCCGCATTTTGATGCACTGATTATGACTATTGGCAGTCGCGTATGAAAGCTTATTTGAAGGGGAAGGGGATGAATCTGTGGAGGATCACACAAAACTCTACATATGTTATTGATTCCTGCCGAGGACCCTACTGATCCTGGCTGCCGTTGCTTTTTCTTGAGGCAAATAACCGGGTTGTAGACATTTTGCAAGCTCTCCCTTTGTAAACCTGAGTATGATCGTATTTCCAGCGAGGAGCTAGCTTCCAGATTTGGGATAAGTTAAAGAAAATATCATGAAGGCTCCAATGCTGTGAAAACACGAAATTCGAAAATTCATAGAAAAAGAATTTGATATGCTTTTTCTCAATTGCCGGTGAATCTATTGAAGATCTTTTTGCAAGGTTTCAAGTGTGATTGTCAACAAGATGAAAGCTCTTACTAAGGATATGCCTTACGATGATCATGCAAGGGCTCTTAGATTTGTTGCATTCACTTAATCTGATGAGTGGGATATGAAGGTAGAGGCGATCGTTAGTCTGCTGGCTATGGACTCTTACCACTGATGAGCTTTCAGTACAGCTCAAATCAAAAGAGATTTGATGTCCTCTCCAAGCGCAAATTGAAAAATCCCACTGGCACTTCTTCTAGCTGATGTTCCTATGGCTTTGGTTTCTGGGAGTAAGACTAACGCTAACGCTAATCCAAGTTCTCCTAGCTTTGCTTTGTCTTCTCTGTTCATGTTTGGCAGATGACGAGTGGAGCGCTGGATGATGATCACTTTGCGTTGCTCTCCAAACAAGTTCAAGCGGAGTCTATGAGAAACACGACGCAACAGAAGACGCTCGAAGGATGCTTCAGTTGTGGTGAGCGAGGTCACTTGCTGTTGATTGCCCAAACAATATGTAGAACATTTGAGCAGGGCAACAACTCCAGGCGCCAGAACAATCAAGGGAGAAGAGAAGAAGAAGGGTGCAGGCGCATGAAGAAGAGAATGGCCAGAAGTCACTGAAGCAAATTAAAAAGGCTGGCACATGTTTTGTTTTTCTCTTGGTGATTTTGTGTCAGATGCTTCTATCGAACTCGAATGATTCAGACTCTGAGGGTGAGCTTCCCAAAAGAAAACAGACGGACTCTGCTTCCTTGCCGAACTCAAGGGAGGGATATGCACCATGGCCGTGGTTGATGATGAGGCTTCTGATCGCCAGCGATAACTCTTCCGACAATGAGGTACAAAATTCACGCAGAAGAAGAAATTAAAGAATTGCAAAAATTGTTGAATAAATAAACCAAAATAAAATTTTAGCAAAACTTAAAAAGGCTGGGGTATGATAGAGTCAATTCTGAATTCAAAAGGTCTTAAAAGATGCTACTCCTGCTGAGTAGAATGTTAAGAGTGCTCTGTGCATAATGGTTTCACTTTCTGAATTGCATCTAAGCATGCCTCTATTGTTGATAAATTTGAAAATGCTAAGATTGAGTTGGAAAAACTTACTCTGGTTTTTACTTGGTGCGTGGAACAGATGTCTCTTGTCCAACCTTGCATTCTGAACTTGAATAATGCCTAAATCGTATTGTTGAGTTGGAGAGAACATTCTTGTCCCTGTTTTTTGCCTCCCTGTTGACTTAGCCTACTTTGTGGCTGAAATTAATGATTTGAGAGTAAAGTTTTTCTGCTTTGGAAGAAGAAAATAACCATTTGAGAGTTATTCTCTGTTTGGTGCTCTACTTATTCGTGAACCCCAGATTGGTGTTGCTATTGCTCAAATTAAACGGAGTGAGCGTTTGGACCTGGATACGATTTTGAAATATGTGTTTGAGTCGAAAGATTGAGCCTGTGATGAAAGAATCACCTTTGGGCTACAGGGTTAACACCTGGGACCACTCCCAGAAGGAGGTTCAGATTCACACTGCGGGTTGTTGTGAACATCTAGAATCTGTCCTAAAAAGCAGTTGGGTGCCAACTAAACCACTTCAACGTTATGCAGGAATTGCTAAAGCAATGGCTTATCATCCTGATCGTTTTGCTTGGGCTAAGCCTTAACCTTGCTGCTTCCTGAGTTCTAAGGCTATGCTTCTTTTCGCTTCTGCGCATAAGCATTCCATGTGATTTTTGTGAATCGTGACTGCATCTGTATGAAGTTTTGCTTCGTCGGACAGCGTGCTGAGAGAGTGAGCAGTACTGAATGTGCTACTCATGATTCGATCCTGTTTCTGGTCGTGGCAGCTGATTTCGCTCCTTTTTTAGTTTTTGCTTCACGTACTCGTACTCCTTGCACCAGTCGGAATGACGCCACGTTTTCCCCCTCGTGGTTCTCGTCGCCTTTTGAGAGTTTGGATTTTTGCTAATTGGCCTCGTTGGGAGCAAGTGCTCGGACTGGTTTTCATTGCCTCTATTTACCCCAGGTTGAGTCATTGGCTCCACTCTTATGCTGTCGTGATTTCAGTGGAGCGAGTTGAGAAACATATGGATAATGGACTCCGGTTGTTCGCGCCACATGACGGAGATGGACAACATGGTTTCTCACAGCCTCACCCCTCGAGCGGCCAAGGAAATAACATGGGATATAGTCAAGGAGGTTCTGGCGCATGCTGCATTCAACGGATACTGAAAAAATACATCTAGGACGTCGCCGGAAGGTACAAAATATGCATTTAATTTTGCTTTGTTCCAACTTCATATGAAGATTTGATTTGAAGTGCGTTTTAAGAAAGCGAATTGCGGTTCTTGCTATCTGCTGGTAACCTGTTTTGCAATCTCTACCTTTTTGGACGCGTTTTTAAGGTTGATTTCTAAATCTATTTTGACGACTCGTTGCTTTGTTGCTCACTGGTTCCACTGATATGGCAGTGCATCGTCGCTTGGCCACTTGAGCTTTGCTTGCTTGCGTTTGGTTCTATGCATTTAATTACTTGGTTTAACGAAACACTCAAGATTTTGAGAAGGATTGGGTCTGTGCTCCCTGCAAGCTTGGCAAAATGGTTGCTGTCTTCATTACACCTGTGGACTCAGGGTGATACCAGACGACGGGATTTGAGCTTGTAAGAGGGACACTGTTGTCCAGCCGTGTTTCGCTCTGCTGGTGGAAAGTGGTATGTGCTCGTGTTTGTGGACGACTTTTCTCGTTACCTCTTGGGTGTCTTTCTGGAATCTAAGGGATAGCTTTGCACATGTTCATGAATCTATCTAAAGCTGAAAACCGAGTTTAATCCCCAATACATGTCGTAAAGAGCTATTCGCAGTGGACAACGCAAAGAATTCAAGAATACTCGTATGAAAGCTTTTTGTGCAGAATATGGTCTTGAGTCATCAGTTTTCTTTCTCCTTATTGTTCCCCCTCGAACGGTAGTGTGTTGAAGGAAATACGGCACGGCTTGTTGAATGGCTAGGACAATGCTAGCTATATGAACTAAAAACTTCCTCAGCGTTTCATGGCTATGAGCATCAACCACCGCTTGCTTGTGCTATAGAACTTCTTTCCTGACGAGGCTTCATTTTGGGACAACATCATATGAGTTGAGATTTGTCGTTCTCCAAAGATTTACCCCACTTCGGATTTTGGGTGCAAGTGTTTTAGTTCTGAAAAAAGAAATTTAGACAGTTTGAGTCTCGTTCCTGATGGGTATTTTTGGGATTGCTTTGCAAGGGCGTGCCTTTACCGTGTGGCTTAATCTTGACCTAGCGCATCATGAGACTTGTGAGGTCACTTTACGACGAGACAATGCCTTGTCTCTATCTTCTACTTTTGACTGTGCAGGTGATGATAGAAATTGGACAGGCCATATGTTGAGAGTGATGATGAGATGCATCGACTTGATGATGAGGATGATATTGCATTGAGGCACCGGTGGCGCCTGATTTCCTCAGCCGGTGCAGGCGTCAGCACCACTACGAGGATGGGCCTTCCAAACATGGTATACGTCCATGTCGATCATGCAGCTCCACCTAACGGATGTACAATCCGGCGCAGTTGAGGAGGCGCCCTCAGAGAGGACACAACCACGACATATTCAGGGCTCACACCTCCTCCCCAAACAAATGAGAGGTCATTTGAATAGCGCCGAACAAGGATAAAATTAATTTTTAAAAAAATCAGTGTGTTAATTTCGCATTCTGCATTCGTTGCCTCTTTTGAACCCCGTATGCGTTGGACAACGCGCTTTCTGATTCTAACTGGGTATCAATTTGCATGTGCATGAGGAATTAGAAAATTTTTAACGGAATCGGGATTATGGGTTTTGGTTGATCCCACCTCTTCTTGTAAACAATTTCGGTACTAAATGGGAATTTTTAGACAAACAAGGGAATGGACTTCGTTCGTCAAGAAACAAAGCCAGAACTTAGTGGTCAGGTTCTGTCTCAAAAAAGAGGAATTGATTAATGGTGAAACTTTTGCTCCTGTTGGCTCGTTTGAAGCTATTCGCATTGCTTGCTGCTTTTGCTGCTTCACCGTGGGTTTAAAGCTTTATCAAATGGACGTGAAGGTGCTTTTCTGAATGGGTTTATAGAAGAAAGAAGTTTCATGGTTAAAAAACCTCCTGGTTCTTAGCATCCAAATTTCCTGATCGGTTTTTAAGTTGCAAAAGGCTTTGTACGGGTTGAACAAGCACCTCGTGCGTGGTATGCTAGACTGAAACCTTTTTACTTGCAAACGTTTAAAAATGGCTCGGTTGATAAAACTTTATTTCTCCTCAAGCAAGGCAAAGACACTTTTAATAGTAGATATACGTGGATGATAATCATTTTCGGTGGTTCTTCTCATGATCTTGTGCCAGTTTGGGGCAGATTCTATGAGCAGGGAATTGAGATGTCAATGATGGGTGAGCTGAACTTTCTTTCCTTGGGACAATTAAACAGACACCAGATGGACTTTTGTGCATCAGGGAAAATATACAAGGATGTCTCAAGAAGTTTGATATAGGCTGATCGCAAAGCCAATTCTACAACCCATGCCGACTAGCGCAGCTTTGGATGCTGGATGGACGAGGAGGCCCGGGATCAGAAGGAGTATAGAAGCATTTGATCGGGTCGCTTTTGTATTGACAGCGACGAGGCTGACATACCACTTTGCAGTGTGTCTGTGCGCTCGTTTTTTTCAGGCGTCTCCCAGGATTCTCACCGACAGGCGGTGAAGCGGCATAATGAGGTACCTCGATTCACTACACCGAGTTGGCTCCTTTGGTTTACCAGTTCTTCGACTCTACAGTTTGTGTGGTAATTCGGATGCTGTTTTGCTGGTGTCGGTTGGATAGAAACTCTTACTTCGGGTACTTGCCAGTTTTTGGGTTCTTCACTGTTCTTGGTCCTCTAGAAAACAAACATCAAATGTCTGCTCAATTTAACTACTAGAGGCTGATATGTTGCTGCTGCTAGCTGTTTTTCTCAGCTTTTATGGATGATACTACCCTTCGTGATTTGGTTTGTCGTTTTTCATGTTTACCTCTCTTGTGTGACGCACTAGTGCTATAGTGTTGCAAGAATCTGTGCTTCATTCGAAAACGAAACATATTGATGTTCGTTATTCATTTTTCTGAGGATCATTCTGAGAAGGGTGATATTGAGCTTTGGCGGTTGATATCTAGTCAGCAACTTGCTGAATAATTTTTACGAAGCACTCGATCAACCACGTTTGCAGTTTTGCGGTGGGTGAGCTTGGTGGTGTGCTATCATTTCTAGTATCAGTCTTTTTGCTTGCTTCGGTATACATATACCTTATACTTGTTTTGGGCTAGTGGTGATCGAAGTTTGGAGAGTTGTACTGCTTTGCTTGGACCATACTTTGTTTTGAAAATAGCAAATAATTTCTCTTGATTATGTTAGGGCTTTTCGCTTGCTTATCCTTGATTTAATATCTTGTTGAAGCCTCGACATACATCTGCTCATGTTCTGGTTTTCAGCTTCCTTCCAATGGGTCAAAGACGTTTGTCACTGCAATGTAGCTTCTTTTTAGGCTATGGAAGGGCAAGGTTCCTTCGTGTCGCAAAGACACCATGAACCGGGCACTCTATAGTCCAGGGCGCTGGTGCAAAAGATCCGGATCAGCAGGGACACCAAAAGAAACAAATGGTTCATGAATTTCCAGCATGCAAAATTGGGGATAAAAGAAAAATAATATGAGCTGAAATGGGTTAAAAATTCATAAGGACTGGTGCTTTTGGCACCTGGCGGCCTAAGTTGTCATCCACCGTTTGCCCAAGTTGCAAGTGACGTGTGTGCCACGGGTTTGTCTTTCATGGCATTAGGACCCTGATTGAAGCGTTTGCAGTAAACTTTGTTTGGAAGTTTGTACCCGTCGTTGAGCTTGATATATGCTTCTGCATTCCAGGCTTGGTAGTCATCGCAGGTTGTGCTTGCTTCGCTGGCTCTTTGGTTTTCAAAAGGACTTTTGCGTTCCTAACTTTGATGGTCACTGCATTGTGTTGCTTCTTCTCTGGATGGCTAGAGTCACTGGTTAGTTTTATAAGTATTGAGATATGGTTTCTGAAGGCTTCTACATGTGCCGCCTTTTCTCCCATGGTATCTCAGAATGGATTCTTGACATTTTTACTTGATGGAGTGCCTTGTCAACAAGGGGGAAGATGAGGCACAAATTCACTTTTGCAGGGGAAGCTATTTTTTCCTAATTGCTTTTGGGATAATTGGGTTGATTTCAGGGGGAGTTTGACTTGTGGCCAGATTTTTGCAAATGGAATTGCTGATTTTTGAGGGATAAGGGAGGGAGTCAGTTTTTGGAGCTGTTCGAGTCTGTTCTTTTATTTGTGTGCTTGATCGTGTCGAAGCTAGCCCTTGTGGTCTTGGGGATCAAGATTGTTTTTTTTTCTTTCTTTCTTCTGTTTTGATTTATAGTTCTGAATTTGTGAGGTGTGGTGTTGTCAATGACTCATCAAGGGGGAGATGAGATGCCCGTGGGCTAGTGCCTTGTGATGAGCGATTGACAACACAGACATGTGCGTGTGACGTTCTCTTGGCAGGCCTGTGGTTGCAGGTGACAGTGGAGACTAATCATGCGCAATCTGTGGAACGGGATAGGATGCCATGCTGATGAACCGCGGGGCGCGTGGGGTGGTTCGACGCTCGCGTTCGAGGAACGGAGATTGTGCGGTGGACGTCTACCTATCTGGCTACACGGCAGGAGACGTCGGTGGACGGTTTTTGGTGAGCATAAAAAAGGACGTACCGATTGGACGCTCGTGCGGGGCGCTGGCCGAAGATGGGAAATTCCGGCGATCGCGATATGATTTCGGATGGTGTCGTGCAGCGACATCGCAGGATTCACATTCGTTGGAGATGGAGGATCGCGAATCGCGGAATTAATGATGGCATGGAGGACGTGATTGATTGGGATATGATTATCATTGCCTGGCATTACTTGTCTTTACGTCGCGTAATGCAGTCTTGTAATTTAGGTGGGCCACTTTGAGATAATAAATATGAGATGGCACCTAGGGTTGAGAGAGGTGGGGTTTTGGGCTATTTTCGGGGCGAGACTACTTTTCACGTGGAAACAGACCCGGCCTAGGCGTTCCGGGAACAACATCTTCTCTCTCAATCGTACCTAGTCTTTCAAGTCTAGAGAAGATTTTATTATGTTCTCTCCAATCAAG
>RYFJ01002550.1:0-126289 GCA_003991445.1 Oryza meyeriana var. granulata
AAAGAAAGAAAGAAAGAAAGAAAGAAAGAGAGAGAGATGATGCACCACTTTCCGGACAATTGATGGATGAGTAGCCATATGAAACAGCTTCTGGACTGGAGGATATCTCAACTTGGAGCCGGTTAGTGACCTTATTATTGATGACGAAGTAGCCTATTTGGGCCTTTGTATATCTTGTTATATGCTCTGCTCTCTGCTCGCAGTACGGCGGACGCCTCCGACTACCCAAGTACTAATGGCTGACTAACCCCTAACTTTTGCCAGCCAGGGTATAAACAATTACTGGTTCCTGGGGCATGGGTGATGCCAACACTGGTGGTGATATGAGAAATTTTTTGAAGTCTTCGAAGGCTTGCTAGGCTTCGAGTGTCCCTTGAAAATTGTCTGCTTTCTTTAATAGTTTGAAAAAGGGCATGCCCCGTTCACCAAGTCGGGAAATGAATCGGCTGAGTGCCGCCATGCAGCCTACCAGCTTTTAGATGTCCTTCTGGCTAGTTGGGGGTGCCATGTTCATGATAGCATTGATTTTCTCTATATTGGTCTCGATGCCTTGATGTGATACGATGAAGCAGAGTAGCTTTCCGGAGGTGCACTTATCCGATTTCCAACTTCATCTTGAATTTTCGAAGGCTTCAAAAAATTTTCTTCCAAGTTGACGATAAGGTCTTCCTTGGATTTTGTCTGATCACCACGTCATCGACATTACGCCTCCATGTTGCAACGCCGAGTTGATAGTGTGTAACACCACTGAATCGCGCCTCGTTGATTACGTTGCTTTTCTCCTCCCTATTCTATAGCGCCAAGCGTTTTTAAACATTTTTTTTTCAACCCCGGGATAGTTGACATAGCAGTATGCTCCAAACGGCATAATAAAAGAAGTCTTCAGGTAGTCCACCTCCTTCAAGCTGATTTGGTGATATCTCGAGTAACAGTCGAGAAAGCTGAGAAGTTCGCACCCCCGCAGTTGAATCCACCACTGATCTATTCTTGGTAGACCAAATGGGTCTTTGGGGCACACCTTATTTAAGTCGGTGTAGTCGACGCACATGCGCTATTTACCGTTCTTCTTTCGGACCAAGATTGGGTTTGCCAGCCAATCTGGGTGGTAGACCTTTTTGATGAACCCGGCTGCAAGGAGCTTGGTTATCTCCTCCCAAATAGCATCTTTGCGGTCCTGTGCGAAGTGCCGTAGTCGTTGTTTGACTGGCTTGGCGTCTAGTTTGACGTTGAGGGAATGCTCGATCACCTCCCTTGGTACACCAGGCATGTCGGAAGGTTTCCAAGCAAATATATCCCTGTTCGCCTGGAGGAAGGTGACGAGCTCGTCTTCCTATTTATGGTTGAGTCTGGTCCCGACAAGAGCAGTTTTGGAAGGGTCGGAAGGGTCCAGAGGGATCTTTTTTGTTTCAGAGTTCGCTAAAATTCCTGACTTGGCTGCTTTTTTTGTAGGAACTTGATCATCCTCGTTTGCTGTTGTAGCGGCTAGTCGGATGTTGTTGCGCCTGACTGCCGCTTCTTGAGATTGGGCCAGCTCACAGCTCTCCTTGTCGCAAGTGAAGACTTGTTTGACATTGCTATGAAGAGAAAGCACTCCAACCGGTCCTAGCATCTTGAGCATCATGTATGTATAATGCGGCACTGCCATGAATTTGGCTAGTGCTGGCCGTTCGAGTATTGCGTGATATACGGTCTCGAAGTCGGCAACCTAGAAGCAGATATTCTCGGTGCGGAAATTATCCCGCGTGCCAAAAGTAACTGGCAGAGTTATCTGTCCGAGTGAAGTGGAAGACAGGCCGGGGATTACCCCGTGGAAGGGCGCTGTACTCGGCCGTAGCTCAGAACGAGGGATCTTCATCTCGTCGAGCGTCTTGGCGAATAAAATATTGAGAGCGCTTCCTCCATCAGTAAGAACCTTTTTCAATTTGATGCTTCTGATGACCGGGTCCAGAACGAGTGGGTAACGTCCAGGATGAGTAACCCGATCAAGGTGATCCGCGCGGTCAAACGTGATTGGCATTTCTGACCAACGCAAGTACTGGGACGCGTTGCTGAGACCGAGTTGACTTTGCGTGTTGTGAGCTTCTGCTTCCTCTTGGACCCATATGCAGTTAGCCCTCCAAAGATGTGGTTGAGCTCAGCCTGGGGATCTTGGTAGTCGCCGGCTGCGCCTAGATTTGGCTTGTCCTTGTCTTTATTGCTACCAGATATTGAAGTCTTCTCGGAAACAAATCTTTTGAGCATGAAGTAGTCCTTAGCCGCATGCTTGCTCTTTGGATAAAAGGGGCATGGCCCGTTCATCACTTTTTTGTACTCGTCTGTCCTCGGGGGTCATGGCCAAGTACGCTCCACAACGGCCACCACGTTCTCCGATTTGCGCTTGCGGTTGCCGGACTTGTTCTGTGCTGGCTCGTCATTGTCTTTTTTGTCCTTTTGCCAGAGCTCCTTGTCGTCCAGGGCCTCAGCAACTGCGTCAGCCGAGTCGACGCATTTGTTCACCATGTCAAAAAGAGCCTTGACAGAAAAGGGAGGTTTCCGAGTAAACTTGGCAATGAACGGGGGTGTCTCTAACTCTCATACAGAAGGCAGCGATGATGACCTCGTCCTTTATCTTCAGGATTAAATTCCTCTTCTCAGAAAACCTTTTGATGAAATCACGAAGGGACTCGTTCTTCCTTTGATGGCACTGTTACAATCGTACTCGAAAGATGGCCTCTCGTATGTTCCTTGGAAATTGGCGATGAAGTGTTCCCGGAGTTCTCCCCAAGAGTCGATTGACCTCTTAGAAAGCCTAGTTAGCCATGTCCTCGCCGAGTCGGCTAGAGCAACTGGAAGGTAGTTAGCCATGGCCTTGTGATCCCCTCCAGCTGCTCAGATCGCCAGAGTGTAAACTGTGAGCCAGGACTCGGGGTTGGTCTTCCTGTCGTATTTTTCAATTCCAGTCAGCTTGAAACCTGACGGTCAATCGACTTATTGCAGCTCATGGGTGAAGGCCGGTACTCCTTCATCTGTATGAGGACTCCGACTCTGACTACGGCGGTGAAACCACTCATGGTGGAGGCCGAAGCGCTCATTCTTGTCTTTTAGTTGGCGATGCTCGTCTTTCTCGCGTTCACGGCGTCGTCCATTGATGTCTTGCCAAAGATCACGTCGTAGTCGGCCCCAAACATCCTGTTTATCCCGATGGTCGTCTTGATGTCGGCACCGCCGATCGTTATTGTGGTTGCCTAGTGACGTGTGGCGTGACTCCGTGTGCGGATGACTGAAGCTGGCCGCTTGGCGTCACGTTAAGGCAGATAAGATCGCCATTGGAGAAACCGACCTGTTGGTCGGTATAAGTGTCACCCGACTGTTGATGCTGCTGGCATGCAGCAGCGGTGATCATAGCTTTTATCCTTGCTATCGTCGGGATGGATTGGTTATCAGGCCCAAATTATAGTGTATCTAGTAGAGTTGCAGCGGCCACAACGTTCTGTTAAGGAATTACGAAAACATCGTGGTCGCCGACTCTGGTTTGGAAGATTTGTTGTTGAGCAGTCCGCCCAGCCTTGCGCAGATTGTCGTTGCGAGCATCGCGCTCGGTCTACAGGTGTTTTGCGTTTTCTCCTGTTGTTCTCGTAGTCGGCGGGCCTCCTCCTCTTGTTGATCGCGTAGTCGGCGTGCTTCCTATGTAGGAGTTGAGCCCTTGAATGTCATGAAGACTTCTCGTGGCGGAGAGAAGCTTGCCGTACTGCTGTCCGGCTGAGAGTCGGAATTAGAGTAGTTGATGGGGATGATTACAACTCCGACCTCCCTAGACCCGATCTCGAGCGGCTCTGGACCATATCCGAGACAAACTCTAGGGGATCGGGTTTGCCGCATCGGATGTTGATTAAAGATATCCACGGTGTTGCCGAGTCCGAGCGGGAGATTGACGATCTCCTCTCTTAGCCCGATCTCAGCTGGCTCGAGGCCGAGTCCAAGTCGAACATCAAAAGAAAGAGTTGTCCCTAGACTCGGGCATATTGGAGATCGCCGCAACATGTCGCCGAAGGTCACTATAGCGTTGCGTAGGCCGACCAGCGCGGAGTTGGCTTAGTCATTGGCTGATCTAATCGGATCCAAGTCGAACAGGGTGAGGTTGCCGAATTCATCGGTGATGAAGTCAAGGCTCCCGAAGGTGATTGTTTGCCTAGGGAAGAAGTTGATGCCGTCGACTCC
The DNA here is from genome assembly GCA_003991445.1 of Oryza meyeriana var. granulata. NCBI lineage: Eukaryota > Viridiplantae > Streptophyta > Magnoliopsida > Poales > Poaceae > Oryza > Oryza meyeriana. The sequence continues at coordinate 4,198 of RYFJ01002550.1, forward strand.
GGTGGTTGAATCCACAGGCTTGTCAAAGATGATCTCGTCGATGCCCCTACCTGACGCGTCAACTGTCAATGTTTTGTATCGGCAATAATAATATAGAGCTACTCATGAGACCTAAACTTAATGGATTGTAAAAGAATACGAAACAATTTATCCTGGTTCAGACCCTTGATGTGAGGTAATACCCTACTTATAGCTGTTGTGTATTATCTTTAAGGTTTCTCTGGTGAGATTGTGATTCTCTGTCCTTAGGAGGCGCCCTGCCTCCCCTTATATACCGGGAGACAAGGTTACAGGGTAAGAATACCAGTCGAACTTTGACCAAGAGATTTTCTTCTAGAAATACAACATGCCTGATTAGGACTATATATTTTTTTATCGTACAAGGTAATATATGCCGAATCCTATTGTATCCCTAATTACAAAGTTATGCTCATTATCTGTCCAAGTGGCCCTAATATTTCTTATGAGGTACTCGGGGCCATGGCCCCTACACCGCCCATGTCACGCTAGAGGGATGCCGCGAGTAAATACCTTACTTTATTCTCTTGTTCGATTTAGTCTCTTGTTTAATGGATATGAATTATGAAACATGACAATGATATACTATCACCCTGGACTAATTAACTGACTACCAAAACTAGTTATGTGAACCACGCTGTTTACATATAATCTATTCCATGGTAGCATGGGAATGACTGATTACCCCGAGTCACTGATCCTACCCATAACAGAAGATGATTTTCAGCGTGCAAAAGAGACTAGACTTATCCCTTCAGCTCACAGCCTACGTGGACTCTGTCCATACGCTTTCCAAGTGGATCCCAGCCCATAGAGTCTGATAAGCATGGGTCACCAGCGCCAAAAACGGCCCACCTCTTTCCCCCAAAATCAACGTGCTGCTGCGGCTGTAACTCTTATCATCTGGCCCCACCTTATCATCAATCCCTGTCCTAATCACTTCCCTGTCAACCTAATTAATTACCCTGTCCCCACCTATAGATGATGCATATATGTTCTTCCTCACTGCTCCCTTGTTAAAAAAAGTGCTTCATCTTCGACATTGTGTGTTCAAAACTAGTGTCCTATATTAATAAAAAATAATATTAATGAGTAGGTTAGATAAAGATATTAAAGAAATGAAACTCAAATCATAGTAGATAAGGAGATAGAAGTAAGCTTATTTTAGAACAAATAGTACATGCTCGAAATAAAATTATTTTGAGACCGAGTGAGTACTATGCATCAAACAGGTTACTAGTATTATTTAAATCTGACACTTTAATTTGCTCTTAAGCTACCTTGATACCAAGCATTAAGGGAACAAATTAAACTGAGCTATCCTAATCAAATAGTATTAATCTAATTATAGCCAGATCCTTTGGCGTTTTAAACATTTGAGGTTGAATTATTAGTAAAAAAAGAAGTGATTAAACTAACTTGACTATGTTAAACTGTACTCCTAATTACATGGTGTTCGATAAGGCTTATATGGAGTGGCTTCTTTTTTGGCTTTCATTAGCATGTTTTTTTTAAAACGTTATTTTTTTAAAAAAATTTTTATATAAAAATATCTTTAAAAATCAAATAGATTTATTTTTAAATTTATAATAGTTAATATTTAATTAATTATACACTAATGATATTTTCCGTTTTGCTTGTAGTTTATAAAAAAAACTATTTCGATCCGGCCCTTACAGTGACAGAGCATCTATACCTGTAATTACTGCAGAGACTGCTTTCCTTTTAAGAAAAAGAAAAGAGCAAGAAAAGGACAAGCAGGCAAAGCGCCCTCAGGAAATGATGATGCCTATTTAATCCCCCACGCCTCCGCCTCTTCCTCTCTCCTCTTCTGTTTCTCAATTCTCACCCTCTCTCCTCCATTTTCTCTCTCTAATTCTTGGGATCTTTTTGAGAGGGGGAATTCTCCGATATGGACGACGACGGTGACTGGATCACGGCGAGGTACCTCCTCTCGTCGATCCTCGGGCGGAACCCGCTCGTCGTCGATTACGTCGACGAGGAGTCCTTCCCCGTCGAGAACCCTCCCCCGGCGGCCGGCGATGTGCGCGGCGGGAGGCAAGCGGTGTCGCAGCCGCCGGTGGTGCGCGCGACGGCTGGCGTGGCCGGGACGGTGTGCTCGGTGTGCACGGAGGAGATCTCGGTGGCGGACGACGTGGTGCGGCTGCCCTGCGCGCACTGGTACCACGCCGGCTGCATCTCCCCCTGGCTCGGGATCCGGAGCACCTGCCCCATGTGCCGCGCCGAGCTGCCGGCCAACGACGACTCGTCGGCGGAGGACGGGGGCGCCGGCCGGGAGAAGCCGCCGCGCGCGGCCCGTGCCGGGACCAGCGCCGGCGGCGGCGTCAGGCGTGACGCGTCGTACGAGCTCCTCGCCGGCGGCGGCGTCCTGTCCGGCTGAGTCGCTGAGCCTGAGCGTGTGTGGGCCCGAGAGGTTACGCGTCGTGGACCGCGTTGTTTGGCCGCTCGCGTTTTGTTTTTGTACAGTGAAGAATTGATTAATGACAAGAAGAAAAAAAACATAAATTTTGATCCAAAATTAAACGTTGCTTAGGCAGCATTCGGCGCTGCTGCACCCACAACGATACAAATGATTAATGTTTGATTAATTAAATATTAATTATTATAAAGTTAAAAGATAGATTTATTTAATTTTTTAAAGAACTTCTATATAAAAAGATTTTACATAAAACCGTAATGTTTAGTTGTTTGAAAAATATGTTCGTGATAAGACACGCTTAGTTCACTAGTTAGCTTGGGTGTGACGTTGAGTTGTGAAATCGCAACTAGAAGAAAAGCGTTGATGAAAAGAAACGACGTGATCTAGTGGAACCAGATTCCTTCCAAACCATCGATCATTTAGTTAATTATTATATCTTATAAAGATAGGTTTAAAAATACTTCATAATATTTTTTTCTATCTTCATATAAAACTAGGTACCTATCAATGTTTCGTAAAAATAGTTTCTGGTACAGTTTTTACACATTTTATTGCTAAATTTTGTAGACAATAAAAAATAATATTTCCCCACCAAAAGCTCTTTTAAAAAAAAAAGAATGGAGCTAAGTACAAATATGCATGTCATCCTTGCCTAATTTCAATATCTATGCAGCATGATACATTAAAGGATATATATATATGGCTTCATCGTGTTTGTTTAAGGTCCACGTCAATAAATTCGAGAAAAAAATAAATTTAGAATATCAAATACAAGAAAAAAAAATGAAGTGAGTGGTGCAATATATGCACACTCTAGTACTCTACAAAAACTAATGAACAACTAATTAAACACAATTAATTGATTGATTCCGTGTTTTGTTTCATTAATTTGCAGGTTAGTTGACCAGTTGTATTCAGATGGCAAGTGCATCACTTTGTTGAGGCCTTGAGGAATCAGTGGTGATTAAATTAATTAATATAATAGGCACCTAACGACCCGGTTGTTTCTTTCGCGTTTGGGATCTACTCCTAGCTATTCTTTCGGTCTCAAAATATATACTTATTTTTAAAGTTTTTAGAGGTATTAAGAATTAAGATAAAAAGTCTAAAATATTATTATTAAAATCACTAAAGTGTTTGCTTTAGTTGACCTGCTACTGATAGAATGTAAAGACTACTATAAAATTTATTTTTATATAAACTAGGTAGTTATACTTAAGATAAATTTAAATTCTAAATATAGTTATATTTTAGGATAAGGGAGCAGCTGGTTGCTCCTAGTAGTATAGCAGTGCGCCATATATATATATATATATATATATATATATATATATATATATATATATATATATATATATATATATATATAACTCGTGTCGATATGGTCTCAGTTTCGAATATTACGTTAATAATATATTTATGGCTGTGTATCACTCACACATGACACCGACACACACGATTATCTTGCTTTTGTCGTCCTATGAACTGTTCGGATATCTCCAACTCCAACGGTGCTTAAAGCCGCGTGTTATGCTGGCTTACATTTTTATAGAGCTGGAGCTTGGCTAGGGAATAGGGATAGAGCCATGTGAGAGAGTATGGCAATTTTGCTATAGGACATTATGATTTTGCAATTTCAGTTTTAGACATAACCCAAAGTAAAACTTTGGGAAAAGACACTCTGTAAAAATGGTTATTAGCCGATGAACACCGGACCTATTATTTTAATATATTCAGTCTGACGAGGGGAGAGAAAAGCAAATTTTGCACGCGAAGAGACTAAATTGCCCCTACCCATTTTAGTACATTTAGAGGAATATGTTTTCTCTGGTGAAACGCGCATTTTGACTCTCTTCCCCATTCCAGTACCAAATTTACCCTTTTTTTTCCTCTCTCCCTCTCTCTCTTTTTCTCCTCTTCTCTCCTAGTGTGTGCTGATGGAGCAGTGGCCAGCATGGCGAGATAAGATTGACACGGCGATGGCAGGGGATGAAGATGGCGGTAGTGGTGGTGGCATATTGAGGGGGTTGGGGTTGGAGAGGAGACTGGAGGCGAGCCTATTCAGAAAGAGGTGGTGCGGGTGGGGAGACCGATTGGGAAAGGGGGCGTCAGTGACGGTGACGCATGCTTTGGCCAGTATGACGGCGGGCAAGTCCTGACGCGATGCAGTGGGTTGGCAAGGACATGCTCTAGCTCTCCCGCATCATCGTCCCCTGCCTACCGAGGAGCTCGCCGAGCGTGGCCACCCTCCTCCATGCTGCCTTGCGCTCTCGCACGCCCGACTCACCCCCACTTGCTGAGGTCACCGGCCAATCTGCCACTGCACGCCACCTCCTACCATCCCCTCACGCTAGCAGGGCCGCCTTGGATCGGTGAGGATCCCTTCTCAACCTCTCCTCCTCTTCCGCCGCCATGGATGTGCAACACGAGCTCCAGATCCACACCACCATTGCTAGCTCACCTCATTCGACTTCCGCTTCGTGCATCATGGGGAATGAGTTCCCATCACTGGGAACACATTTTGATGCACTAACCCAGCCATGTTCACCACTGGAGCTCGCTGATGTCTCTCTTCCTACTCGTTCTAGGACACCGGCATCAAACACTGGTTGGAGAAAGAAAAATAGGGAGGAAGAAGAAGAATATGACAAGTGGGGCTAGGGGTATTTTTGACCTTTCATACTATTTCTCTCTCCTATTAAACCAGAAATACATATTTTAATGGGTGCGGTGTTCACTGGCTAATTACCACATTTTCATATTATCTTCTCCCAAAGTTTTATTTCGACGGTGTCCTACAACTAAAATCGTAGTCATAATGCGCTGTAGCAAAATTTGCCAGAGTATCGGTGCAAAATATGCACTCAAGTGTTAAAAAACAAATACAAAATCAACTCAACTTACACATATACACGGACAAAAATGCCAAAATCATACACCGAATAGTGCACAAACAATACAAAATAATATTAACAATGCACAAACAGTACATTAATTATTATCATGTTGCATACTCAAAAGCTTTTCACATTTGTGTGCGTTTTGGTGCACATGGTGCTTCTCAAAGCACATGAGATTCTTTCCGAGTCATATGTACTTTGGTTATATTAAATTACTAGCAAAATACACATACATTGCAACAGGTAAAAACTATTTATCGGATTGATAGTTTGTATGATATTCAATTTCGTATTCAAATTAACAACAAAAATACCGATCTTCATATGCTCTAGACAAAAGGCATGAGCTAACAATGAATTAAGTGAAGAACCACATTGCAGAAGTATTTGTGTATCCACTTGGAAGCAATACCAAAAAAGATTTACTATGTGTTACTGCAACTTCTTTATAAATCAAGCTCAAAACTTTAGATAAGTAGAATGTCAGTCATTAACTTTGCTCTACTAAGAGCAAGCCCAATCGAACTCTCAAATTTGACCTCCTATTAGCTAGAATAGAAGCTCTCTCATCTATATTCAACCTCCTATTTCACTACACACTCCAACCGACCTCTCATATTTTTAAGTGGGGCCCACTTATCAGTGGCCCACTCTTTCTTTTCTCCCTTTCTCTCCTCTCTCTCACTTTCCTCTTCTCGGCCGACGCAGCTCGACGCGGCAGGGGCGGCGGGGCCGATGCGGCTCGGGGCGGCGGGGTCGGCTAGGGGCGGCGGGGTCGGCGCGGGGCGGCGGGGGCGGCGGGGCTGACGCAGCTGGGTGGGAGACGCCGGCGGCCGGGGGGGGGGGGGGGGAAGAGGAAGGGGGCGGCGGGGCCGACGTAGCCGGGATACGCCGGCGGCCGGTCTTCCAAGATCTGAGGTGAGCCATTCTTCTCCTTTCCCTCCTCTCCTCTTTTTTTAGGCTTTGCATTTGTTGGTGCCGATGACCAGCGGGGCCGACGCCGCCGATGACCGGAGGGGGTCGAGAGAGGGGCGAGGAGGACGGCTAGAGGAGATGAGGGCCTCCTACATCTGGGGGGTTGCCTCCCCCCGGATGAGGGCCCCTCCAGATGAGAGTTCGGCTAGGATTTCAGTTGGAATCGATTTTTAGCCTACAAACCCTTAAATTTGAGATGAGGGCTGGTTTGAGAGCTCCATTGAAGTTACTCTTTAGGCTATGTTCGTTCCCACTACTTCCCCCAACTTATTTTTTTCGTTTCCCGCGCGCACGCTTCCCAAAACGATCAACGGTGTGTTTTTTGTAAAAATTTTCTATATGAAAGTAGCTCTAAAAAAGCAAATAGATCCATTTTTTAACTTTTTAATAGTAAATATTTAATTAATCACGCGCTAATGACGTTTCTTATTTTACATGTGGCTTATTTAAGCCCCCAATAAGCTACAAAGAATAGCGCCTAAGAAGAAGAAAAACGTGCTTTCAGTGTCAGAAGTACATAGGCAGCAAACCTGCTTATCTTGCAACACTGTCCACATATAGCAAGAGAAGGAAGAAGATACTTGCTTTGCGATTCTTTTGAGTAATAAACCTAACAGTACTAGTAATATGCACGGGCTAACGCTATGACAAAACTGACATCACAAATAAAACATCCAAAAGATTGTAAGAAATCTAATATGTTAAAATATATGTACTTAAAGCTACGATCGAACTATTTAATGAATGGTGTACATATAGTTCAAAATAGAGGGTAGCAACCCTAAGTCCCAAATGAAAACGTTGATAGCCAAAGATCGTCCTGAAGACACCAATATATCATTAGGCATAGGGCACAAGTACAAACTCATCAACTTATATTAACTGCAGTACATATAGCACTTTAAAAATCAATGTATCTAAAAAATACATTTGAATAACCATATAAATCATCTAAGTATGAAAATGGGATTGCAAAATAGCATCGACTAAATTGGTACAAATCATCTAACCATACTAATTTTTTTAGCTGTATGAAGAATAATAATAATGTTAGTTGATGTTCCCAGAAGCTTGTCGAAGTCTGCTTGAAGAGTGAAGAGAGCTCAACTGTGTTGCGCCTGTGTAGTCCTCAGAATCAACGTGTAATCTTGCATGGAGAATAAGTCATGCACCATTATACAATTATGTTTAGAATGGCAATAAAAAACATGAAACATAAAATCATAACTTTGTAATTCGATTTAAAAAACAAGCTGCAGAATTCGATGGGTTGAGTACATTATCTTTTAAACTGTATGCTCACTGAACCCAGAATTCAGGCAATAGCAGTTAAGCAGAATACTACAATGTTTGTGTGGATAACTGAACTTAGGTTATACCCTAACCTTTAGCATACCTTCAGCCCAACACTATGGTTTTTTAATCATATGATTGGATAAGTCTACTCAGTATTTCTTATATTGCATTCAACCATAAAACACCAGCTGCTTTTAGTTCTTATCCCCATTAGTTAGCCACTGAACATTAATACACCTCGTAGAGTTATATCAATAAATCCTGTAACTATCAACACCTTGAATATAGCATGTTTCTGTTTTCGCAAATTCAATTGATAAACAGCTTTGCAACTACTTCATAAAGCAATTATGATGGCATCCCCTTATCTAGAAAAAACATGCTAATTTCTTAAATCATGTACTACAAGCGTTTTTAGGAATAGATAGTTGCAAACATGAAAACATTTTCACAAGCAATGTTTTCCTTCTAAATTATTAGGGCTACTGCTTGTCATGGACACATTTTTTCTTTACATGAAAACTTAAATATTGGCCATATTATCATTGTTCGCCAGTCCAGGATGTGTTTATACACAATATTCACTTTTCAGTATCAAAGGCCATATTACATGAAAACTTAAATATTCACTTTTTGAACACAAAGGCATTTTTTGATTCACTTTTAATTGAACACAAAGTTCACATTTCACTTTTCAGTATCAAAGTTCTCCTGTTTATGAAATTCAGTTGATTTTTTGACAATTCAGCTGAACTAATTATACAATCGTCTTATTTTCTTAATAAAATACATGATATCCCCATATCTGTTTCCCTATAAAAGGTTGTACTAATATGCATTATGCATAGCCGAAAGTACAACCAAATAAAATGTTAAGTCTCACTGAGGTGCTCTGTTTAGAAGGATACAATAATTATTTGAATCAGCTGAGCGATAAGCAACTCCTAACACGTAATAAAAAGATAGCGAAGTACTGGCATCAAATTAGCAAGTATCATGCAAAATAATTAATGTTAGAGCACCTTTTGTCAACAAAAGAACATTGCAAAGTTAATCTAGCCAGCATCAAAATTTCAGCTCAAAACATCAATTTGGAACTACAAAAAATGATAAACCGATAACAAATTCAGATTGAATCACATTGTTCATCAAAATTTCAAAACAGAACATCAGATTGAGGCCTCATTCCAACCATTCAAAAGTAGCGTGAGCACAAAAGAGAGGCTCTGTCAGCTAACTTCCCAGCCATTTAAGCCTAGAGCACCGTAATGCTGGTTTACATTGATTAGTCTCTGAAATCAGACTTCAACAGACATACTGTGAAATTCAACTTATACTAAAATTTCGATAAGCATGTTTAACCATGCAAAATTTCAATCTAACAATACATGGAATGCAAATGGTGCACAACATTTCAGTACGATGTGTAAAATTTATGGTTGGAACAACACTATGCTACTATTGGTTTGCAATAGCAGCGATCAACAAACTTTGAAATGGTAGAACTAATACCAGGATCCCAAAAAAATCGTCCAACTGAGCTCTTTTAAGCCAATGGTCTAATCTGAATATCTTTTTTTTATTGAATATGCAATTGCATTAAAGATTTTAAGCTTGCAAAATAAGGTACTGACCTCCTGTTCCTCTCGCTCAAGGCTTGGACAGAAGATAAGCACTTGCCTCATTCAGAGAAATACAGTCTTAAATTTATATCCATCTGTTGGACCAACAAACAAATGACATTATATCTATGCAATTCTAGGCCCTCTATCAAGTACTTGTTAACCACATGTTTTATCAGCATATATGACAACCTTGAGCGCTCAATCTGAAAGAACTATATCTATGCAACTCAGGGCTGCGAATGAACACAACCAAATGAGTTGCATGAATCTGGGAATTTTTGTTAGAATGAAATATAACTTGCATATTCCATGGGACAGGTTAGTCACGGTCTAATTTATTCCTGAATTAGCTAGAAAAATGTCCTATACTGCCACACATGTGGCAAATGTCATATACTACTGCACTGTTATACATGTGGCAAATGTTGAAAAAAAATGTCCAATCAAAGATCATATTCTGAACTTGGAGGTGATTTACCAAACTCTGAATTAAATGCCATCTAAATCACATGTAAAGAAAAAAACAACTTCAGATTAATTAGCTTGGTGGACACATGAATGAGTCAAAACAATCTTCTGAAAAAAGGCAGAAGTAGTGTACCTTGGTGGACACAAGCAGTACTTTGATAGCTAGACCAATGAGCTTGCATAAATTCCTTTCTGTAAAACAAGAATTTCTCAAAATTAGCATCTGTATCTCCGCTCTACAATCGTTGTCGTCAAAATTAGTGTGCACTCTCAGGAACTAAAGCATATAGAATTCCTAAAAATCAATGCTGAAAACCAGAAATTACTAATAGGAATTACTATATAAGAATTGGTCTCATAACTTTAGAACAGAATGAAGCGAAAAGCAACCATCTATTCATTATCGAAAGTAGCAGTATGGTAGAATTAGAAATCCCCCACATACATATGCTTCGAATGGAACTATCTTACAGCCTTAGAATGGAACTATATCTATTTAACATAAGCAATATCTTTACTACATCTTCCATATCCATATCAAAGGCAGGAACAGAAAATGAAATTGATTCACATTTTAACTCATGGGAATGTGACTTACTTTCTGATTCCAAGAAAAACAAATCATGGCCTCTATGCAGATATGCACAAACCTTTCTTAATTATTTTATCACTCGAGCAGCACTGCAACATGCTAGAAAATTTCGACTCAATCACTCTACCAGACTGTGTTTACCAAAAGAATCTAGAGACATAATATCAAATTGTATCACAGTCAACCTGGATAGAGAAATGGAGTCAATTCATCATCAAATCCTTGAAACTATCAGAGGCTAACAATACCCCAGATAAATATGGATGTTGGAAATCATTTTCATTTCCTAGAAAAGAATGAGATTTACCTTTACAATCAGGACTGATTTAGCCTTTTTGAAGCTTGCAATGAGTTTTTCGTATTCAGGGGCAAGTTTCTTGCAGTGGCCACACCTGAGGAAAAAAAATGCAAATATAAACATAAGAATAAAAAATGCAAGTATAAACATAAGAATCAAAATTTGTCTATACATAAACCCTCCCCAACAGCAACTACTGCAACACAGAGCCTAAATCCCTAGAAAGCTCGCAAAAATCACACAAGTCTGATCGACATGAAAAGGAGACTGGCAAGCAAACAAATCTATGATGTCAAGAAAGATCCAAGCAACATGGGAAGGAGAGGAAATCAGGGAGGGGTTGAGGGGAAAGGGTGAGGAAGGAAAGGGTATAGTCAATAGTGCCCGTGGGGGTGGCGTGGAGGCAATCTGGTACGTCCGTTTCTATGCGAGTAATACAGGACATCGGATTTGATGAATGATGATGGTTATGAGTAAAACGAGTTGGTGAATTATAGGGTAGATTAGAATCAATTAATTCAAGATCATCTGCCATTTCCATTCAAACCATGGTTCAGGAGGAAACAAAATCGCCAAAAAACAATTTCCGCAAAATTTCTTTGAATCCATGAAAAATCAGCACAAAATGGATTTGTTTGGTGCACATATGCACATATGCATCTTGGCAGCCTCCTCTGGACATGGCTTTAACATATTGATTTCAGCTTATAGATGTAAATAATTGATTGATTCAGCATAGCTGTAATGCAATATACAAAAAGACTACTGAATTTTGAAAGAATTCAAAACTTTTCAGCTGTGCTACTACCCGGGCAGCAAAGATGGCAGAAAAAACACTTCTAGGTACACAGCAAATACCTTTTTAATTACATTATCAATATTTCATCAGGAAATGAACAACAAGATTTGTGAGTGAGGATGGAACTTTACTGTGAGACAAGAACAGAAGTACATGTCATATACAAAATTGCTAAACTTCTATGTTGCAATTCTACAATTTTTTTAAATAATCGCTCTTATTGGCCTAAGACTTATTCACTACCAAACCAAGTACATTTGTTTAAAAATTCTCTAGAATTTCTTGTGCCTAATAGACGAAGATTATCAGTTGATATGCTAACTGGAATTACAATAGACAATCTTTGACTCAAAGAGTCAAATTGACTCCAAAACATTTTAATATAAACAAACTTGCTCAAGAGGGAACCTACAATACCAAACATATATATGATATATTCCATCAAACAATAATTCAGAATTATTAGTGAAGTAGTGCAGTGTTATAAAAACAAATTTGATTATTGGAGCACCACCACGGCACCACCTGTATGTGTATGGCTATTGTATTTTACGAAAAACCTGATCAGACCTGAATGAAGCTTTCGGTTCAAATATCTTTCAAAAGAAAAGGTTCCATGCTCAAATACCATCTATCACCGTATTCTCATCAGGGCCTAGAGAGCAAGATTGACAAATAGTTGTTGGCTCTATGCACTCCAACCAAAAGCGCGAAAACCAGAGGAGAGCTAGGATCTATTTATTGTGTTAGACAAAGAGCTGTGTTGTACCTCTCACAGCCATTCACCACAGTGGCAATCAGGATTGATTAACCGGCAAGTGATGTAACCTAAATATTTGCTACTCAAGAAGTCAGGATTGATTATTCATTCAAACTAAGGTCCATACTACCACTAAACATAACAAATCTGCATTCCCATGGAAAAAAAACACTGAGTACAATCTGGTCCATTCTGCCTTCAATGCCATTATATCATAAATCATAAAAAGGTTAAACCTCCTTTTTAATTTCCCTAATGACAACACCAATTAGGATAACCATAGTGCTAAGACGTACACAGACCTGGAGTTGAATGAATAGCCACAAAAAAGAATTGCTACTGGAGTACATGGTTGGAGAAGCCACAATTCAGTGAGCACCGATCGACCTCGATGACGGCAAGCTCCAGGTCGAGTTCGGTGGTGGTGGGCTCCGGATCGAGCAAGATGGCAGTGACCACGGCAGTGGAGCAGGCTGTGGCCCTGGTGATGGAGGAGCCTGCGCCTCATGACCACCGTGGTGGAGCTGCTGCGGACTTGCAGCAGCCTCAGCGGCGGAGAGGCCAGATCCGGTCGGCCTCCGCGATGGAGCAGCCGGCGTGGGGCGGTGACGGTGGGCTAGGGATGGGATATCGACAGAGGCGGGCATCACTTCGGGCGCACGGATCTCGGCGCGGATGACGCGGTGGCCGTGGATGGAGAATCGGGGAGCCGCGGCCTTGGCGTCGGAACCAGCGACGGGGAGGACGGTTGTGAAACCTTGAAAATCGCCTTAACTAAATTTTTTTTAATAAATAAAAATACAAGAATATATAGTAAAGTTGTTTGTGAAAGTGTTTAAATAAAATTTTAAAATTTTCAATATTAAAAATCCTAAGTTAAAATTTTAATTAAATACTTGGATGCTTTTATATTTCCTAAGATTTTATCAGAATATTTTAATCATTTAAGTATTTATAATAATAATCTACCTTTTATTTCATAGTGGTTTTTACTTCCGGTAAATTCCCCATGATTTAATAAACTCTCTGAAATTTTCTGAAATTTTTTGGAGCTCCAGAATTAATTTTAATGTTACAAAGAACATTATAGTAATTAATTAAATAGAAAACAAAATTCTTTTCTTTCCTCCATCTTGGGTCGTTTCTAGTCGAATTCTTCATTTGTCTCTTCGACTCAGAACCGTGTTCCTCTCTTATTCAATACCTGGTGCCAAATTCGAAACTCTAAAATTTCTTTGAATCCCCATCCGAGATTCCCGATATCGAACTATCCTTTTTCTTTTTGAATCAAATCCTATATATTTCCTTGAAACTCCTTTTTGTCGAAATAAATCTAAATCCCTGGACATTCTTTGGGTTGCTCAAATTTCAGTCTCCATAAAATACCCTCGTCAATTCCTTGATTCCCAGAATATTTACAATATTTTGAATACCTCTATAATCGATCTGTAAAATATCTTCCATTTTCTAAATCCCGCAAAATATTCTCCGTTTTTGGATTCCCTGGAAATATTCCCGATACTCCATTAATCCCAAAGTATTCTAATAATCTAGAAATCCCCGAATATTCCCATTCGCCAATCTCCACAAAAATATCCCCATTCTCCTATTCCCAAAAACATATATACATATATTTATATTCCGATATTCGGAATATTCCAGAGTTCCGAATATTTCCGCAACTTCTAATTCCAACATATACCTCGGATTCCGCAAATATCCCAAATTCCAATTTGTGCAAACTGAAATTTTTTGAAGAAACCCCTTTTATTTTTCTTTAATTTCCAGAAATAATTCGGTTCCCAAAATATTTCCGAGTTATCGATTCCCAAACACAACATCCAAATATTCGAAATATTCCTATATTTCAAATATTTCCCCAAATTCCCAACAATCTAAACATATCTTTTGATTTTCTAAATCCCTCCAAAAATTCCAAATTTGGGAAAACTCCAGAAAACCCCTCCTTTCTTCCTCTTTTTCCCTCTTTCATTCTTTTTCCTATTTTCCCCCTTCTCTCTTTTGTTTCTATCTTCTTCCTCATCCCTATCTTCTTCTTCCTCTGAGCTCTCTCTCTCTCTTTCCCTCTCGACCGAGCCAGGGCCCGGCCTGCGCTCTAGCCCGGCCTTGGCCCCCTCCGCCGCCGGCCTTGGCCCACCCCGCCGCCCTGCCCCGGCCCGTGCCGCCACCAGACTCACGCGCCAACCGCCAGGAATCTCGGGCACTGCAGCCGCCGCCTGCGCCCTGGGGTCTCCACACCCCCCCTATAAATGTCGTCCCCACCGCCTCCTCTCTCCTCTCGTGCCTGTGCCCTAGATCGGTCGCCGCTCTGCTCTTCCCCGCCTTGCCCCTCGCGCCGCCGCCTCCTTCTGCCATCAGCACCGCCGCCCCGTTTTCCAGTGCCATCACCGCCTGGCGCCCTGCGCCCTGCTCCCTGCCATCGCCGTCCAGTTCCGCCGCCGCCTACACACGAAGCCGCTGCCTACACACGAGGTTGTCGCCCCATCACTCTCCCTCTTCTTCCTCTCCCGCACACTGCCAGTCACCGTCGAGCTCGTCGTCCTGGAGGCCGAGTTGATGTCGAGGACCTCCGTTGGCATCACCCGTGCCCCTGTTCCGGTGCCACCGCCAGGGTTGAACCGCCGTGGTGCTCCGTCTCCATCCCCTTCGCGGCCGGTCAACGTCGGCATCCTTCCCTGCCGCTCGCGGCGTCGGCATCGCGGTGAGCGCACGGCCGTCGTATGTCTTCCCGAAGACGATGACGTGTGGACCCCGCCGGCAGGGTCCTCCTCTGTGAATGACTTGTGGGGCCCTGATGTTTAGAACTCCCAACTAATCTCAGCCGTCGGATCCTTTCTGACTAATCCCGAGCCGTTGGTTATGCCTTAATGCAACATCAGCCGTCCGATCTTCCCGAGATCGATTTGAACTGCTAGATCCTCATCAAAGTTTAGATCTAACCATAGCCATCTAATCTTTGAGATCGAATCTCCATTACAGATTTCCTTAATCTAATTATCCTGCCACATCAGCCCTAATTGCCCAATCATCCTCCACCTCAGCTACCATATCATCTCCTTTGCAGTACACATCAGCTAGTCCATGACTCCTCTCCTCTCTCTGGTTCATAGATCTAATCCATCAGAGCCGTCTATGACAGTGGCCCCACCTCAACCTTTTCCTCTGCAAGAATAATTTCTTTAATAATTAATTCCGAGGGAATATTCTCGAGAATATTTCTTTTTCAACTCTTTTCAGATTTTCTTTGAATTAATCTTCCGGAAGTCATATTTTTTCCATCCGAAGTCTGATTCGACCAGTTCTTCTTCCCAAATTTATCTAAAATCATGATCTACATTTTATGTACTGTTTATTTAGAGTTTCTTATATTTTTTTCTTGTTTTGCATGTAGTCGCGTTTTCCGCCGTTTCAGAGGATCGTGGAGTCTGCGGAAGAGTTCGGAAGATTTGCAGAAGACTTTTTTTATTGCAAGACAAGTTACACAACAATCCCCTTGAGCATGTTGATCCCATTTGTGAAAATTATTTTATTTAACATTATTGCACGCAATGTTTTGGAATGACGTTATTACGGGTATTTATTTATTATCCAATAATCCTTGATTTTTATGGCTATTTTGATTTGATTCCTTTACCTTGATACCTTGGGTGATTAATATTGACTAGTTGAATGTTTAATTATCTAGCTAGATTATTTGGGTTTTGCTTAACCAGAAATATTAGTGTTATTTTATGTGGGAAACTAATGATTCACTTATCGATAATTAATAGATAATGGTTATTGTTTCACGACAGTGGTCGTGGCTAGTTAATAAATTGTACCAACTAAAACTTGATTGAATGGTGGGTTGTGAGCACCAGGGTTATGGATGTTGCTAGCGGTGCTCATGACAGTTAAGGATAGGTTCGTGGACTACTTGTTGCGAAGCAATATCGTATTAACCAAAAGCCAGAATAGACAACGGCTGGACTCGTAATGTAGCAAGTTCAACAGGAGGCCCTAGGGCGTGTTTGTGGCTGTATCAATAAGACCACCATGGTTGTGTCAATAAGTCCATGTTTTAGGCATTGGACCGTCTCCCTGTTAGACACCTGATCAGTTCATACCGGAGATTGGTGGTTCAGTGGGTGGTTTTTCTGTTGGGCGAGTTGCATGAAAGGTCTTGTCATGGTTCCCTCCTTTGCAGTACCATGGTGGTACTTCGGGGCATGGTGATATGTGTAGAACCGTGTCTTGTGGGTAAAGTTATACACCTCTGGCTAGAGTAAAACTATTCGAATAGCCATGCTCGTGATTAATGGGCGGGCTTAGTAATATTTTCTGTGATTAGTCCTACACTAGTCGTTAGTGCTGATAAATGATGAAACTTAATAGCTCCAGTTTTGGAGGGTTATGGTTATGGGTCTAAACTGCATTGGAGTGCTGTTCAGAGATTGGTTCAATGTTGATAATAATTAAACTATACTGTTTTCAATTATTTTAAATGTAAATGTTTTAAATGTTGTTTACGCAAATAAGCCATACTATGCCTTTGTTTTGGAATCTTGTTGTATTATTTTTGCATTCTTAGTGTGGCTTGTTGAGTACGGTGGGTGATACTCAGTCTTGTAATATTACAATCATCAGAGTGAAGCTTTACGTGGAGGAGAAGTTTGGTGTTTGGCTTATACCCTAGTTGAGCTACCTATGACTTGGTGCTGAAGTTACGCTAGTTATCGTTCCGCTGCTGTTTTCTTCTGTGTGAGAACTAAGTGTCTTTCTGTAAGTATTTATCGTTATTACATTTTGGTTATGTTTATCAAATTGTCGATTTGTATACCTCGGCTGATTTCTGGACGAGGATTTATTGCACAAATTAGCTTTAGAAATTCTAATGAATTTCTGCGCGTGATAATGGTGATGCGACGCTAGGGCGTGGGATCGGGCAGGGGTGGCAGAGGGGGAGGGGGCCGTCGAGGGAGGCCGACGATCTGGCGCGGTGGCTGAACGGTGCGACGGCATCTGCGATTGTGTTGGCGCCAAAAATTGCCGGGATCTGGTATGGTGTCGGGTCGACACGCGAAGGCCTGGGAGATTTGCTTTACTCCAGTGCAGGTCCTAAAATGTTGAGGTTCGTAGGCGTGCCAGTCAATTTGACCCTGTAATTGACAAGGAGGAAAATGTTAGATCAATGAGCCAATCGGCTGGAAGCTGATCTAGACTCGTTTCATCAGCCGATGGTCGATGCGCACTGTAGCACTTATACATCGGCTTAAGGCCGATGACGGCAAGAGCAATAACATAATAATAAACAAATATCGTGCTAGCCGATCATCGAAGGGATACTCAAAAACCGGCTATAACTTGGTAAAATAAGCAAGTATAATGCATAAATAAATCAAATAAATCCTAGCTGATCATAGTCTAGTGTTACTGGTGTTGCCATGAAGATATGCCTGTGCCCGGGCCCTTGCTTATATCGGCTCCCGGGATCTTCGTCCGCTGTCCGGGCCCATACACTGGTCCTTACCCAAGCTCATGCCCGGGCCCTCACCTGGGGTCGTGCCCGGGAACCTGCTTGTACTCGTACTAGGATCGGCAGAATAAACTCATCGGCTAGTCCTTAGCCGATTGTAACAATAATACATGCAAGAATATATAATAAAGTATGCAATAACATAAATGATAAATAATTGATAAGCTAGCCGACTACTGAACAGAGCGAGTATAGAATAAGACAATGAATAAATGTAGTCAGTTTTAACAGATAACTTATCGGCTAAGCACTCCGATAACACCATCGCACAACACCATCGGCTCATCAAGAGTGAAGCTATTATCGTTGGTCTAGTAGATCGGACCCAACCGTTGCAGCACAGACCAACAATGATAACGATGCCTCAATAGGCCGATAGATATGATGCGATCGTGATGAAAATAACTTACCGGCTATGCACTCCGATAAAACGCCTGCACACAACGCATCGGCCTAGCAGGATCAACTTATCACTAGCGGTTCAGTAGGTCGGACCCAACCGATGCAGCACGAACCGATGATAAATCGCTCCTGGTAAGCCGATACGATTTATGCACGCGTGATGTGATATACCTAATCAATCTATGAGGTCAAACTGAACTGATACAGCCATAGATAAAGTAAATATATCGTGGTAAGCCGACTACCATAAACCGACTAGAATATCGGACCTAACCGAGGAAGTCCTAGCCGATAGGTAGCCGGGGTGACGAGACTTACCCTCTCGCAGGAGTTCGGACCTAACCGATGCAGCCCGGCTCGAGAAGCAGGATCCCGTCGAAGGGGTGGCGATGCGCCGAATTTTGTATTGATCTGTGGTTGATGATTTACAAGGTGCCCGGGCGTACGTATATATACCCCGAGTTACATGAGTCCTTATAAGACACGGTATATGATTTCCTAATTATAACAAGAAAAACGCTAACAAGGCCTGACCGGACACGAGGTCAGGTTTCCTAAAAAAGATAAATCTTTTCCTAATAAATATAGTAATTAACTGCCACGCGCGGTCTTCACAGCTCTTTCTCGGACTCGGCCTGCTCCTTGAACCAATTTCTGTTAACCGACTACAATCATCCTCTTGACCGAATCTGATACAAGGCCTTACCAAATTTTGGCGTTAACAGATTGCGCTCGGCGGCGCGGCGAGTAAGGAGGGGCATCCGAGGCGAGGTCCCGGTGGCGCCGTGGTAGGGGAATGGGGAGGAGGGTGAGCGTGTGAGGGGGACGATTTTAGGGTTTACATGTCGCAGCGATGTGAAGGGAAAGGGAGAGGGGAGCAGGAGAAGGGACGGGATGCGGGGGGATGAGTAAAACAGGGTTGCGATCTGGTTCATTGGATTAACGCGGATCAATATAGACCATCGGATTTGAAGAATGAAATATGAGAAATGAGTAAAGTATGTTGGTATATTATAGGGTAGATTATTAATTAGTGTATGTACATTTATTAAAATGAAAATGATAATAAATGTGCTGACATTAGATCTAACAAAAATAACATGTTCCATCCTTGATAACAACACTGAAACAATGGGGCACTAAGATGCAGATTTTGACGATATCCAATTAAGCTTGAAAAGATACAATCTGCTAGTTTCTTGCACTATTTCAAGTAGACATGTTTTGAAATTTTTGAATCTCTCTGTCTGTTTGATACTAAACAAATTACATACCATATATGGACAACATCAAATGCTCTAGGAGTATTTCTTACAGGAGATTCAAGGTATCAAGTAATGTCCATCAAAGCACTGACCAGTCGGAGATAATAGAGAAATAGGGCTATATTGGCCAGAGTTTTGGGCTGCGGTGTCAGATGACCTCCAAGAGCGCTGCCTTGCTCTGGCGTAGAGGGGGAGTCTATACCTGCAGTGAAGATGAGCATTAGTGAGATCCGTGGTACATTCAAATATAAAAGCTTAACATAAGCACTTGCTATATCATCAAACAGCCCCCTGATTTCTAAACCTAGGGCATTTCGACACAGTATAAAAAAATGTAAGTACAACCCAACAGCCATTAACTCCAATCTAAATAAGTGAAAGTTCAATCCCAATATGCAAAATTACCGCGTCACGTCAGTAAAACAATATGAGTCGTCCGATCTAGCGATTCAGCCATCTCAGCCGTTAGATCCTCCCAAAGCAAACTAATATATGGATCCTTCAAGAAACTTCTATCGCAATGAGGTCCTCCGACGCCCCATGAAAAATTGAAAATTGTTCCAACTTTTCGTTTTCACCCTCCAATATCCTCATAGTTTGCTTCCGGTCCTCCCACCTCATCTCCTTTTCATTTTGGCCCTCCAGCAAATTATTCAATGAAAGGCTTGAATGAATTGGTAAAACTCAATGTGTGTGACAGGAGCATGAGATAATTTTCACGTCTCAAAAATGAATAATTAGACGAATGATCATCAAATGCTAACCGTGGCAACCAAGCAGCCCTCTATACTGAAATTAAAGTGAGGTACAATATATTATTTATAAAGCCAACTATAAGGTGTATATGGAAATATCTGTTATTTTCCCATGTAATAAGTTCTGATTTATGTTTCTTGATGTTCTCTATAAATTTTGCTCATTTTTAGTTTCATACTTCGCTGTAAGCTTTCCCTTTCACTCAATGTGCATAGTTCTTGTGGAGGACATGGATCCTGGGTATCCTCATATAAGGCAAATACGGCCACCTAGACAGGGGTGGACCAGCCCATGTAATCAGAGATAAAGTATAACTTGGTTTCATATTATCTTATATGACAAGGAGAGGGATAGAATCCCATACTAGGTTTTCTACCTTGTAACCTCTACTCCTCATCATATATGAGGCTGGTAGGGGGCTCCCCTCAGAGGACGACGAATAACCAATACGCTATAAGCGACACCTTGGATACAAGCCAATACAATCCGACAGATTTTGATTTGCCAAAGTGGAGTAGGATATTACCTCACATTGAGTGTTGTGTCACCATCAAGTTTAGGTCCGATGCATAGCCCATATTCATTATTACCAATATAAAATATTGATGGTTGGCACGCCAGGTAGGGCAAGCGCCTAGATCATTGTCAACAAGTTTGATGGATCCAACCACCGAAGTCGCCGGCATCACCCTCACTTCTGGGCAGGTCTTCCGCTTTGGAAGCCTCGACTTGTTTGCCGATGTCCTTGGCCACCTCACTCCTTTTGAGTCGGATTCAACCCGATCAGAGGGAGATATAGCCAACCACGTGCCGATTGGCTTCGGCAACGCTGTGGCAATCTTCAACAATCTGTTTTGGCGACAACCAAGACCTACGGGGCCTGAGGCAACTCTCTTTCCTAGTGTTCGACTCGGACAAGGCCTTGTGCCGGTTGAGATCGTTACTGGGAGAGACGAGATCGTCAATTCCTCACTCGGCGTTGCCAATGCTGCAGCCGTCTTCCACTCCATCATGAGGTGGCACCCTCGATCTCCCAGACTTTGACTCGGATACAGCCTAGTGCCATTCAGGTTCGGATCTAGGGAGGTTGGGGTCATCATCACTCTGCTACAATTCTCCAACTCTGATTCTTAGTCAGACGACAGTACCATGAGCTTCTCACCTCCACGTGAAGTTTTTATGGCATCCAAAGGGCAAACCCCAAGTAAAGATGCATACCAACTGTGCGAACAATAAGAGGATGAGGCTCGCCGACTGCGTGAGCAAAAGGAGGAGGAAGATAGATGCCTACGTGCCGAACGGGAAGAGCACAATTGCTAATTGCATAAAGCCGGATGGCAAGCACAACAAGATCACCTCCAACAGAATGTTGTGGCCGCAGCAACGCTACTCAATACCCTGCTGCTGGGACCAGACCATGAGGCGACGTTGACAATCTCAAAGATTAAGACCATGATAGCAACTGTGGCGGTGCAACAAAACCAGGAGGCCTCTGACACCCTAGTTCTTTCAAGAAAGTCAAGATCGGATGCCGCTACTTCAAAATCCGCCAACAAACGCCAGCCGGCTACATCTACTTGGCGACTGTCTGAGCAATAACATGGATCACAGTTCAACCACAATGACGATCACCACAACGATTATGGACGCCACGACAAGAGCACTCGGGACCGCCGCCACGACTTCCATCAAGACATCTAGGCTTTCCGCCGCGAACGCGAGGAGAATGAGAGACACCGACTGTACAATGAGCATGACAGGTTTAGTCTCTACTACGACCGTCATAGTCGTGGAAGCTAGAGCCCATCCAGATGGTCCTCGGATTGCAGAAGCCACTCGGACGACGGGGTTCTGGCCTTAACATCCGAGTTACGTCAAGTTGAGTGGCCAACCAGTTTCAAGCCAACTAGAATCGAGAAGTACAATGGCAAGACAGATCCTGAGTCCTGGCTCACACTCTACACCCTGGCAATCCGAGCTGCTAGAGGCGATCACAAGGCCATGGCCAACTATCTTCTAGTCGCCCTGGCAAAATCAGCACGTACCTGGCTAACGAGGCTTCCAAGAGGGTCAATTGATTCATGGGGAGAACTCTGTGACTAGCTCATGGCCAGTTTTGAAGGTACCTATGAGAGGCTAGGCACCGAATTCAACTTGTACCAGATCCATCAAAAGAAGAACGAGTCGCTTCGGGACTTCATCAAACGGTTACGCTGGCTTGGGTTTGTTGTTGCCGTCGATGGGTGGCATGGTGGTTGCTACGACGATGACATAGATCTCGTCCTTTGGTCATCGCAGGCATTCATCAGCGTGACGAATACTACGAATACCAGGCACTAATGAGCTATCACTGGCTGACAGTCTGACACTGGCTCTTAGTGTGCATGGCCTCGACGTCACTGATAGGCACGATGCGGCGAACAGATGGGCGTAGCCATTGCCGAACTGCAAGATGTGATTGCTGCTAGCACGGTTGGCGGCTAGTGGCATGACATCGTTGCTGCTAGGGCCGTTGGCAGCCATCGGCAGACGTCATTGTTGTCCACCAGCCAGAAGTACCCGTCGCTTGACGAGCCCCCACCTGCCCCAAAGGCTGATGGTCGCTGTGTCCCGCGCATCTACTCCATCTGGTGCTGCTGCAACAATGGGTGCACGCTGCCCTGCCCAAGGCCACCCTGTGAAGGTGGCGGCAACATTAACGGCAAGGTCAGCATCGCATGCCTCAGCTGCAGTTGCAGCTGCCGTGGTGTCTATGGCTTCTGCTGTGACGACGACAAGGGGCCGCCAAGCCTCAGCGTGTTGAGAACTTGAGATAGGCATCGATGCCGGCGGAGTACGCGAGGAAGCAGAGAGATTTGCAGGCACTTTATTGAGAAAGAGGGGATGACATTAGGTAAGTAGAATGTAATTGGAGACGACCACATTTGCGCTAAGTCCAATTCAGGAACGCGCGGACAAAGAGTGGTAAACGATGGCCCAAAAAACAACACAACGCACGGAAGGGGGATGGGATGAAAAATCCGCAGAAACTCTAACAATTTCTACTAGCAAAGTGCTCGTGCGTTACAACGGGAAGAAAAAGCGAGCAAGGTGAGAAAAGAGGGAGCATGATCTAATAGGCTGATTTCAGGTGACGACGTGTAAGGAGAGAAGTGGTGATTGCTCAACGACAGAGGGCGGTGGTGGCATGCCAAACCCTAGCCAGAGAGGGAGTGAGAAGGGAGGAGAACTGCCATGGAAGGGGACAGATGGATAGGGGAGGCAGGGTGGGATCTGGGGTTCTGTTCTGTGGCATTTGTAGGTATTTTCAGTTATAATTTGGAGAAATGATGATGAACGTTTGATGGAAGACGATAGACCACCGAAACAACCGTAGCTATTAGATCATGACAACCGACAAAATGAAGTACTGATGAATAAAATCATTACACCTTGCATGTGTATTATATTTGGTCATAAAGGATTATGTCGTTGACTTGCATGGTTGATTATCACGTTGAGCTCACTTTACACTATTAGTAGAAATCGTTTCATCCTAGATAACAGATGGAATGTTTCAAGTGTTAATGTGTTGCATGCAAAGTGCATCGAAGGTTGGAAGCGCACGAGCACATCGAACGTTATTTTCTCATCATGTTAGCTAGCTAACATGCACCATGCCGTAGGCTACAAAAAGATAAAATACTGAGAATTTGAGTAACTTGCAAGTCATCTCATCAGATACTCTGATACATGATTTATTGTAGATAATTTACTTAAGAGCACCACTAACTTCAACAAGAGGGTGACTTGTGCTGCCTTTTTAGGTATTTATATTTTAGGATGGAGGTCATAATAGTATAAATATTGAGCGGCAGTCACACTATAGGAAGATTCAGATTCAAAGAACATATGTCTTGAGTAGAGTGCAGAGTGGCGGTCTGCATAAGTGCATTTGTGTGCTGGTGGTTGTGCGGATTATCTGCCCTACTGATTAGGCTATATACATGTAAAGTTTTCCTGTCGTCAGTAACTTATCAGGGGTATCATCAAATGAGATCAACATATGTTCAGTGCTAGGAAGATGGAAGATGTAGGCAAGTTGTGTTGAATAATGCCTAGGGTCAAACAACCAGCATGTTAGGAGAGTGTTTAATTGTGAAGAGAAGTAAGTAGGTAGGCAGGCAGGCCGAGTTGACCCGGTTTGAGCTATGTTTGTATCCAAGTCATGCTTAATCGTGCAGACATAGATAGAAGATGTAGGGAGTTGATAAGTAATTGGTCGCTTTTGGTATTGGTCTGGTTAGTGTACAGTTTAATTGCTTCTTTAATTTACATACATATTAGCTTATTATGTCAGTGCTTAATTTTCTGGACTGGCTGTGTTTGAGCATGAGACAACAAAGGATCAACGAACGATATTTGTGACTTTGTAACCTAACAGGATGTATGTTTGCAACCTAAACTGGAACTGGAATTGATTTTTTTAGATAGTGGAACTGGATAACATTGTTATTCCCTTTGTTTATTGATTATGTTGGATAATTAAGCAAGCAAACAATAGACACTTAAACTAAACCATCACACCAGTCAAACGCTCAAAAACAATATATATATATATATATATATATATATATATATATATATATATATATATATATATATATATATATATTGTATTATATCATTCAAGCTTTCTTGCGGTTTGGCGTGATGACGGCCTAGAACTCGTCGTCGTGCTCTAGTGCCGCCTTGTGCTTCGGTGTCAGCACCACCTCCGCATCCATACTTCCTTCCCCCTCCTGCCTTGGGTACAGCGACGTCTTCCCATCGATCTTGTGCGCCATGCCACTCCACGCCACCACCGCCTTCCCCCACCCGAAGTCACACCCGTACACGTTGAACCGTGGTGAGCTCCCCATCATCATGCCCGACGGGTCAAAGTACCTCAGCGTGTACACCATCGGCTTTGCCGTCTGATGCGAGACTAGGTGCCCGATCTTCCGATAGGTTTGATTTGGTGACGTGAAGATGTTCACGTTTTGAGGCTTCCGATCAGCGATCGTCACCTCGCAACCGCTATACCCATACGTCTAGTTGTTATCAACCACGCTCTCATGTAGTCGACCTCACCACAAAGGTTTTATCTCTGCAAGCAATCGAAGAAACTCACAAGAACAAGAAAGAACGTAATATGAATTGCAGATGGATGTTTAGCACATGAAGTTGGGGTTCTACAAACCAATCTAGACAGCGAAAATACAATGGCAGAATAATCTAAGCAAAATCCAACCCTAAACGATGACGGCTACTGAATATATATGAGTTGGGACGTCCTAGGGTTA
Source organism: Oryza meyeriana var. granulata (assembly GCA_003991445.1). Lineage (NCBI taxonomy): Eukaryota > Viridiplantae > Streptophyta > Magnoliopsida > Poales > Poaceae > Oryza > Oryza meyeriana. The sequence continues at coordinate 29,652 of RYFJ01002550.1, forward strand.
ACTCTAAAGCGCACACCCCTTGGGCTTAGCCTACAACACAATTACAAGGCCCAAGGCCCAAAACAGATTCGGACTGGAAGAGGTACGTGTCTTGTTTTAACAATTTCAGACAGCTCAGAAGGAATTTTGACATGGGACCAAAACCATCTGAAAGTAGACTCCATAAGCTTTCCAACAAGTACTAATGGGCTCCGAAAGTCCTTCTGGATCAGCGACTAGGTCCGTTTGAAGTTGATGCTATTAGGAGGCCCGAATCCGAATCTAAAACGTGCAAAACTTCATCTCTTGCCTTTTATGGACCAAAAGTGACATGATGATGTAGGAGTAGACTTGGGTAAGGTCTTGGTTTGGTCCCCAATCAACTTCTTTGATCATCTATGCGTTCCTTGCGCTTGGTCTCTTTCTCTTCACCCAAGCAAGTATCTCTGCAAACGAGAACACACAAAACTCATGGTGCAGTAACGGCTGTTCAAATATATAACACGCAAATCTTACGTAGAAAGCATGCACCTTTGGTTGATGAATATATAAGATAGCTATGGTCATATCCAAGCTAGTGATGTCCTCATCATCCTCCTCTTCTTGATTGGAAACCGTTCATGGTTTCACCTTGTCATTAAGCCTGATGAACATATCTTTATCTTTCACAACATAGGGTGAGATAGTATTGTGCATATAGTTAGATTCTGAAATTTTTAAACACGAAAAACACTTTGTAGTGTCGTGTAGCTCACAACACTCCCCTTCTTGCAAACCAATCTGTAACTTATTTAAATAACTAGAGGAACTAGATAGAGAATTATTTATACTCATGCGGTCCTCTAGATAAGACATGTCATTATGAAAAGGAGGTATATTAAAATTCAAACAAATGTATACTCTATGCACATTATATTCTCCTTTATTATCATAATTACCAATAACATGAAAAATCACATGAAATGGACATTGTAAATCAAATCTAGCAAATAATTTCTTTTCTAAACAATTGAGTAGACAAAGATCATCAAATTGAATATAGCCCCCAAATATTTAAAGAAGATAGCAATCTAAGCTCTTCATTCTCGCTAGCAATGTGAACAACATGTCTAAAATCAGCACATAGTGGTTCAACAATATTACTAACATGTTCATTCACTAGTTGTTGCATGGATATAAGTGAAGCATTGTACAACTTTTCTTTATCACAAGAAATAGGAACAAAATTATCGTGTGACAAAGGTAATTTAACACACGATTTCACTGGTGATTGCTCTAAACTAACATGATTAGTGGGCATATATAGTACATCAGAATTGTCCATACCTTGAGTGAATGTAGCACCATTTCTGTTACCTTTGTTTTCATTTTCAAAAACTGTAGGTGCACTCTTAATTAAACCATCTTGAAACATGCATGGAACAACAGGTGGATTTTCTTTCTCTATGTCTTTCTTCTTTTCCTCATTACCTTGGCTCTTCTCAGATACCTGCAAAATGTCAGTGCCCAAAACAATACGTTTGTTTTGCAATAACTCAGGTTTAAGTGAAGACATCAAAACATTAGTATTATTACATTTATTTCTCAAAATCTCATGGTTTTTAATCTTTTCCCTCTCAAGATTATCTTTCAAAATTTCAGCAGGGGACATTGATAGTAACTTAAATTTCTTGCCATTATGTGTGAAAGTGTACGTATTGGTTCTACCACGGTGCACAACATCTCTATCATATTTCCAAGGTCTACCCAAAAGTAGAGAACATGCTTGCATTGAAACAACATCGAATATGGCACTATCATGATAATTGCCTACTGAAAACTTCACTTTTACAATTTTACTTACCTTCAACTTACCGCAAGAATTGAACCACTAGATGTAATAAGGCCGAGGATGCGGTTGCGTCGGCAATCCAAACTTCTCGACCATATCTGAACTTGCCAAGTTGTTACAGCTCTCGCTATCAATGATAATACGGCAAGCTCGATTCATAACCAAAAAACTTGATTGGAACAAATTGTGGCATTGATTTTGCTCCGCTTTCTCTATTTGAGAACTTAGCACTCGTTGTACCAAAGTACTCTCATTATCCTGCAAAAGGTTAGTCACAGAAGAAGGAACAACAAGGGGTTGCTTCTCTAAATGACACACTTTATTTTTGTAAGCAAAATTCTAAGATGGAGAAACAAATTTCTCTTGCATAAGCATTTTCATATCGTTCCAAGTTTAAGGCAATCTATCATGTGAAGATGTTATTAAATTTTGCCACCATATTAAAGCATGAGAAGTCAAGACACTAGCAGCATTCTTAATCTTTCATTTATCACACATATGACGATGAGAAAAAATTTTATCAATCGCAACTTCCCAACTCATGTATGCTTCAGCACCAAATCCATTATACGAAGGGGGAGATGATACAGTCTTATCTTCACTTGTCGAAGGTGATGTGGCAGCTATGGTAGGGCTCTCATCCAAATTCTTCATCTCCTTTTTATCCTTGGTGTGAAATGTTATAGTTAGTGGAAGACAAGAAGAAACAGTAGCTGGCTGCTGATGTCGTCTCAATTGTTCATATTCACTAAGGAGACCTTTTGTGCTCTCAGCTATCACTTGAAGGTCTTATTGTATAGAGTTCATGCTATGTCATCACATTCCTGCCACCATTAGTAAAAAACAGAAAACAACACAAAAGCGTTATCCCTATCAACTACTAGGTAGTGGACGGTGGAATCACACACTCTCAAGCAACCAAAAGCATCTTACCGAACTCTTATAATATTCTTACCGATTGAAGCAGGTGGTACGATCGGAGAGGTGGGACGTTGACAGCGGTGAGTGTTGCGATTACTCGGATCAAATCTATACTGATAAGAAGTTTGTGGAGATCGGGAGGCTCAAAAGTTTGGTAGCAAGGATTAGCAAAAATTAATAACAGAATAGCAAAGCTGAATAGGTGTCCCAAATACTTGTCACAATCGCTGGCCGAGACATGTCCCTAGGACTAGTGTAAGCAAGTGAGAGTAAGGAACAAAGGAAACTAGGACGCAAAGCTATATATACACAAGAACCAGAACGGAGAACCACACACTCTCCCCTTCTCTCTATCTTTTTTTTTCTCTTTCTTTCTTTTTTTGATATATTTTTTTCTCAACTAGGAGTTCACAAGAAGCAACCACAAAAATTGGCAGCTCGATATAATGCAGGGAGTGGCCCTGGAAAAACAAGCACAGGAGCTCTGAAAAGCATGTAGGAACTTCGGGGCTCGAAAAGTCAGTCTTGCAGGCCAAATTTCACGATTTTAGATTGGCTGAACCTAACAAAGTCAGGGAGAAGCAGATGTAAAAAATTTCTGTAGATGTCCGCAGATATAAAATTTGTCCGATTTCAAGTCCGTATGCAAAAGTTATGGCCGTTTTACGGAAGGAGACACAGAACAGGTCTCTCTGCCACACAACTCGTATATTCGGCAAGGGCAAAAAATTTGAAGATAGGTTAAGCGTGGCTGACAAGGAGGCTAGCGATGCAAGGTGATTAACATAAGGCGGCTTGTGACCTATGTAAAAAGGCTTGCGAAAGCGGGTTAAAAGTTCAAGGTGGCTTGCAGTTTGAAACCAAGTAGAACTCGATCTCTCAAGGCAAGCTCTCGCGCAATGCAACAGTTAGAACTAGAACCACAAACACGACTCAAAACCAGTGACCACTAACTTGACCTAGGACATAGACTCAACAAAGCGAAACTGAAATAAATTTTGCAAAGGCACAAAGGGGTTTGGACAACGGAAAACAAGGACTACGATGAATACGATGCTTTTTTTTGGTTTTTTTGGACTCTAGGTAAAAGAAACAAAGATGGATAGATGGTAACAAATAATACCTATCAGGCAACCTGTGATCTGATACCACTTGATGCGAGACTAGGTGCCCAATCTTCCGATAGGTTCGATTTGGTGACGTGAAGACGTTCACGTTTTGAGGCTTCCGATCAGCGATCGTCACCTCGCAATCGCTACACCCACACGTCTAGTTGTTATCAACCACGCTCTCACGTAGTCGACCTCACCACGAAGGTTTTATCCCTGCAAGCAATCGAAGAAACTCACAAGAACAAGGAAGAACGCAATCTAAATTGCAGATGGATGTTTAGCACATAAAGTTGGGGTTCTACAAACCGATCTAGATGGCGAAACTGCAATGGCAGAATAATCTAAGCAAAACCCGATCCTAAACAATGACGGCTACTGAATATATATGAGTTGGGACGTTCTAAGGTTAACCCTAGAGTGCACGCCCCTTGGGCTTAGCCCACGACACAATTACAAGGCCCAAGGCCCAAAACAGACTCGGACTGGAAGAGGTACGTGCCTTGTTTCGACAATTTCGGATAGCTTAGGAGGAATTTTGATGTGGAACCAAAACCATCTGAAAGTAGACTCCATAAGCTTTCCAACAAGTACTCATGGGCCCCAAAAGTCTTTCTGGATCAGCAACTAGATCCGTTTGAAGTTGATGCTGTTAGGAGGCCCGAATCTGAATCCAAAACATGCAGAACTTCATCTCTTGCCTTCTATGGACTAAAAGTGACGTGATGATGTAGGATTAGACTTGGGTAAGGTCTTGGTTTGGTCCCCAATTAACTTCTTTGATCATCCATGCGTTCTTTGTGGTTGGTCTCTTTCCCTTCACCTAAGCAAGTATCTCTGGAAACGAGAACACACAAAACTCATGGTGCAGTAATGGCTGTTCAAATATATAACACGTAAATCTTACGTAGAAAACATGCACCTTTGGTTGATGAATACATAAGGTAGCTATGGTCATATCCGACCTAGTGATGTCCTCATCACGCGTCCACGCCATCTATGCACGCCCGATGCCCTCGTCCGTGTGCATCGCTACTGCGCGCCCCACGGCCGCCGCGTCCATCTGCGCCCATGCTCAAGCAACTCCGACGCACGCACCACCTCCATGCTGATGGCGTAGATGGTGTTGCTGAAGTACTCCATCGGCAGCGCCGACTAGAGCCACCTGCCGTAGTTGATGGCCAAGCAACACACTGTCTCTTGCTCTGGCGGTAGCCAAGGGGCATGGGTGATGCACCTCCATAGTAGTGATGTCAGCGCGTGGAACCTGGTCTACACGGCTGCGCCTGCCACGTCCTCGGCCACCAGGAGCTCTTGGCAAGCCCGCTCCTTGAGAACCACCAGTGATATGTGTAGGATACGATGTGAACAACTGGAAACAAATTGCTATGAACATTGATATGATATACAAGTCCTATGGCTGCTATGCATATTGTATTGTTTTTAGATATGAGAGAAGTGTACAATTGGCTTGCACAAACATGTGGGCCAAGCGACAAGTGAGGGAGGTAGCGGTGCGCATGGAAAAGATCGGTTGTTGCTATGTTCACAAAGTTCATGGAGAATTTCGGTTTGACTCGAAGACTGTTAGTATACAGGGCTTACATACATGGAAAGCTTGTCAAGTGTACTTTCCAACAGAACAAACAGCAAGTGATTCGGAGTTTTCTATATCGAGTTACGTCAATTTGAAGACTTGCTGCACGGATAGACCGGGTGATGCGCGGGCAGTAGCATTAATGATAAACGTGGGCTTTGCACGACTTGTTTGGAAGGGGTTCTAATATTCAAAGGCCCATTTAGGATTGGCAAGGACTCCATCTATAAGTTTCCCACCGATTCAAGTCTTCCAAAAAAAGGAGTTTGAAGATATGAAGGAAAAGGTCTAAATCGGATTCGGTTTGGCTGTCAGAGCAGCCTATACTAAAACGGCCAAACTCTCTGGTCCGAAGTCCGTTTTGGATGTGTGAGTACCTGCTGGAAAGCTAACTTATGCCCACATGATGGATAGGGCCCAGGACACCAGTTCCTTTTCGTTTCACCGCAAAGGCTGAAACAAACCATCGGCAGTCCTGATAGGTTTCCTTATTTGTTGTATATTATTCCTAGTTAGTTTGTAACCTATGTAATGGCTATATAAGCCTTTGTAAACAACCCAGGAGGCTAGTCTATGCTTAATCTACACATATTTTTGCGGCTATATTACGCTTGTTCTTCTCCTAGGGTTTGTGTCGCCGCCAAACTAGAGAGGGGAATTGGGAGTTTGTGCCATCGATTGTTCTTTCTTTTTCTTTCAGGGAATTGAGGGATCAATAGATCCACTTTTGTGTGGTCTAGTAGATCATCTCCTGCATGTGGTTTTGCGAATTCATGGTGAAAGGTGTATTGCAATGGTAGCACGTTGTTTATCCTCTTCGTTGATTACACGGTGTATCCAGATTCTACGTTGAAAAGGTTGGGCGCCCCGTATCATCTTGTGTCAGAGCCAGGTTGTCCGGTAGGATCTTTTACCTTAGCTACATATTATATTTCGTCCTACACACGAAACCATAAAAAAAAAGCCCATAGTTGCATTCTGGTTCTAGTATTATTTTATTAAGTTTAGTACATTAAACTTGTGTTTTAGTTGCTGATCCTAGTTTTTCTTCGTGTTACCTTTGTACCTATATAGATTTATCTTTTGAAATTCGGCCTCTAGCTATCTGTTTTTGAGTCAAGAAAGTCAGTACCTCGTTTCAGTTTTCGTGTCCTGTCAGTTTTAATTTTACTTGTAGTTTTGTGTGTTGAATCCATACATCAAAAACAAAAAAAAACAAAATAGTGATCCATTCTTTCCTTTGTTAATACTTTGAACCCATTGAGACTAGCTGTAGGAGTTGCTCTTGGACTTTGCACGTTTGTCAGTTGTATTGAACAATCATATCTTATCATCGTTGTGCAATCTGGTGTGTTGATTGTAGTAGAAAAAAATAGAAAAGAAAAAGTTCAGAAGAAAAAGGTTGAAAAAAATGGAAGTAGAAAGAAATAAAAGTGCTACGATCACCACATTGATTGGTTATATTTGCTACTTTATAGAAGTTGCTTGGCTTGTGCAAATCTTGTAGCCCAATTCTGAATTTAAGCAATCAGCTAGCGTCTCTCCTTATGTTTTTGCAATACGAGCTTTGGTTTTCAAATTTATATTGTGATAGCTCATTCCTTGGTTGCATAAGTCCCATTATCATTGTGTGTGAGTTGTTATATACTTCACTTATATCTTGTGGCCGACAACTAGGCATATTGTTCTAGCTTGAAATATTACTTATTGAAATAATAGCTGGAATCCAGAATTGCTAGGACATACACTAAGCCCTCCAAGCTCCACATATTTACTACTTGTGCATTTGCTCCTAAATTGTGAATTTGCTTAACCATCACATTTGAGTTATCTACTGCCAGCAAAGTGTGATCAGCCCCTCATCTCAAGAAGGAAGGGTAAGAACATCGATTGGTATGAAGGGGTAGTTGAGAGTTTCCACAATATAATTTTTTTATTTATTTGCTACTGTAGATAGGAACTTTTTGTATAACTAATAATGGCAGGTAATATGAAGTTGATGCTGCACACAAGTGGTATCTTTTTGGATGAAGAAGATGGTAGAAATACCAAATTGTTTCACTCAAGATGCAAAATCATGTCTATTTCTTGTGCTATCACAATTGATGATTTGAGCATGGTGAACTTGGTCAGTATTGAGCTCATGGATAAATTGAACCTAACCACATGTCCACATCCTGATCCATATCTATTAGAGTGGACAAGTTGCAATCTTAGCACAAATTCTTATTTGCTGTTACAAAAGGGAAGGCAGGTGATACTTCGTCCAATGCCTTCAACTTTATTTCTTTTTGATAGAAAGGAAAGGATGGAAAGAACGATGGAATATGTGTTGTCCAAGAAGCAAGAGTACTTAGTCGAGTATGGGACATTCCCTTCGGCTAATGTGACATGGATAGATGTTGCATCGCATCATGTCACATAACAAATCATGGTTGATGGCAAATGCGCCATTGCTGGCCCATGGTCAATCAAGGATGAGGTGCAAGAAACCTATGTGAGGAAGAGAGCCACATAGCCAAATTGAGTGAAGGGTTCGAAAAGAGCAAGTTGTGTGAGTCCACTAGATGTGAGCTAAGTGCATCTAGTTTTTGAGTGTGAGAGATACACCAAATAAAAAGAGAGAAGTAGAAGATAAGGCATGTGAGGTTATTTTTGAAACTAACGAGTTAATCTCTACTTTTAGTATTGTTTCTCACAAAATGCAAGTTGAGAAAGATGAGGAGATAGACACAGTTAAAAATATGATGCTTGTTGTCTTGTGGTTACAAATTCAAGAAAGAGGTGTTACGGATCATGTAGTGCCTACTGCAACACCTACATCACATCAGGACCATATAGAAGGTAAATTTGATTGTGTTGATTTGCCATTGCAGCAAAACATGGTGAGTAAATTTGAATATACAAATATTCCAATTGATTCTTGTATGTCATCTTGTGGTAAATTCATGGTTCTATGTTCAGAATTTTATTTGCTAAATTTACATGATGTGAAGTTGATTACTCACAAGGAAGTGTTGGCTAGAATATCCAATAATTATTCTTTGATTCATATCATATTTGATAAATCTGTTGAGCCTGATGGAACTATTGAAGGAATTTCTGAAATAACTTGCTTGAATCCATTTTCCTATGCCAACAATGATGGATATAAGTTTATTTTAGTTGGTAATTATGAAGTACATAATAGATTTTGTGTCCACGGGTTATGCATAGGTTGTGCCAAGTTTGATGATGTTGTTGTATATATAATTGACTATAAATTTATTGGTCAAAGTTTTGAATTTCCTGACATAAATGATGAGCATGGTCATATTTTTGTTTAAAAATCAAAATGTTACATGATACTTCTGTTACATACTCTCCAAATCAGAGTAGCGCAGCTGAAGCACGAAATGCTATGACTATGCTTTCACCAAATTGCAATACTTTATTCATTGTCTTTTCTATTTGTGCAATCTTGCAAAAGTCGGCAATAACTTTTCTTCAGGGGAGGGGGAATAATATGTGTAGGTACGATGTGAACAACTAAAAACAAATTGATATGAACATAGATATGACATACAAGTCTTATGACTACTATGCATTGTATTGTGTGTAAACTAGGGAACTTTGAAACTCATGACATATACATATATCTTGCATACTTGTTGTTCTCTTTGTTTAGCACAATTTCAGATTACCAAAAGCCGAGGATGGCTTTTCTTGAAGAAAGGGAGGATGATGCGGATATATCATGCTTTTGGACAATCTCCTGTGCATGCGAATCAAACTATAAGGTGAATCCGTATCTCTCTAAATTTATATGTGAAATATGTGAGAATTTGATGATACATAATATTTATCACTACATTATTGTTTTTAGATGTGAGAGAAGTGAATAATTGGCGTGCATAAACATGTGGGCCAAGCGACAGGTGAGGGAGGTAGCAGCGCGCATGGAAAAGATCGGTTGTTGTTCTGTTTACAAAGTTCATGGTGAATTCTGATTTGATTCAAAGACTTTTAGCATACATGGCTTACATACATGGAAAGCTTGTCAAGTATACTTTCCATCAGAACAAACGGTATGTGATTCGGAGTTTTCTACACCGAGTTACGTCTATTTGAAGACTCGCTGCATGGGGAGATCGGGTGGCGCGCGGACAGCAGCATTAATGATGAACATGGGCTTTGCACGACTTGTTTGGATGGGGTTCTACTATTTAAAGGCTCATCTAGGGTTGGCAAGGCATGGATTCAAGTCTTTCCAAAACAAGGAGTTTAAAAATAAGAAGGAAAAGACCCAAATTGGATTCGGTTTGGCTGAGAGTAGCCTATACTTAAACGACGCAAACTCCCTCGTCTGAAGTCCGTTTTGGACATGTGAATACTTGTTGGAAAGATAAATTTATGGCCCACATGATGGATAGGGCCCATGACACCAGTTCCTTTTGGTTTCATCTCAAAGGCCAAAATAAACGATTGGCAGTCCTGATAGGTTTCCATATTTGTTGTATATTATTCCTAGAGTTGTTCTAACCTATGTAATGGCATATATAGTCTTTGTAACGATCCAAGAGGGTAGACCACATTTAATCTACACATATTTTCATAGCAATACTGCTCTTGTTCTTTTCCTAGGGTTTGTGCCGCCGTCGCCAAACTAGAGAGGGGAATTGGGAGTTTCCACCGTCGATTGTTCATGCTTTTCCTTTTAGGTAATTGAGGGAGCAATAAATCCACTTTTGCGTGGTCGAGTGGATCATCTCTTGCGTGTGGTTTTGTGAATTCGTGGTGAAAGGTGTGTTGCAAGGGTAGCACGTTGTTCATCCTCTTCGTTGATTACATAGTATATCCAGATTCTACGTCGAGACGGGCACCCCGTATCAACCAAGAACTAAGACGAGATGTGAAGCATCCGCAAAATCGCAACCCAGCAACGGACGCGGCGCGGCTCCAGCCTCTTGATGAGCTTTCCGAGGTCGGCGTACGATGCCAACGATTGGCGTGCCATCCCCTTGGGGCGACCACCATTTCAGTAAGGACGGGCACGACGTCAGAGGCCCTGTCCCAGTCGGCGAGAGCCTTGCACGCGCAATCTCGGCCCACGCATGGAGAAAGTCCTAGAATGTTGTGCCATCGGATAGCGCGTGGTTTTAGTTGAAGATGACGAAGACGCCGTCGATGAGCTTGGTGACCTGGATGATGAAGAGGGGGCGATGGTGGCCATCATAGTTGATGGCGTCTTGAAGCGGGAAGAAAGTGTGGAGGAGGGGCGGGACGTCAGCATTGAGAGTGATGACGTCGAGGATGGAGACACCATCGGCGACGGCGTGGACGATCTGGACGCCTGGCTGTCGCAGCCGATGGAGATGGAGCAGCCCCCATCTGGGTGTTTGTTGGTGACGAAGCGGCCGGTGATGGGGTAGTAGGCGTGGAGTGCGGTGGCGAGGGCGGCGATGAGGTGGTTGGTGGAGGACGAGGGCGGGGGAAGTGGAGGCCCTTCTGAATGTATTGGGCGGAGAGCATGGAGACGTCCCAACAGGTGAGAGGGACGCACTTCCGCGGCTAAGGCGGTGTAGAGTTCACTGTGCGTGTCGACACAACGCGCACCGGCGGCGGCAGCAATGGTGTTGAGGATCCGGATCTGGCACCACCGAGCTCCATGCGACTGGATCCGAGGGGGACGCTGGAGGTGGGAGGCGATTGGTGCTGGCTGCTCCATCGTCCAACGCTGCACCAGGAGGATGAGGATAGGCGGCGCATCTGATGCTCATTGTCCTTGAGCAAACAAGGAGATGGTTGTGGCCACGGCAAGGGACCTCGGTCTCTGCTTTCCTCCTGAGTCAGTGTACATGGAGGCGTTAGCAGCGCTGCAAGCGGACGACGGGTGGTGCATGGACGATGGATGAATTAGACACTGATGTCATGCTGACATTAGCGATGGATGAGAAAAGGTAGAAATGCTATTCGTTTTTATAATAGTAGAGATAATAGTATAGAAGAGAACTTTATTCTAGACTCCAAACTCTATGTATTATAATAATCAGGAGCTTAAACCCTATCAATCGGTGTTGTATCTAGTTAGACATTTTGATTACCCACAAATACAAATAGGTGGCCAAATGGGCCAAGCCTTCATGTGTCGGCCCGGGCACACATGCACTGTTCACAACCCAGGCACAGCATGCCCGTCTAGCCGTGTCGGGCTTAGGCTAGCACCCCGGCACGGTGGTTCAATATGGAACGACCCATTTCTATAGCGAGCTGGCATGACATGGCACGGCCTGACCGTTCTCATGCGGCATGTCCTATTTTTCAAATTTTTTATATTTTCCCTATTTCCCTATATCCCCCATTTTCCTACATTTTCCCCATATTTTCTCTATTTTTCTCTCCTATTTCTTTACTTTTCCTTCTTTTTTCTCTTTTTCCTTTTTTGGCTGGCTATGCAGATGGGCCATTTTCGTACCCGGGCCGGCCCAACACACCACCTTAGAGCATGTGGGCCGGTACGGCACGGCTTGTTTCACCGACGTGCCTATCAAGCTATGTCTAATTGCGCCTAGGTTGGCCATGCTGTACAGCCCATTTGACTACATTTGACTGGTAAAAAAAATATTATCAGTTATTCTATCACTTTCCGTTACCTCAATAGCCTACAAGTAAATAAATTATTATATGTTATTCCATCAATTCCTGTTAACTTAATAGCCTACGGGTAAATAAATTATTATCTAATATTGTATTATTTTTTACTAACAGATATTAGGGAGAAATTGATAGTAATTTCTTTCCACATGTAAACAATAATTTTGTTACAGACCTGTATTTGTTACAAATGAAGCACAAACTATAGAATAAATGATCTACTCATTGTTACAATTAACCATGGCATGTTAAATTAGTATACAACTAAGCACCTCAAGTAAAAAAAATACAAATGGATATTTCGCACGATTAACTACCTAGAAATAAAAAAACTCACAGATAAACACAACAAAGGCTATAAATAAAAAATTTACATTATCACCACCACTTTTACACAGTACGCATGATTTTTTCCTGGCAACAATGACGACCGACAGTGCTGACTGCTCACAGGTGCTAGTCCTCTGTGTCACCACCTAGGTAGCCTGTCGATTCAGCCGTCGACGATGTGGACAGCCCACTATGTAGTCTCAATGAGCTTCGATGACCCTTTCTCCCCTTCTCCTATCGCCACGCCCACCTAAATTAAAGATGCTACAGCCCTAAAAGCCCGACGTCGGAGTAGCTGCGTCAGCGCGCAAGTCACCAGCGAATTGCCAAGGCTTACGGATATAGGGACGCAATGAGCACTAGGTGGAGACTGGCAAATAACTCATGCGGGGATGGGGAATTGGGGATACGATTTGGTACTGTGTCATGCTTATTTTGTGATGGATGTGGGGAATCTAGTTCATTGATTTTAGATTTGACTGTGGAAAATTTTTAAGATGGTTTTTTGCCTATTGTGTACACATGGATTTTTGAAAAGCACACGTGAAACGTCCAATTAAAATGATTTTGTAACTCCCTGGAATATTTTTCTTATAGATAATTTATGTTGAGGCATCCATAAAAATGATATTTTTTATTCAATCAGTGGTAGCCAGTGCACACAGCAGCGACTGACCTCCAATCATGCTGTTGCCACACCGGTGACCTCATCACCAGTTGGATAGCCTGCACCACAAAAGGAGACAGCTGGCGTGGTGTAGCGGAGGCAGTGACAGGAGGGCGGGCCATTTGGGTTGATCTGAAGTCCTGCACTTCGCTAGGAGCTAGAGCGATGCAAGTAAGGTGGTTGATAGTGAGACATGCCGCAGCGGCGTGGTCGGGTGGTGCGATGCCACCGTCTTGGGGCTGGGTGGCTTGGCTGGTTGGGTCGGATCTCTGGTGACGACGGCCCATAGAAGCGCTGCATCGGCGTTGGAAGAGCTCCTCTTTCCGTTACTGTGGAGCTCCCTGTACCTGTCACGCTTTGGCCCACCTTATATTGATGGGGCGTCCTCATCCGCAACGCCTAGGTCGGCTGTGCGATGATGATCCGACGCCAGATTGAAAAAGGGGTGTTAAGAGATTTTCGGGGGGAACGAACTGGCAGATCTGGCAGGGGAGGCGAAGGAGGATGGGCAGCTGCCGCCGCTGGGCTCGCTTGTGCTCTGTCCCTCTCTGTCGACGTGGAGGTTGCTAGGCACTAAGGCGGATTCGTCGTCGGGGCGTCCTCCTTGGTCCTTCTCTATGCCGGATTCGATCCGCTGCCCAATTTAGCACCGCTGGTAGCTAGTGTCCCGATGGTCGGCAGTGGCTGGTAAGAGCACGGATTCCGCTGCCCACCGCCTCCTATACCCTCGATCCCGCCTGGCACTGCCTCCTCTACACCGAGGGGATCACCAACTCACCACTGGGGAGACCTTCCGCCTCACAGCGGTCACCACTCGGGCTCGTCGCCATAGTGGTCGACGTTGACAAGAGGGGTAGGGGACGTCCAGATCTGGAAAAAACGTGGGAAAGGAAAGAAGTGCTTAATGGATGACTATACGGTGGTAAAACAGCCATATAAATTGGGGAAATGGTGGACAATAAAAAGTTTGCATGGACGAAATGTTGAGTGGGGGTGGGTGGTGAATTGTGAGAGTAAGAAAATTACTGATTGCATGTGTGTGGATGGGATTGTAGGTGGGAAGGGAGTGGGAACGATAAAACCAGGGGTGCGCTCTGAGGCGTGCAAGGAGGGTTCGTTGTGCGTAGGGTGTAGTATTCCATATATATATATAGATGGGCCTAGTTTGCTCACTACGGTGGGCGCAAGTGGCCCAATCAATATTGTGCCCCAATAATTGGATAGCATATAGATGGGCAAAATTGCTAGGGAATGTCACTTTCTATCGTTTCATGCCTTAGGCACCGCTTAAAACAGAGGTTGGGTGTGAGCTTATAAGTGGCACGTCAAACACGAAAGGTTATAAGCGCATGATTAATTAAGTATTAGCCATAACAAACTTGAAGATTTTATTTATTTGATTTTTTTAAAAAAATTTTATAGAAAATATTTACAAAAATACATTGTTTAATAGTCTGGCAAGCATGCTCACGGGGTAAATAAGAGAGCTAGCCTTAAGCTCACCTTTGGGCTCATTTGTCCGAAAAATTTCATTGTTTGACCCTATTTTAAACTTATTTCAAAAATGGACCGTGTCAAAAACTTATTCCAAAAATGAACTAGGACCTCAGCACCAGCACCGACGGCGCTGAAGTCCTACAACTCAGCGCTAGCTTCCCTAGCGCTGACCCACCTGCCCTCGTGGTGAGTGGGGCGGAGCTGGTGTGCTGATGGCGCTGAACCCCCTGGCTCAACACCAGTGGCGCCGAGTTAGGGGACTTAAGCACTTGGCCCAGCCTAGCCGCCCCATCCCCTCCTCCTCCTCCTTTCTCTCTTTCTTCCTCCCTTGCATGGCGCGGCGACTCTCTCTCCTTCCCTCCTCAAATCTCTTCAAATCCCCGTCAAATTGAAGCTTTTTGGAGAGGATTTCACAAGGGGAACGACGTGCAAGGTATCCTCCACCAAATCCTCTCTTTCCCCTTTTTTTATATTTTTGTTGAATTTAGCTCAAACTCTAGTTTGCAAATTTGTGCCAAAATCTTGCAATGTAATTGGTGGATTGTATTTACCTATTGGTATGGGGGGATTGAAGATTGGTTAGGGTTTGATTGAAGTTTGACATAGGTTGAATACTGATTTTAGGAAAAATATTGCTTGTTTTAGATGGTGATTGTGGGGTGTTTATTTTCTTTAGTTTATCAAGTAGAAGAGGTGGAATAGATGTAATGGATAATAGTGTATGGCATTTTGTTTTGTCCGATTGTGGGTTAGTTGAAAATCTTGTTTGGTTGGAATACATTACTTTGTAGTAATCGAATTTCATTCGTAGTTTTAATACCATATCCTAGTTATTGTATTTTATATTTATTTCAAATTTGTAGTTAAACGTACTAACGGGTTGTTTCTTAAATATTTTTGTCGTACACTATAGATGGATAAAGTGGTCTGTGTGCATTACACTGGTAGTGTGACCGAGCTAAGTAATGGTGTGAACTATTTTGAGGGGATGAATATTAAGCCGATGGTATTTCTCGCTGTTGGAGACAGGCCACAACTCCTTCGGACTGTCCTCCTTTCAGACCGAAGCCGCTGCCTGAAACCCATTCGGCGGCCCATGACCGAAGACATGGGGGCGAAGGGCCTAGCCCGAAGGCGAAGGGCGTGGTGTGTCTAGCGAAGACAAAGAATTTTAGGACGAAGTGCTAGAGCTACTGGCGAAAGGCCCAGGAGGGCCAAAGAGACGACCTGGCGAGCGAAGCCCCATTGTGTTGTCTGTCTAAGGTGGAACAGGACTGCCAAAAGAGGTTGTATACCAAAAGCCCATCAGGGGCCACCCACAGCCCATGTAGCAGACCTAGTGGCCCACATGATGGCCCAGCGCAACCCGATAGGAACTTGGGCGGCAGACAGCAAAAGACGGAAATACCCTTCGGATAGGGAAGACTATCCCCATCAAGGGGCTATAATGTAATACCACCTGTAAATAAAATCCTAGAGCTTGTAACTGTACCCCTGGGCCTATAAATAGGTACCCAGGTCACTATAATGACAAGGTTTTTGAGATTAATACAAAAGATTTACCACTCCAGTCCACTCTCAGATTCCACTGTTGTTCTTCGACCAATGGTTGACGCTGGACCATTCGTTAGGGGAACCTCCCTAGGTGAAAGAAAAGAAGTCGATTAGAACCGGCGCCAAGATGCCTTCGACAGAGAAGGTCGACGAGGAGAAGAGCAGCCCCATGCCAAAAAAAGATCGTATGGAAACGCAGAGATTGAAATCAACCTGAAGACCCCAGGTCGAAAGAAAATACGTAGGAGGAGTAGCGCGAAATTTAGAGGAGATGCGCCTTCCGACTCAGTAAAAGGCGGCCTCATAGCACCGGGTGGGATTGTCGAAGAGGCCATGGCCGGTGAGAGTGCCTGAGGGCGGAGTATGAAGCCAGGGCCTGAAGAAAATGTGTGTACAAGCAGGCTACAAGACATGGTTTATCACACAGATGAACGGACAAAGAACAGCAGCGATAGTAGTTGCTATTTCGGCTGCACTAAGGCATGGGCAAGAGCAATGAGGGTCCCAAGCCTTCTGCTTCACACAAGATCTCCGGCCTCGCGCGGACGGAGGGCTAGGTCTCGTCTAGGCTTTCGGCCCCTACCATGTGCCAGCTCCACCGTTTTGGCCCCTCAAGCCTTCGTGTTTCCCTCTCCGCCTCAGGCCGTGCCCGGCTTCGTCCAGCCTCAGGTGCCCGTTGTGGTGCCACTGTGGCCAGCGGCTCCAGCGGCAGCCCCTTCGCTAGCTCCAAGTTTGGTGTCGCTTCCACAGGCGCAGCACCCCCTCTAACCTCCTTCGGCACCTAGATTGATGCCATCTATCCAGGCGTAGCTGCAAGCTCTCCTTCAGTAGCTTGACACAGGGAGGCAAGGCTTTAATCCCTTGCCACCGCCCGTTGAAGTCACCCCTGCTCTGGGGGGATGGGCAGCCCCCGCTGTCATGCACCATCACCTAGCCCCGCCGGCGCAAGCTTCGCCATCTTCAAGGTCCTGTACCCCTATGTGGCCCCTTTGCCGGACGCAGCACGCCGCGCCGGTGAATGACAAGAAGTTGCAGCTGAGCTGGGGGCTACAAAGCCACTGTAACGCCCTGAAAATCGTCTTAATAAAAAATTATCGTGGGTAAATGGAAATACAAGAATACACTAGAAATTTTTTTTGTTTGAGAAAAGAGTTTCAATAAAATTTTGAAATTTCCAATATTAAAAATCCCGAGTTTAAATCTTTAAATAAATACTTGGATGCTTTTATATTCCAGGGGTTTTGTCGGAGTATTTTAAGCGTTTGAGTATTTATAATAATAAATTCTTTGTGTTTCGTGGTGGCATTTACTTCTGGTAAATTCCCCGAGATTTAATAAACTCTCTGAAATTTTCTCAGATTTTTTGGAGCTACAGAATTAATTTTAATTCAATAAAGATCACTTTAGTAAATTAATTAAATATAAAATAAATTCCTTTTAATTTTCCCCGTTCGGGTCATTCCTGATTCAGTCCTTTGAAGTCTTTCCGTTTATCATGAACTCTGACTCCCTTTTCTTCTAGGGTTTTGTGTTGTTCCCAGAATCCTAAAGTCACCTTGAAAACCTAAATTCGGATTTACCGGATTTATTCAATTTGAAACCCTAGAACTCTTTTAGACTCCCAATCCGAGATCCTTTGTATTCGAAATATCTATATTTCCCTTTGAGATAAATCCTAGATATTCCCTTAAACCCCTTTTCTGTCAAAATAAATCCAAATCCCTAATCGTCTGAGATTTCTCCAAATTCCAGTCCCAATAAAACACCCTTGTCAATTCCCTAATCCCAAAATATTTTATTCAGAATATTCCATTTTCTAGTTCTTGGAAAAATCTCCTCTAGTTCCCAACCTGAAGAATAATTCGATATTTTATTCCCCAAATATTCCTTGAATATTCGATATTCTACTACCCAAAAATTCCCTCAAGAAAATATTCTTCATTCTGTGGATCCCACAAAATATTCCGTTTCTTGGACCCACTAAATATACTTTTGTTTTCTAAATTTGTCCAAATACTTTTCGATCCCCAATATATATATGCGTATATATATATATATCCTCATACCCAGATAATTCCAATGTCCCGAATATTTCCGAAATTTTTAAATTTCAGAATGCGACTCAGATTCCACAAATATCCCCAAATTCCAATTTTTGCGAAATTGGAATTTTTCGGAAAAAAGATTCCTATTTTTCCTTTCCAATCTTATCCTTTTATTTCTTTTTCTTTCCCTTCTTTTTCTTTTTCTCCCTTCTTTTCTTTTTCTCTCCTTCGGCACTGTTCTTCTCCCTGGCCTCCTCCTTCCTCCCCCATCCTTCTCTCTCTCTGCTCGGCCTGCGCCCCTCGCGCTGCCTCGGCCCGGCCTGCCACCGCCGAGCTCTGCCCCGGCCTGCCCGCCTCTTCAGCCCGTGCCGCTGCGCAGCTTGCTGCCGCCCCGGTCCTGGCTTGCTGGACTCTGTGCGCCTGCCGCCGCGTTCCTCGGCCGCCGCCGCCACCCCGCCTGCGCCCTAGCCCGAGCCCCATATATAGCCACCGCCCCTGTGCCCTAGCCTCTGCTGTCGCTCTGCCGCCACCGCGCCGCCAGCGCCAGGTTGCTGTCGCCTGTGCACGCCACTGCCGTGCTAGCGCCGCCGCCTCCTCCGCTGCCACATCGCCCTGAGGCAGAGCGCCGCCGCTGCAACCGCCGCTCGGCCCACGCCGCTGCAGCGCCGCCACCAGCGCCATCCCCCGCAACCGCCGCCACCATCTCCGGGGTCCCCTCCTCCCTATAAAAACTGAGCCACAGCCGCCACGCGCAACCCCTGCATGCCCTAGCCGCCGCTCTACATCTAGCCGCCGCCCCACACCCACCGCCGCGCTGCGGCAAGTCGTCACCGGCCGCCGCCCCTGCTCCATCGTCTCCGCGCTGCCCCGTGCACGTCGTCGCCCAGCAAGCTGCGCCGCCAGCGCCGGTCTGCCGTCGCCTCTACTTCACCACCGCCGCCGACACAGGGAGCACGAGCTGCCGTTGTCGCTCAGTCTCTTCCCTGGCCGCCGCTCCCGCTCCTGCACAGCGCCGCCGACTGCCTCTGCCGCCGCACAGGGAAGCTGCCGCTGCTCCTGCAAGCCGTCGCTGGTGAGCATCCTCGTAGCCGCACCCTCTCCTCCCCGGCATCAAAGCCTCCTCTCCGGCCGCGTTGCCCTAAATGATGGCTCTCCCCGTCACCTCTGTGCGTCCCGGCGCCATCGTCTTTCGTCGCCATCGTCGTCGTCTTCTTCTTTTCCCATCGCCTTGGGATGTCGCCGCTCCTCCGATTGCCTCCACCGCCTCGGGGAGCTGCCACTGTGGGCTAGTTGCCGAGTTCACCCCACATCCCCTGCACAGTGCCGCTGCCGCCCTTATAGCTCCCTTGTCGCATCGCAGCTGCCGGTCCCTGCTGCCGACGATGAGTCGCTAGGTTTCCTCCCTACCTCGTCGTGACCAAGCAACTGCCGTGCCACCGGCCTTGTGTTCCCCTTGGCATCGCCCGTCCTCCGTCCTCGTCGTTTCGTCGTTGGTTGTCACCGTCGTACTGCGTCACCGCCCTTCGCCGCCGTTGCCGTTGGCCTTCGCCCTCGTCCTCCTCGGCCGCGCGTCGTCGCGCAGCCCCTTGTGACCCCAACATGTGGCCCCATCGGCAGTGTCTCTCCGCTGTGTGTGGACCCCACACGTCAGCATTTATCCAAAATAATTATTCTAAACGAAAATCTAGAAAATATTCCTGAGAATATTCTTTTCCAATTCCTTTTGGATTTACTCTAAATTCAATCTTCCAAAAGCCATATCTTTTCCGTCTGAAGTCCGATTCGACCCGTTCTTCTTCCTAAATTCATCTGAAATCATAATTTACTTGTTTATGTATTTTTATGTACTGTTTATTTAGAGTTTCTTAGGATTTATTATCGTTTTGCGTGCAGTCACGTATAATCGCTGTTTCGGAAGACTGCGGAGTCTACGGAAGAGTTTGGAAGATTTACTGAAGACTTTTGTGATTGCAAGGCAAGTCACACGACAATCTCCTTGAGCATGTTGATCCCATGTGCAAAAGCTATTTTATTTTAAAGTTATTGCATAAAATGTTTTGGAATGACATTATATGGGTATTTATTTATTATCCTATGATCCTTGACTATTATGGCCATGTCGATATTGATTCCTTTACCTTGATACCACGGGTAATAATATTGACTAGCTGGATGTTTAATTATTTATCTAGCTAGATTATTTAGGATTTTGTTGAGCCATGCCTAGAAACTATAGTGACATTTTATGTGGGGAAACAATTCAAACATCAATGACCCTTTAGTGTTAATGGTTATAATTTCACGACAGTGAGTCGTGGCGGGTTAATTAACTATGTCAACTAAAACTTGACTGATGGTGGGTTGTGAGTACCAGGGTTGAGAATGTTGCTAGCGGTACTCATGACAGTTAAGGACTGGTTCACGGACTACTTGCTGCGAAGCAATACTCATGCTAACCACAAGCTAGAATGGGTAATGGTGGGAACCAAAGTGTAGTACGTTCAACCGGGGTCCACCATGGTGTGTTGTAGCTATGTCAATAAGACCACCATGGCTGCGTCAATAAGTCCATGTCTTGGGCGTTGGATTGTTTCCCTGTTGGGGGCCTGATCAGCTCCTGCTAGAAACTGGTGGTCCAGCGGGTGGCTCCCTTGTTGGGCGGGTTACATGGAGGGACCTATCACAATTCCTTTCCGAGATACCGTGGTGGTATTAAGGCGCACAGTGATATGTTGTGGAGTTGTGTCTTGTGGGTAAATTGGTACATCTCTGGCCAGAGTAAAACTATTTGAATAGCCATGCCCACGGTTAAGGGCAGGCCTAGCAACATTTTCTGTGATTAGTCCCACACTATTTAATAATGATGATAAATGATAGAATTTGATGGCTCCTGTTTGGAGAGTTATGGTTTTGGGCCTGAACTGCGTTGGAGTGTTGTTCAGAGATGGATTTAATGCTAATTATTAATTAAACTATATGGTTTTCAATGATTTTAAATGCAAATGTTTTAAATGCTGTTTATGCAAATGAGCCATACTATGCCTTTCCTTTGGTATCCTGTTGCATTACATTGCATTTTCTAGTGTGACTTGTTGAGTACGGTGGGTGGTACTCAGTCTTGTATTATTGCAATCTTTAGAGTGAAGTTTTGCATGGAGGAGAAGTTTGGTGTTTGGCTTATACCCCAGTTGAGCTGCCTGTGGCTTGGTGCTGAAGCTACGCTAGTTGCTGTTTCGCTGCTGTTTTCTTCTGTGTGAGGACTAAGTGCCTCTGTTGTAAGTATTTATCGTTATTTTGTATTTCGTTATGTTTATCAAATTGTCGATTTGTGTACCTCGGCTGATTCCTGGACGAGGATTTATTGCATAAATTAGCTTTGGAAATTCTGGTGAATTTCTGGGTGTGACAAGTTGGTATCAGAGCCAAACTTGACTGTAGGATAAGCCAAACGGTCAGACCTTAAGGATATCTTTTCCGAAAATCTATTTGCGAAAAAAGTCTCCTCTTATCTATGGAATTCTCTGCAAAGTTTTTATCCATCCTCCCTTCCTCCTTCAACTGTTCTAGTTGTTAAACCTGGTGGCTACAGCAAGGAAGATGATAGAAGTCATCTCAAGCATCGGAGAACGTCAAGGAAGATTCTCGGATCCAAGTCGTTATGCCGCCAGCAAGGAATGAAGACTTCGTGCAAGGAACCAATCCTAAACCAAACCTCCTTGGCAACCTTTGAAGAGTAGTGACGTTAGTTTAGTTGCGTGTGTTAGCTTGCTTGTTAGTGTGCTGGTGCTTGCTCCTCTTGTGGTTGTGTGTTTGGGTAGCGTATAGCGTATGTCAGCTGGTGATATGGCCATACTAGTTTGGCAGTGTAATAATCAACACTCTATATTCATTACAGTTCAGTAATAATTGAAATATTTAGTAAAGAAGATGCCCCTCTTTCCCTCTCTTTGCTCTATACCTTCTCTCCCCGTTGATTTCTCCACCACAGATGGACAGTTTTATACATGTGATATGAAGGAAGAGATTATGTTGGATTCAGCCTTGCTCAGTAACGACCACAATCATGACCTCTGCTCAGCTTAAGATCTGCAAACTCAGTTTTGCTGCAAACCCTAGTTCACCAAGAATCAGCAGACCGTTGTTGGATAGTGGAAGCTAGTGTTGGTCATATGCCTGCAAAAGGAAGCTAAGGAGCCTTAGGAAGACACAAGTAATGAATAGCCAGATCAGTTCATCTTTGAAGATTACGACCGGACCTCAGAAGACAAAGCAGTTTGTCAGGAAGACGAATAGAATAGGATGAAGAATAGAAAGAGACAAGTCAAGCCAGGATTGAGGGGTCCTCCTCGCCATTCTAATTTTCTCAGAAGAACAACCTCACCAGTTACAAACGAGACCAGAAAAACAATGTTGGATGGATAATTTCTTGAGATTACATCCGAAGCCAAAGCACCAGTCATCGCAGAGAAATCAATGACGTCATGGTTACAACAGTCATTATAGTAAAAGAAAGAAGAATCGGTAGCATCAGAAATTGGAAGAAGAGAAGACATGCCTAACTCACGATGGAGTTAGTGAAAGCTAGTTTATGACAATGGAGTTAGTGAAAGCTAGTTTATGTCGACAAAGTTAGTGAAAGCTAGTTTATGTTGGGAAAAGGAAGTTTGACCAAGTTATTATCTTCAGGAGTACCGGTAGTTATTGCCATGATTCTAAGTCTATCTACATTGAAGGGTAGCACCTAAGACAGAAGCGTCAAGGATAGAAGTCAAAGATGGAAGGAACCAGATACCAAAGCAGTTGGTATAGGTATCAGACAGGATCCCTTCAACAACCCTGGTAGTTGCCATTCCGCTGTTGTTTTCTTCTGTGTGAGGACTAAGTGCCTCTGTTGTAAGTATTTATCTTTATTTCGTTTTGGTTATGTTTATCAAATTGTCGATTTGTGTACCTCGGCTGATTCCTGGACGAGGATTTATTGCACAAATTAGCTTTGGAAATTCTGGTGAATTTCTGGGCGTGACAGCCACCCAATCCCGCCTCAATTCAAAAACCCTTCGATCGTGAAATACGCGAGCGATTCGGACCCCAGCGAGTTCCTCTTCGTCTACGAGTCCACGATCGAAGCAACCCACGATGATGAAAACACCAAAGCAAAAGTCATACACCTCACGCTAGCCGGCTTCGCACGGTCGTGGTACTTTAACCTACCGCCAAGCAGCATATACTCTTGGGAGCAGCTACGCGACGTCTTCGTCACCAACTTCTGAGATACCTACCAAGAGCTGAAGACTCAGCAAGAGCTCTTCGGTATCCACAGAAGCCGGCGGAATCCATCCGCGAGTACATCTGGAGATTTTCGCAAGCAAGATGCCTAGTGCAGGATATTACCAAAACATCGGTCATCAATGTGCCTCCATTGGTCTCCTCACAGGTCCTTTGATCGAAAAGATAACAAGAAAGCAACCGAAAACGGTGGATGAGCTCTTCCGCATCATCGACAACTATGCTAGGGGCGAAAAGGACACCAAGAGAAGGAATGAGATCCAAGCCGAACTCAATCAAGAAGGTATACGGGGCTCGGTTGGCCCGACGCAAGCCAAACCGATGTCTTCGCAACACCCGCAGTCGTCCTGGAAGAAGTTCCGGGACGAGAAGGGCAAGCAAGTGATGACTATCGAAGAGGTCAACGCCCATCAGCAGAACTTCAAGAACTCGCAGGGTGTGCCGGCAAAGAAGAAGCCGAAGAGGGAGAAAGACAAGTTCTGTGCCTTCCATAGCAAAGCTTCGCACACCACCGAACAATGCAGAAACATCTAGCATAAGGGGAACGCTGGTTGAGGGGACCACGTTCCACCTCGCTAAGAGATCAGCCAAGGAGAAGCCACTGATCAGTCCAAAGAGAACAGGCCACTCCAGATAGAAACGGCTCAGGATGGGCAGCGGAGGGTGATCACCGCGATCACTGGGGGCTCCTCGCAAGGCTTGGAGTCGAAAAGGCAGAAGAAGGTGCATGAGAGAGCGATTAACCACATCACCTTCGGCCCAGAGGACGCTGAAGGCGTTTTCTTCCAGCACCAAGACCCTGTCGTCAAATCGGCCAACATCGCCGGATGAGAAGTTCGTCATATCCTGGTTGATGAAGGGAGCTCTGCGGATATCATTTTCACTGACGTATTTCGGCAGATGGAATACCACAAGCTGCACTCGCCCCGGCCACAATCCCACTACAAGGCTTCGGTGAAAGCTCAGTTCGTGCGCTAGGACAAGTGCAGCTCCAAGTATCGTTCAGCGAGGGTAGCAACGCCCAGACTGAACAGATCATCTTCGACATTGTGGACATCCTGTACCAGTACAACGCTATTCTTGGCCGCTCCATGCTCAACAAGTTTGAAGCCGTGGAGCATCACAACTACCTACGGCTAAAAATGCCAGGGACAAATGGCGTGATCACGGTTCACGGCAACTAGCCGTCAGTAAGGGCCACCGACAAGCAGCGAAGAATGTGCGCGAGATCCACAACGTCCAAGACGATCGGCAGGGGACGGCGAGGGGCTACGGCGTGCACAAGCCTTCATCCCAAGCAAGGTCAAGAAGGTTGCAGTCGATCCTGCTGACCCGTCAAAAACCGTGTCCATCGGTGGAGATGTCGATGAGGTGATAGCAACCAAGATGCTAGAGGTCATCAAGCTAAACCTGGACGTCTTCACCTGGGGCCCGCATGATTTATTGGGCGTAAGCTGAAGCCTCATCGAGCACCACGTCGTAGTCAAGCTTGCCGTCAAGCCACAGAAGCAAAAACTGTGCAAGATGTCGATCGAGCGCCAGGAGGCGGCGAAGGCGGAAGTCAGCAAGTTGACCCAGGCGTGCATCATTCACAAGGTGGAGCACCTGGAATGGCTGGCAAACCTGGTACTGGTCCAGGTGGAGAATGTGCGTCGACTTCACATACCTTAACAAGGCATGCCTGAAGGACGATTTTCCACTCCCACGAATCGACCAACTGGTTGACTCTACCGCCGGCTACGAGCTGATGAGCTTCCTGGATGCCTATTCGGGATATCACCAGGTCTTCATGGCTAAAGAAGACTAGAACAAGACCTCTTTCATCACTCCTTTTGGCACATATTGCTATATTTGCATGCCCTTCGGCTTGAAGAATGCCGGAGCCACCTTCGCCCATTTGGTGTACAAGGTGTTGGAGGCACAAGTTGGTAGGAACATTGAGGCGTACGTAGATGACATAGTCGTCAAGAGCAGGAAAGCAACCGACCAAGTCACCGACATGCAAGAAACCTTCGACAACCTGCACAAGACGAAGGTCAAGCTGAATCCGAAGAAATGCATCTTCGGCATTCGTGCTGGCAAGCTGCTAGGATTCCTAGTGTCTGAGAGGGGTATCGAGGTGAACCCTGAAAAAATCAAAGCCATCCAGAAAATGCAACCGCTGAAAAGCGCACGCGAAGTGCAAAAGCTAACGGGCCGCATCACAGCCCTCAGTCATTTCATGGCGAAGTCAGCGGAGAAGGCGTTGCCATTTTTCAAGACTTTGCGAGGAGCAAGGAAATTCAAGTGGACGGCCGAATGCTAGGCAGCATTCAAGTCCCTCAAGGCCTACCTCTAGGAAGTTCCAAGGCTAACAAGCCCAAAGGCAGGAGCCGAACTGCTGATGTACCTAGCGGCCTCGCCTGTGGCGGTGAGCGTGGCCCTGGTACACGAAGGCGAAGGCGGACAGACACCCGTATACTTCGTATCCAAAGCATTGCAAGGAGCGAAGCTCAGATACTCAGAAATTGAGAAGTTGTCCTATGCCCTCATCATGCCTTCCCGCAAGCTCCGGCACTACCTCCAAGCACACATGATAATAGTGCCGTTGCAGTACCCCATCGGAGAGGTGCTTCGAAACAAGGAAGCCACATACCGTCTAGGAAAGTGGGCTACGGAGTTGGCCCCCTTTGACCTACATTACGTGGCCTGAACAGCGATAAAATTGCAAGTTCTAGCTGACTTCGTCGCTGAGTAGACTTCGCTTGCTGACAAAGTAGCCCCGCCGGCGAACGAGGATTGTTGGACAATGTTGTCCGACGGCTCATGGTCGCATGCTGGAGCCGGCGCAGCCGCAATCCTTGCTTTGCCCATAGGAATAGTCATTCGCTACGCAGCAAGGCTATAGTTCCCCACTACCAACAACACAACGGAGTACAAAGCAGTCCTCCTTGGGCTGCGAAAGGCGAAGGCGTTGGGGGCCCGGCGATTGTTTGTCAAGGTAGACTTCAAGCTAGTCGTGGGCCACATCGGTAAGACCTTCGAGGCTAAGGACGAGGGGATGGCGAAGTACCTGGACGCCATAAGAGCCATGGAGAAGGCCTTCGCCGGCATCACAGTGCAACACCTCCCCAAAGGAGAAAACGAGGAAGCCGACATGTTGGCGAAGGCAGCGGGCACAGGAGGTCCATTCCAGCCTGGAGTCTTTTTCGAAGTGATCTACACGCCAACTGCGAAACATGAAAAGGATTCGCATCAGGTAATGGACATCGACCATGGCATACAAGACTAGCGAACACCTTTTGTGCGGTTCCTTTCCGAAGGAAAGCTCCCCGACAATGAAGCTGAAGCAAAGTGGCTGCAGACGAGAGCACGACAATACAAGATCGTTGATGGGCAAGTGTACAACAGCGGAATCCTGGAGCCGCTCCTTCGCTGCATCTTTGAAGCCGAGGGCGAAGAGATGATTAAGGAGGTGCACGAAGGCTAGTGTGGCACACACCAGGCACCGCGAGCAGTGGCAGCCAAGATACATCGCCAAGGGCTATATGGGCCCACAATCCTGTGGTGGTGCAAAGAACGCATCAAGAAATGCCCAGGATGCCAAAAGCATGGCAAGTCCCAAAACGCGCCGTTCTGCAACCGCTGCCCCCGTTATGGCCTTTCGCCAGAGGGGGACTGGATATCATTGGACCGTTTTCCACGGCCCGAAACAACTACAAGTTTGCCATTGTGGCGGTGGAATACTTTTCACGCTGGATCAAAGCCAATCCATTGGCCAGTATAACCTCGGTAGCGGTAAAGCACTTCGTATGGAAAAACATCATTTGCCGCTTCGGCATCCCAAGAGAGTTTGTCACTGACAATGAGAAACAGTTCGACTCGGTAAAGTTCAAGAAGATGTGCGAGGGGCTAAATATACGAATCAACTTCACGTCCTTTGCACACTCGCAATCGAACGGGGCAGCCAAAAGGGCAAATGGCAAGATCCTTGAAGCCCTCAAAAAAAGACTGGACGAAGCGCCAAAAGGAAGATGGCCCAAGGAACTCACATCAGTGCTCTGGGCGCTTCGTACCACCCCGACATGGCCAACGAAGTTTAGCCCGTTCATGCTCGTATACAGCGAAGAAGCCATGACCCCGAGTGAGCTAGGGGCAAACTCGCCCCGAGTCACAATGTTCGGAGACAAGGAGACGGGGCAAAAGGCCACCTTGGAGCTGCTCGAAGGGGTGCGAGTCGAGGCACTACAAAACATGGCAAAATACTCCGCCTCGACCGAAGAGCTGTACAACAGGAAAGTATAGCTGAAGGAGATCTTGTCGGGGCACATGGTGCTGAGGAAGAAAAGTAACCCCGTGGCGGTAGGCAAGCTCGAGTCAAGATGGGAGGGACCATATCTCGTAGCACGCAAGTTGCGCGAAGGGGCTTACAAATTGGTGACCATGGAGAGCGAAGAGCTAGACCACACATGGAACGCCCCTTCGCTGAAGCGTTACTACATGTAAAGAGCATGTAAAAAAAGAAAAAAAAGAAAAAAGTGGAGTAGGGTTATTATCTACAATGGAGGCTCGAACCAGTATAAAACTCCCTGTGTCTTCGCATTTGTCGCAAATGACCCAAAAGGACAACGCCTGATCAGCTTTCTATCGAACGGGGGAAGCGAAAAGATCAAAGCATTGCTCAATCAAACGCTGAAATTGCGTAGCATCATCCAAACGCACGGCGTGAAATATAACTTACCAAACAAACATCAAGTAATAACTTGGCGCTATCTGTCGAAGGTAGGGGACGGCAAGCGGCCGAAGCATCGCTCGGCCGCAAAAAATGCTACGAACGCATAGCGCGAAAGCTAACGCACCTGGCAAGCGCCAAGTAATAACTTGGCTCTATCTGTCGAAGGTAGGGAACGGCGAGCAGCCGAAGCATCGCTCGGCCGCGGAAAAGCACAACGAATGCATAACGCAAAAACAAAACAAATTACGAAGGCCAACCCACCAATGAGTGCTAAGTACTAGCTAAGCGTTATCCGTTGAGGGTCGGGGACGGCGAACGGCCGAAGCATCGTTTGGCCACCAAAAACTACGAGATATCGGCAAGAGCATCGAACTCATTAGATATCGGACAAACATTAACTCTACAGTTCTCGAAGCCATATAATGTCAAAAACAATGAGAATGGCAGAAAAATAATGTGAAGGGATTTTATTCCAAAAAATCCCAAATTACAAGCATTACGCGACACATCGAATTACATACAAATGTTACAACAAGTCTATCCCGAAGAGGACGATGCCTCGCTATTGGATGAACTATAATCTACAGGGCTAACTAAACTCCCAGAAGGACTAGGAGTAGAAAATCTTGGCCAAAAAATGTAGTCACACGAAGCTCCTTCATCACTCGAAGTAGAGTCATCGTTGGTGATGTCGATGACCGGAGAATCGTGACCAGGCACTTCGCCCTAGATCGAATCATCACTATCCAGAACGACAATGGGGACCTCGCGGGTGGGAGAGTCAGCGGGGACGAATGCGTACCACCGGTCTCGAAGCCCCTGCTGATAGGCCAACATCTGAAAATTTTGCCAAAACTCTACCATATCGCCACGACGAAGCTGGTATCCAGGTGGAAGTTAGACACGTCGTGCCCGGGGTTCTTTCGTAACCACTTCACCACAGAGCGAAAGGCCTAGCTTCGGCCATTGATCACTATGGCCAAAACACAGTCTTTGGGACCTGGGTACCTCATCTTCCCAGGTGGCTTAGACACAAAAAATTTAAAGTTCATCACCGGCCGCAAGTAGTCGAAGCGGGGAAAACAAAGCTTTTGATTGAGCGACACCTAATATGTGCGAAAGATACTTTCATTCATAAGCAAAAGTGGGGCTGAAGGCCTTACATAAGCAAATTTACCAAAGGCTGGTCTTCAGTAGAACTAGCTATCCTAAGCTGTCAAAAAGAAATGTATAGCCAGGCAAGGGAGGCTGTCACACCTGCAGCGGCGCCTTGGTCTCAGGCATGTCTCCGCCACCCTCCAGCATTGTCTCGGCCGCCTCGCACTCCCCTCGCTTCTTCAGTTGATTGTGAAGGTGCTCGGTGTCTATCTCCTTGCCCTTCGGCACCCACCAATCTTTCCGGAAGGATCGGTAGTGAGGCCGAACGTCATCCCCACTCTCCCACACGCTGTTGTCTTTGACATCGTGGGCGTAGATCACAGGGAGGTCTTGGAGATGGTTGCAGCCGCCGGCATGGAGCGCAGAGAGAATGTCGTAGCCCTCGGTTCAGGCACAGCAATCGCTGAAGACGCTGGAGGCGTCGCCCACCGCCCCCCTGGCGACGATGCACCAATCTGTAAATGCCTCATCGGGGGCGTCATCTTCGGGCAACAGCGGAGGAAAGGCACCCATCCTCGTGAGTGCTATGCGCAGCATACGGCTGGCGTCAATGGCCGAAGCCCAAGTGCCGGCCTCAACCTCCCTCGTCTCCGACAGCTCAACACGAAAGCGTTTGAGCTCGGCTTCGCGGTCAGCGAGACGGACTCAAAGCTGATCGGCCTCAGTCCTTAGGGTGGCGTTTGAATTCTTGGTGTCCTTCAGCGCCTTCTTCAACACGCTTTGCTCCTGGACCAGCCGTTCGGCCTTCGATGCCTCGTCCCCCTGACGACTCTTAAGGCTGTCCAAGCAGGCATGCGCCATGCGCTCGTAGCACCCTGCCAAGGAGAGTGCCTAAAATATGCAAAGCTAAGAGATAAGCAAAGCAAAATCAAAAGCCCAAAAGATGGGTCGAAGAAAGAAATAAAAAGGGCATGAAAAATCGACCTTGGTCAGCAGACCACGCAATGACAAGCCTGCCTCGTCGAGGTCGAACCGGTCGTCAACAACCAGCTGGACGGTCGAGGACGAAGCCAAGGAACTAAGGCCACCAACAAATGAGCGAAGCTCGTCGTGGTAGGCGAAGTCCTCAGCAGTGATGCTCGGTGCCGGGAGAACGTTGTCGGAGGCGGATAACGTCTCGGTCGGTTGCCCTCTCGCCTCCATAACGCATTGGCCGCTGCTGGTGGTAGGCTCCGATGGGCCTCCGGCCAGCTTGTCCTCCGCCACGTCCTCGCTGTTGTCGTCCACGACAATGTCCTCTTCCTCGACCGTGCCCTTTTTGCCACCGGGCTCTGGTGCACCAGAGAAGATGACTCTAAGTCACTAAAGGCCGAGCCCTGAACCACCAGTGCAAATTAGAAGTGGACTGTCCTCCCAGCGCTCCCGGTCCGAGTGGCAGCCGCCGAAGACCCGTGTACGGTCGAAGGCCTTGTCTCGGCCCAGCCACTGACAGGCATCGTGATATAGGGGCTAGGAGTCCACCCCACAGCGCTGAGATCGGTGTCTCCTGGTCGCCGTCCTTGTTGTCTTCGTCAAGGGCAGGCGGTGGCAAAGGGCGAACGGCCCAAAGGGGCTGGACCATCCTTGGCGCCATGCGACTGGGGTCCACAGCGTCACCAGCGGTCTTCTTCCTCTTCTTCCCCACCACATCCCCACTGTCATCGCCCTAGGGTTGGATGGGGTTCTCGCGCGGGGGAACTTCCTGGCGAAGCCGCATGCACACGTGGTTCACCCTGCCCCCCCTTCAGGAATTTCATGATCTCCCCATACTCCTTCGGAGTCATGTCCCCAACAAGGCACTTCGCCAGCCTTTCCACTTCGCCCAAGGAGACAACTGCAAACCACACAAAGTCACCTGAATCAGAACAGGTCGAATTGAATTCAACAGGCAAGCGAAGAGGCGAAAGAAGCTGACAGGAACCTACCGAGGCGGTCATTGGGAATGGTGATGGCAGGGAGATTGCTGATTTGGTTGTCACAGTCGATGCTGATGTTCCACGACCGCTCCAATGGGTTGACGCCCATCATCAGGTACTCCTCGATGAGGTCCCGAACGCTGAGGTGGCTCGCGATGGCTCGAAGGAGATAGTGGTGGGCCTCCAGTGTACCAGTCGAGGAGACCTTTGGGTGGGCGTCAAAGCTAGGTACGCTCTGTGATGACAAGAGGGCCTTGAACTCGCGGGAGTCGGTGGCATAGGATATCTTGTGATAGAACCACTATTTTATCCACGACTTCTCCTACTTCGGCATCGAGGCGGGAACGGGCCATAGGTCAGCCTGGTCGGGCCGCGTGATGAAGTTCATGCTGCCAAATATGCTCTTCTTCGCCCTCACCAGCGTCGCCACTGTCTTGCTGTACAGGGCGGCCTAGTGAACAATGGCGAAGAGGTCGGCCATCGGCTCCAAATCCTGAGTCTAGGCCATCCATTCAAAGACGGCTACACGGATGAAAGCGCTTGAGCTAAGCTGCGGCAGCTCAAGCTTGAATAGGGTGAGCACCTCCGGGAGCAGGTCACAGCAAGGGAACTGGAGCCCAGCGTCGAAGTAGGTGGTGAAGACAATCGTCTCGTCGTCGAGCGGCATTGAGACACCGTCTTCACCGGGCGCCCAATCGAGGCCCTCCGAAAGGGTCCCCCTACGGCAGAGATCATCGATGTCGGCCTGGTGAATGAGCGATGGGCCAAGGTAGATGGTGTTATTGTCGTCGATCGAACCCGGATCTACACCGCCGGCCTTCACCGCAGCAGGTTTTCGAGGAGCCATGGGAGCCAGGTTGGGCGAAGAGGATTAAGACGAAAGCGTAAGAGAACATAAACGCTGGGATCGGCAAGCGCAAGTGAACAGTGGAGACCGCATTTCTCAGCAAGAGGACAACAATGGCGTTGGGGGGCGACTGTGTCTATATATAGACGAGGCCACCCGGTGTCGGCCAATCACGGTATGCCACATGGCGCCTCGATATCACACACTGATTTTCCCTCTTAAATAGAGTCACACAAAATATATTAAAGAAAAAGCCTCAAAGAAATCATTTTAAAAGGCCAGGGGATTAATTAACTAAGTAAAATGCAAAATAATAAAATATCATGGCTGAGAATATTTTTCCTATATTCTCCTAGCCAAAATACACTAACAGGAATTTTACTGGAAATTTTAGAGCACTGGAAGTATTTTTAATAAATCAAAACAAATTATCGGAATTAAAATCCTTCTAGAAATCCCATTTTCTTTTCTTTTCTTTCCCTTTCTCCTTTTCTTTTCCTTTCTTCCCGCCGGGCTGTTGGCCCAAAACTGTGTCTCGGCCTGCCGCAGCCCACGTGCGTACCTCCCCTTCCCGCAGGCCTCGTCCGTCAGCCAGTGTCCGCTTGCCCGCGCTGTTCCCCTCACCGCTCTCGCTGACATGTGGGACAAAGGCCCCACATGTCAGCTTCATCCCCAACCTCCGGCTAAATCGGCCGGGGAAGAGCGAGCCGCCTCACCCATCCAATCCACGCCCGTTGCTGCCCTCTCGCGGCTCGGCCCTTGATTCAAACGCCACGGATCGTGTCCCCGCGCCACTCCCCCACTTCTCCGCCTTCTTCGCGCATGCCCACAGGCGAATTTCGCCGATCCCGCCATCGCCGCCGCCCCACGTCCCCTTGAAATTCGGCCAACGTGGCCATGAACTCCCGCAGCCGAGTACATATAAACCTTTCCTATGCTCCGTCCTCACTTTCCCCTCAGTTGCCCACATCTGCCGAGTACCCTAACCTCCTCCGCGCCGAGAATCGCCACCGCGCTCCGCCGACTCCAATCGCATGTCACTGTCGCTACGGCCGTCACTGACTACCGTGTTCGCGCTCGCTAGCTTCGCCGTGCCCCGCTGCGTCCTGTTCCACTGCTAGCCGCCTCAGACTCCCATCGAAACTCCATCCTCTCTGTCACCCCTTTCGGTAAGCCTCTCCGTCGGCAGTCGGTCGTGGATTTCCATCGACCCACTTGGTCTTTTTCTCTCCTAACACGTTCTACACCTCCACCAGGTTCTTCTAAACCCCGTCCGCACCTCTGTCGTCGCCTTGCGCCGCCGGAATGTCTTCGTCGTCGGCTACCCGAAGCTCGCCACCGCCAAACCTCTCTGATCACTGCCGTCCACCGCTCTCCATCGGTCGCCGCACCTCGGTGAGTACTCGGTCGCATTCCTCTCCTCCTCCGCTGCTCACCGCCACTCTCCGGGAGGCCGGATGGTCGCCGGCAGCGACCATCGGGCCGCTTGCCCCACCGCGGTGCGGCCAGGCCGGTGGGGCGAGTCCCATTCATCCTCGGCCGTCCGATTTGCCCAGCAGATCGTGGCCATTTGTGTGTGCCCGTGCCGTGCTCGCGTGCGTGGACCGAGTCCACCATGCACGTCCTCCCGCGCTGCTGACCCATGGGCTCCGCTTGTCGGCGTCGATTCCCCATGGTCCACTGGTGCAATAATCCCTTTTAATGGTGCAATAAATCATTTAATAATTAATTTGTATAGAGAAATCACAGTAAAACTTCTAAAATTCATAACTAATTCATACGAGCTCCGATTAATCCCATCCAAATTTCATTAAATCCAAAAAAATGCCAAGAATCCATTAAAAACACTTTCAGCCCTTGTTTTAGTGTCCACATGTACTGTTTTTAATTGTTTGTATGTTGTTTGCTATAGAAACCGGCGCCGTCAATCCTCTAGTTTACTACGAAGTCGTTGCCGAATTCACTGAGCCGGAGCAAGGCAAGTCGTACGGTTTCCTCGATCATTTTGTACCCATTTATTGCAAATTATTTGCTTTAAATTAATAAACATGCATTATTTCATCATTTCATGTGGGGAGGGTGACCTATATAAATGCAATTTCAGTTGCTCTGACTTTATTCCACCTATACACCTTTGTAGCTGGGTAATAATATGACTAGAGGCTATTTTTAGGATGCTTAACCTTGCTTAGAAACCTTTAGCTCACATGGGGATTTAAATACTTTAATTTACATTTATGGTCCGACTCAATGTCGAGAAATGGAACTTTGGATATGTTGATGTTAAATTACTAAAATTTGACCTAAATGGTGGGCTGTGGGTGCATGGTTTTGTTGGTCACACTCATGGCAGTTAAGGACCAGTTCGAGGGACCCCCTTGGGCAAATACTCATACATTCCACAAGCCAATGTGGGTAACGGCTGGGCTTGTAGTGTCTCTTCTCCCTCTCCTAGGCACCGTTGGTGAGAATGGACGTGATGAAGTTGGGTCGGCTCGAGGTCAGGTTGATCAGCTTCCGGATCCATTGTGGTGCAAGGGGGAGTAGCCTGGCTGATATGGGGTGTCCTGTTGGTAGATGCAACCTTAGTGTGGTGTGGATGGTTAGGGGAGGTTGCGTGAACGGTCCTGTCACAGCCTCTCACAAGGTGTCATGGTGACACGCCGGCACACGGGAACATGTGTGGGGCTGTGTCTTATGGGTACAGTTGTATACCTCTGATCAGAGTTAAAATCTATTCGAATACCCGCGCCCGCAGTCATGGGCATTTTGGTCAAGACTCACCATGAATTAGTCTCACTTTAATAAATTGACTTAAAACTTGCGATAGTGATAGGATGGATGGCTGGGCCTGGTTAACGTGGTGTAACGTTGATCAGTGGAGGATTAATATTGCTCAATTAATCAACATTTTTACTGTTTACGAACTATCATTGTTTGCAACTGCTTTTACGCAAATGAACCCTGAGCCTATCTTTGTCTCCCGTGCATTGTGCATATTTGTGGGTATGATTTGTTGAGTACTGTGGGTGGTACTCAGTCTTGCTCCCTTTCCCCTCTTAGTGGTGGAGTATATGTCCGACGAGGATCATCAGGAGGACTAGGCTGGCTCCGCCGTCAAGATGCCTATGGGATGGAAGCCTCCGCTTGGCTATCTGTATATAGGCTTTATTTATATTTACCGCTACATTTATGTAAGACAATTTTATTCTGTTTATAAGACGCACTCTGCATGGCAACTTGGTATTATGTACCCTGGCTTTCTTGGACAGGGATTTAATACACAGGAATGTTCAGAATTCTGGTTACGAATTTCTAGGCATTTACACTCGGGAGGCGAACTGCCGTGAGTGCTAAGAAGCTAATGGCGAGACGACACACGGCACGGTGAGAGAAGGCCACATGGCACCTCGGAAGGTGAACCGCTGCTGTTAACGCCAAAATTTGGTATGGCTCTATATCAGATTCGGTCAAGAAGAAAATTACAGTTAACTAACGGAAGTTGATTCAGAAGAAACCAGGTCCAGGAAAGAGCCGTGAAGACCGCAGTATGGAAGATTATTAATTAGGCAAGGTTAATATTTTATCTTTAGGAAACCTGATCTTGTGTCCGGTCGGGTCCTGTTAATGTTTCCTTCTGTAATTAGGAAATCGTGTACCGTGTCCAATAAGGACTCGTATCAACTCGGGGTATAAATACGTATGCCCGGGTGCTTTGTAATCTATCTACATCAATCAGATCAATACAATTTCGGCGCATCGCCACCCCTTCGACGGGTTCTTGCTTCTTGAGCCGGGCTGCATCGGTTAAGTTCGACCTCCTGCGAGAGGGTAAGTCTCGTCACCCCGGCCACCGCATCGGCTAGGACTTCCTCGGTTAAGTCCGATATTCTAGTCGGTTCACGGTGGACGGCTTACCACGATATATTTATTGTCTATGGCTGCATCAGTTTAGTTTGATCTCATAGATCGATTAGGTATATCACATCACGCGTGCGCAGATCGTATCGGCTTACTGGGAGCGATTTATCATCAGTTTGTGCTACATCGGTTGGGTCCGACCTACTAAACTGCCAGTGATAAATCGTTCCTGCTAGGTTGATATTTTTTGCGCAAGCATCTTATCGGGATGTATAGCCGATAAGTTATCATATTTTACATCACGATCGCATTAGATCTATCGACCCATCGAGGTCCTGTTATCATCATCAGTCTGTGCTGCAACGGTTGGGTCCGATCTACTAGACTGGTGATAATAACTTTACTCTTAATAAGCCGATGGGTTTTATGCGATGTTTTATCAGAGTGTTTAGCCGATAAGTTATCTTTATATCCAGCCGATTTGTCACAAACATGTTTAGAAAATCGCTGGCAAGTCGGGGCGGCACGAAATTGCATCTCGGTTTTTCCCTGTGGCGAGGACCCGGGCACGAACAGCATGCAAAGACCCGGGCATGGGCACAAGCGAGGACCCGGGCACAGACAACAGGCGAGGACTCGGGCACGGACACGAGTAAGGGCCTGGGCACGGGCGCGGGCAGCTTTGGGGCGGCGCTAGCAATTATTATCGCAATCGGCTGAAGTTTATTCAATCCATTTATTTACGCATTCTGCCTATTTATTTTTTCAGTTTATAGCCGATTTTCATGTATTCCTTCGGCGATCGGCTAGTTTGGTATTTGCTTATCATTATTAGTTACTGTTCATGCCATCATCGGCTTCCAGTCGGTGTATAAGTGCTACAGTTTATATCGGCCATCGGCCGATGAGACGAGTCCAGATCGGCTTCCAGCCGATTGGCTCATTGATCTAATATTTTCTCTCTCCTTGTCAATTGCAAGGTCAAATTGACTGGCATGCCTACGAACCTCAAGATTTTAGGACCTGCACTGGAGTGAAGTAGATCTCCCAGGCCTTCGCATGTCTTTAGGCGCCGAACCAGGTCGTCGGCCCCCGGCGATTTTCGGCGTCAACACGTTTTTGGCACGCCTGGTGGGACCCGAAGTTTCGACACAAAGTTTCAATCAGAATTTCAACATGGCTGGAAAAGAGATCAAACAAGACAATATGATTCCAGTCACTATGGAAGATCTAACTAAAGAACAAAAACAGCAAGTCGAACAAAATATGGCCAATTTTCAGAAGCTTTGCTTGGAATCCTTCAGCATGACAAGACAAGGGCCGATTCAAAAATCTCAGTTTCCAAAACCAGTTCTAGTTGGAGAATCGAGCCGCACACCACCTGAAAGTCCACCAGTAAAACCCTTACAGGAGATGGTGAATGAAGCAGTACATCACGCGCTCATCAATCAATCTGGGATCCTGGTGAACACGCTTCATAACCTCATAAAGAAGACAGTGGATGGATCAATTGTTCAAGAGCCTACTCGAGGTCCTGTATATCTCCCGCCAAAGACGGAGCCAAATCATGTTACTTATGGAATTAAGAAAGATTGGCCAGAAAATTTATTTTCACAGAATCAGGCTAGGGGGCAACAGGATATTCCTACGGGATACCATCAATCAGCTTATTATGGGGGATATCAGCAGAATTACCCAGGTGGTATTGTCGATTCAGGAAATCATCAGAGAGAATACCCTAGGCAGAATCGGCTACCAACTCCACCCGTACAATATCAGCAGGAGATCCCAAGGGAAGAAGATTTGTCAGCAAGGGTTGCAGAGATAGTGAGGGAACAGTTTGGGATCAAGCCCAAGGAGCAAACATTTATGTATCGGCATCCATATCCTGAGTGGTTCGACAGAGTTCCATTGCCACACCGATACAAAGTCCCAGATTTTTCCAAGTTCTCAGGACAAGACAGCACATCTACGGTTGAGCACATTAGCCGATTCTTGGTACAGTGTGGAGAGGCATCGGCTGAAGAGGCTCTAAGAGTTAGATTTTTCCCCTTGTCATTATCTGGATCGGCCTTTACATGGTTCTTTTCTTTGCCACCAAATTCAGTCTGAGGATGGGTCGATTTGGAGAAACAATTTCATAAATACTTTTTTGCTGGGGTCCACAAGATGAGGCTGACAGATCTAACATTGGTAAAGCAAAGGCCAGACAAAACAGTACCAGAATACATTCAGCGGTTTCGGGATGTCAGAAACCGATGTTACAGTTTAAATCTAAGCGATGGACACTTGGCCGATTTGGCTTTTCAAGGTCTCTTAGATCCCATTAAAGAGAAGTTTTCATCGCAGGAATTTGAGAGCTTGGCGCACCTCGTACAGAAGGTATTGGCTCATGAAAGCCGATTTTAAGAAGCGAGAAAGGAGAAGTTTCGGAGGCGGGTTGCTCAGGTACAAGTTTATTCATCGGACTCAGATGAGGGATCCGATGCTGAAGTCGGATTGGCGGAGTGGGCTAGGAACAAAAAATCAGTATCATGCCCGTGGGTCAAGGATATCGGCAAAGAGGAGCGATATGACTTTGACGTCAATAAAGCCAATAAAATCTTCGACCTGCTACTACAAGAGAAACAGATACAACTTCCGCCAAACCACGTAATTCCATCGGCCGAAGAACTGAAGAAGAAGAGATATTGCAAGTGGCACAATACGATATCACATCACACCAACGAGTGCAAAGTTTTTCGGCAACAAATCCAATCGACTGTTGAGTAGGGAAGAATCAAGTTTGAAGACAAGAAGCCGATGAAGATTGATGGACACCCATTTCCCGTGAATATGGTTTATGCGGGATCGTCGTCAAGGACTCAAGCCGATGAAGGAAGGCATGTGGATCATAGAAAATCAAGGATTACTTCGTCGGGCATGATAGAAAAATATTCAAAGTACGAAGAGCAGTGGATTGAGCCAGATAGGGAAAGATATAATCCACATTGGGATTGTCCGTTCTTCCGATTCTACTGGGATCAAGGGATGAGATTGCCATCAATTGAAGATTGCCCTGAGTGTGATAATCTGAGGTTTCAGCGGGATCAACAGGAAAGTTTTTCACGGGATCGGCCACCTAGGAGACGAGCATCAGTACATAGCCGATTAGGGCCGGTCCACGAAGAATTCTTTGAAGAAAATAAAGAGGAAATACATGAAAAACAAGTCCAAAATCCTCAGTGGTGTCCTAGTGGGATATTTACAGAAAATCAGAAGAGAAGGGCACAACGGCTACGACACCGAGAGCAACAGGAAGAACAGAGGCAAGATCAGGAAGAAGCCGATCATCGTCACAAGAGAACTAAACGAGTATGGCGTGTGAAGAGGAAGGACGATGAAGTCGATCCATCAGCTCCAGTAAATATGGTTTTCTTTTTGCCTCGGGAATATAAAGCACTTTCATTGGACGAAGAAGGCAGTGAAGAGGTTTTTGCTCAGCTAACGTTGCGACCCGATCAGGGTATATTTGATAAACCTGAAGAATCAGAGCATCGGCATTTGAAGCCATTATATATCAAGGGCTATGTGAATGGGAAGCCGATGATGAAGATGCTAGTTGATGGGGGAGCAGCTGTTAATCTAATGCCTTATGCTACATTTCGAAAATTGGGGAAAACTGCCGAAGACTTGATCAAGATGAATGTGGTGCTAAAAGACTTCGGTGGAAATTCATCAGAGGCGAAAGGCGTGTTGAACGTGGAGTTGACAGTAGGAAACAAGACATTACCTACCACATTTTTCGTTATCAATGGAAAAGGATCATATAGTCTGCTTCTTGGCAGGGATTGGATTCACGCAAACTGTTGCGTGCCCTTGACGATGCATCAATGTCTGATACAGTGGCAAGGAGATAAAGTTGAGGTGGTCCTAGTAGATCGGTCAACCAACATTGCAATGACCGATTTGCCGGTCTGGGAAGCAGATGGTGTTGATTGTTTGTTCGGAAAAACATGGGAAGGAGATTATCTTAAGGTCACCAGCCAAGGGATACAGCCGATTCAGCAAGTCGGCTCCGAGTTGTTACTCTGATGGGCTCCATTGAAGATTTCGAAGGGAAACTGGGACAAGGGTTTACGTCGGCCGATGACTTAGAGGAGATCGACATAGGACCAGGAGATAAGCCAAGGCCGACGTACATAAGCAAAAAGTTATGCCCTGAACTTCGAGAAGAATTGATAACACTGTTGAAGGAGTATCGGGATTGTTTTGCTTGGGAGTATCATGAGATGCCAGGATTAAGCCGATCAATTGTTGAACATCGGCTATCCATTAAACCAGGATATCGGCCGTTCAAACAGGCTCCAAGGAGATTTAAGGCAGAATTATATGAGCCAATCAAAGCAGAGATTACAAGGTTATATGATGCCAAGTTTATAAGGCCGTGCCGATATGCTGAGTGGGTTTCTAATATCGTCTCGGTAGAAAAGAAGAATGGAAAATTGAGGATATGTATCGATTTCCGGGATTTCATTGTGTAGCACAGAGGGGATTGTGAGAATTATGTGGAGCCGATCCATGGACTTTGTTTTTGATGGATCAGTGTGCAAGCATGGATCTGGTATCGGCTTGGTCATTGTATCACCTCGGGGGGCAAGTTTTGAGTTTGCTTTTACAATTAAACCTTATCGGACTAATAATCAAGCGGAATACGAGGCGGTATTAAAAGGACTTCAACTTTTAAAGGAGATCGGAGCCGATATCATAGAGATTGTTGGTGATTCTTTGTTGGTGATCAAGCAGTTGTCTGGGGAATATGAGTGCAGGGATGATGTTTTGAGATCATATTATGAGGAATGTACAGATTTGTTGAAGGATTTCAAGATGGTATCAATGGATCATATCCCTAGAGAACAGAATTTAGAAGCCAATGATCTTGCACAAATTGCTTCGGGTTATCGGCTGAATAAACAGGTTGGAGTTGAAATAGCCGATAATGATATTCAAGACAAAGCCGATGATTGGAGACAGGAAATAATTGGTTATCTGCTAAATCCGTCGCAATCGGTTTCTAGGAAACTTCGGTATAAAGCTACTAAATATGTGCTGCTTGATGGAGAATTATATTATCGGACTTTTGAGGGAGTTCTGCTGAGGTGCCTAAATTTGGATGAAGCCAAAGTGGTGATGTGCGAAGTGCATGAAGGCGTTTGTGGGACTCATCAATCGGCTCATAAGATGAAGTGGATGTTAAGAAGAGTAGGATACTTTTGGCCGACAGTGCTAGAAGATTGCTTCAGGTACTATAAAGGATGTCAAGATTGCCAGAAGTTTGGAAATATACAGCGGGCACCAGCATCGGCTATGAATCCTATCATTAAACCATGGCCGTTCAGAGGATGAGGAATTGACATGATCGGCCAGGTTTATCCTCCATCAAGTAAAGGACATAAGTTCATATTGGTAGCAACAGATTATTTTACAAAGTGGGTAGAAGCGATTCCTCTAAAGAAAGTTACGTCCAAAGAAGCGATCGAGTTTGTAAAGGAGCACATAATTTATCGGTTTGGAATTCCTCAGACGATAACTACCGATCAGTGATCTATTTTCGTGTCCGATGAGTTTCAATAGTTTGCTGCCAGTATGGGAATCAAATTATTGAATTCATTGCCTTATTATGCTCAGGCTAATGGGCAGGCGGAGGCTTCTAATAAGAGTCTAATCAAATTGATCAAGCGAAAGATTGATGAACAGCCATGACGATGGCATACTACATTAGCCGATTCATTGTGGGCCTATCGGATGGCATGTCATGGATCTACTCGAGTACCACCTTATCAATTGGTGTATGGACATGAGGCGGTTCTACCTTGGGAAACTAACATCGGCTCCAGGAGGGTTTCTTTGCAAAATCAATTGACAGCCGATGATTATTATAACTTAATGACAGATGAACTTGAAGATTTGGCTAAGAATCGGTTAAGGGCATTGGAGAGGATCAAGGAAAATAAAGGTAAGGCGGCTAGGCATTATAACAGAAAGGTGGTGAATAAATCGTTTGCTGAGGGAGATCTTGTGTGGAAATTGATTTTGCCGATCGGGTCCAGAGATAATAAGTTTGGAAAGTGGTTGCCTAATTGGGAAGGGCCCTATCGGATTAATCGTTGTGTGCCTGGTAATGCCTATATGCTAGAAGATCTTGGGGGAACGGATTTTGCTAAAGCGCTTAATGGGAAATATCTCAAGAAGTACTATCCGAGCGTTTGGATTAACTCTTGAATCGGTTGGATGCGGCCGATTTCTAAAACAGTTCAGAAAGCCGATGTTTTTGCATCGCCTAAAGATAGCCGATATCAATTGATATCGCCTTTAGATCAAACAGACAAAAATACTAAGGGACAATTGAAAGAAACAGGCAACAGAGCCGATCAGATTATATTACAGTAGAAGTTAATCGGCGTGTCTGGAAATCATCAGTCGTTAGTATCAAGATTTTACAAAAAGTTTTGAATTGTTTTGATCGCGCGCAGACGGATCTGGTCAATCTCATTGATAGCACGAATGTCATCTTGTGGAGGCCATGGGCCCCGGGTACCTCATTACTAGTACATGGGCCACCTGGATAGAGGATGGGCCGAACCATGTGATTAGAGAAAAGATAGCACCCGGCAGGCTGTGCCTTGTATAATAAGGAAACATAGTCTTAGTCGGATAGGATTCTATCTCTAAGAAGGAAATCCCTTGGTCTTATCCGGCTGGGATCCTTATCATGTACCCCTGTCCCCTAGTATATAAAGGGAGGCAGGGCGCCCCTCAGGGCAAGGACAACAAGATCATCGATCATCAAACACCTCAGAGGAATAACACCTCAACTGGACGTAGGGTATTACCTCACATCGAGGGCCTGAACCAGTATAAATCTTCTGTGTTCCTCTGCAATCCACTGAATTCACCTTCGCCGAGTAGCCCTATAGTTTTATTGCCGGTGCAAAGCATCGACAGTTGGCGCGCCAGGTAGGGGCCCCGGTGAATTCTTCATTAGCAGATTCGATGGATTCAACCAACGGAGTCAATAGCCACAAGTTCTCCCCCGGAGACGCAATTACCTTTGGGAGCCTAGACTTCGTTGCTGATCAACTCGGCAATCTCACCTTGGCTGAGGCAGATCCAATCTTGCCAGCGAGGACTAGCCGACATTGCGCAGTCGGCCCGCAGGACACCGCCATCTCCTTTAACCGACTTACTGGGGCAGTCCTTCACATCAGGCATCGGGACAACCCTCTCTTCGGCGTCGACTTGCGCTAGGCCTTGAGCTAGCCCGGGGGTTGGGCTGAGAAGGGGAGAGGTCGTCGATCTCCCTCACAGCTCCGGCGACGCTGCGCATCTTATATCCCGCGAGCAGACCCGATTTCC
Source organism: Oryza meyeriana var. granulata (assembly GCA_003991445.1). Classification (NCBI taxonomy): domain Eukaryota; kingdom Viridiplantae; phylum Streptophyta; class Magnoliopsida; order Poales; family Poaceae; genus Oryza; species Oryza meyeriana. The sequence continues at coordinate 72,971 of RYFJ01002550.1, forward strand.
AGCAATTCAGTTTGGGACACGGCAAGCGCGCTTCAGATGGATCTAGAGAGGTCGGAGTCCGTTCTTACTCCGATAAACTATTCGGAGTCCGGACACCAAGTCGAACAGCGGTTCGAGCGCCAGCTCGGACTCTAATTCCGGCAGGCTTCCTCCTCTCCTTGGAGATCTTCATGCTTAACACCACCTTCGAGGTACGCGACACTCGAGGAGAACAGGAGGAGGCGCGCCGACTACGACAAGAGGAGGCCAACCGCGAGGCCCGCAATGACGGGTTACGCAGGCTGGGCAAATCGCTCAGCACCGATCCTCCAAACAAATTGGCGACCACGACGCCTTCGTCACGCCACAACAGAAGTTGTGGCCGCGAACTCTGCTGGACACACTCCAGCTCGGGGCCTGATCACCAGGCCACCCGATTATCGCCAAGATCAAGCGATGATCAAGCTGCTGCCTGTCAGCAGCAACAACAGTCGGGCGACACAGTTATACCGACCAACCGGTCGGGTTCTCCGACGGCAGCCTCATCTGCATCAATGCGATGCTGGGCGGCCGGCTCCAGTCGGCAACGCGAAGAGTCCCGGCAAACAACGCTTGGCAATACCAACAATGACAGCCGGCGGCGTCGCCAGTACGATCGCCGACCCAATCAAGACCTCCGAGTGCGACTGCACCGCGACCTTCGCCACACCTTAAACGCTCGATGCGAAGAACTCGAAAAAGATGAACGCCGCTGACTGGAGGACGAAAACGAGTGCTTCGGTCTCCACCACGAGCGGCTGCACCGCCAAGACCGGAGTCGGAGCCCTCACGAAGACGAAGGCATCCCAGCCTTCACTCGGGAGCTACAGGACGTCTTTTGGCTGACTGGCTTTAAGCCCACCGGGATTGAAAAGTACGACGGCAGACAATCCCGAGTCCTGGCTCACGTTTACACCCTAGCAGTTCGAGCTGCTGGGGCGACAGTAGAGTCATGGCTAACTACCTCCTAGTCGCGCTAGCCGACTCAGCGAGGACATGGCTGACGGGCCTCCCGAGGCGGTCGATCGGTTGCTGGGGACAACTCAGGGAGCGGTTCATTGCTAATTTCCAGGGGACCTACGACAGACCGGCTTCGGAGCATGATCTTTATCAGCTGCACCAGAAGAAAAATGAGTCTTTGCACGAATTCATCATAGGGTTTTCCGAGAAGCGCAACCAAATTCCAACTATCAAAGATGAGGCCGTCATCGCCACCTTTCGCAAGGGGGTAAAAGACGCCCCGCTTATTGCAAAATTCACTCGGAAGCCACCATCCACAGTCCGGGCCCTCTTCGACATGGCCAACAAATACGCCGACTCGACCGAGGCGGTCGCTGAGGCCTCGACGAGAAGAAGGAGCCCCGACAGAAAGACCAGAAGGCGAAAGCCAACAACGAGCCGTCTCAAAATAAGTCTGGCAGCCGCAAGCGGAAGTCGGACAACGAGGTGGCCAACATGGAGCGCAGTCGGTCGCGGCCCCAGTGGAACAATGACTACCAGAAAGTCATGAGCGGGCCATGCTCTTTTCACCCCAAGGGCAAGCACGCGGCAAAGACTGCTACAATGCTCAAGAAGTTTGCTCCGAGCAGGCTTCATCGTCTGGCGCGACAAGACAAACAAGCCAGACTCAGGTTCGGCTGATGATTTCCAAGATCCTCAAAAGCCGAGCTCAACCATATCTTCGGGGGCCACTCGCGTACGAGTTCCCCCCCCCCAAGGGAGCCCCCCCCACAAACAGAAGCTTTCAGCGCGCGACACAACAAGGTCTCCAGGCGGACACCCCCAATACCTGCGCTGGTCAGAGATGGCATCACCTTCAATGCGCAGATCACCAGATCGGGTTTAGCCCACCCGGGACGCTATCCACTCGTCCCTGGAAACCGGTCGCAGAAACATCAGGCTGAAGAAAACCTCATCGACGGATGGTAGCGCGCTCAATATCCTGTTCGCGCAAGAGCTTTGGACAAGATGAGATTCCTCGTTCAGAACTACGGCCGGCACTGCGCCTTCCACGGGATAATTCCGGCTATCATCAACTCACATCGGGCAGATAACTTGCCGGTAACCTTCAGCACGCGGGATAATTTCTGCACGGAAAACGCTGCTTCGAGGTCGCGACTTCGAGACCGCGTACACGCGATACTCGGACGACCGGCACTCAAATTTATGGCGATAACCTACCGCACTACACATAGCATGGTGTGAAGATGCCTGGGCTAGCAGGAGTCCTCTCCCTCCATAGCGAATCAAGCAAGCCTTCACTGCGACAAGGAGAGCTGCGAACTGGCTAATAACAAGAGGCGGCAGTTGGGTGCGATAGCATTCGGCAAGCGTCACAACAGAAGTCGAGCAAGATCAAGTTCCGGCGAAAAAGCAGCGAAGTCGGGAATTTCAGCGGACTCTGACAAAAGAAGATCCCCCTGGACCCTTCGACCTCAAGACTGCTCTAGTCGGACGGACTCGACCCAAATAGAAAGACGCGCTCGTCACCTTCATCCAAGCCAACAGGATATCTTAGTGGAAAAACCATCCGACATGCCGGGCGTACAGGGAGGTGATCGAGCACTGCCTAAACATGAAGATAGACGCAAGCAGTCAAGCATGGCTGTGGCGCTTCGCTCAAGACCGCAAAGATGCTATTCAGAAAGAATTACCAAGCTCCTCACAGCCGGGTTCATCAAGGAGGTCACCCCCGAACCTGGCTGGCAAACCCAGTTCTGGTCCGGAGAAAAACGTAAATGGCGCATGTGCATTCGACTACCCGATCTCAATAAGGCGTGCCCCAAGGACCCATTTGGTCTTCCCAGGATAGATCAGGTGGTTGACTCCACGGCCGAGTGCGACCTACTCAGCTTTCTCGACTGCTACTCGGGATACCATAATAGCAGCCTGAGGGAGGAAGACTGCTTGAAGACATCTTTCATCACGCTGTTTGGAGCGTATTGCTATATCACAATGCCGTTCGGTCTGAAGAATGCGGACGCAACCTATCAACGGGCTATTCAGCGGTGTCTGCACACTCAGCATCGGGCGCACGTGGAAGCCTACATCGACGACGTGGTGATCAAGACCGAAGTCAAAGAAGACCTCATCGCTAACTTGGAAGAAAACTTCCAAAACCTTCGAGATTCAAGATGAAGTTGAACCCGGAAAAATACGCCTTCGGTGTTGCCATCCGGAAAGTTTTACTCACTTCATCGTTTCGCATCGCGGCATCGAGGCAACCCGGAGAAGTCAACTAGCCATCAGAACATCGCCCCGACTAACCTCAAAGACCGTCCAGAAGCTGACAAGCTGCATGGCGGACTCAGCCGGTTCATTTCCCGACTGGGCGAACGGGGCATGCCCTTCTTCAAGCTGCTCAAAAAGGCAAACAATTTCCAATGGACTCCGGAAGCCCAGCAAGCCTTCGAAGACTTCAAACAATTCCTCACATCACCTCCCGTGCTGGCGTCACCCATGCCCCAAGAACCGCTAATGCTATATCTGGCGGCAACAACACAGGTAGTCAGCACGGTGCTTTGGTGGGGTGAGTGATCCGAACAGGGTTCATATTCAAAAAATACAATGGCCAGTCTACTTTGTCAGCGAGGTCCTTGCTGACTCGAAGACGAGATATCCGCAGGTCAGAAGCTGCGCTATATGGCTACTCATCACAGTCCGGACTGGTGCATTATTTTCAAGCACACCAAGTCAGGTGGTCACAGCGTTTTCCACTCGGGGATGTCCTTCATAATCGCGAGGCCACCGGCCGAATCGTTAAATGGGCACTCGAGTTGATGGCGTTTGACATCACCTTTCAGCCACGGACAGCAATTAAATCTCAAGCTCTAGCTGACTTCGTGGCCGAGTGGACAGAAGTTCAACTGCCAACACCAACAGGAAAGCTAGAGTACTGGACAATGTACTTCGACGGTTCTCTACGGATCGGCGGCGCTGAGGCTGGAGTCATATTGACCTCCCCCACTAGCGAAAAACTGAAGTACGTTCTACAATCCACTTCCGGCTTCCACAACGTGCCAAGTACGAGGCACTTCTTCACAGGCTCCGCATCGCTATATATCACTCGGCATAGTTGACTGGTTGTGCGCGGGGATTCTCACTCGTGGTAACCAAGTTTCAAGAAAGACTGGACTTGTCTCGACGATACCATGGCGGCATACTGTCAGGAGGTCCGCAAGCTGGAAAACAAGTTCGACAGGCTGGAAATCACACACGTCCTGCGTCAATACAACGACGCAGCAGACGAGCTGGCAAACATGGGATCCAAGTGAGAAGCTGTTCCGACTAGAATCTTTGTCGAGCAACTTATGGAGCCATCAGTCAAGAAGAAACCGGCACCGGAACAGTTGGGAGGCGAGCCACCCACCGGCACAGACGAGGTGCTGCACATATGTCAAGACTGGAGGACTCCTGTTGTCAAATTTCTCCTGGACGATGAACTCCCAGAAGATCGCATCAAGCCGAGCAGATCAAGCGTCGAAGCAAAAAGCTTCCTACTAGTCGGAGAAGACCTGTACCGAAGGAGCGCATCCGGTGTCCTCATGCGCTGCGTCACCACCGAGGAGGGCAAGGCAGATCTTGCATTCGATCACTTCGGGCATATGTGGCAACCACGCTGCATCCAGGACGTTAGTCGGAAAGGCTTACGGCAGGGATTTTTTCTGGCCACAGCAATAACAGACACCAAAGATATCGTTCGCAAGTGTGAGGGTTGCCAGTTCTACGCAGGACAAACAAATTCCTAGCCCAGGAACTCCAAACTATCCCCATTTCCTGGCCATTCGCCAGTATGAGGGGCTCACATGGTCGGGCCTTTCAAAAAGCGCCAGGAGGGGTTTTCACATATTTATTCGTCGCGGTGGAAATAAATTCACCAAGTGGATTGAGGCTAAACCGTTGCAAAACAATTACAGTGGCACGAGCAAAGGACTTCATCATGAGTATACTATATTGGTTCGGGGTCCCTAAGCATCATCACGGACAACGGTACTCAGTTGCGGCCGGCGTATTCAAGACTTCTGCGACGACTTCAGCATCAAGATCTGCTACAGCATCTTTGGACACCCACGGACAACGGCAGGTCGAACTGAGCATGGTACGGTCTTACAAGGCATCAGGCCTAGGATATTCGACCGATACAACCATATGCGGGCCGGTGGGTACAAAGAACTCCCATCCGTTCTCTGGTCTCTCAGAACCACCAGTTAGTCCGGGAACAGGCAATCCCCTTTCTTTCTGTCTACGGTGGAGCTATGCTACCTACAGAGTTAAGTTTGGCTCTCCGCGAGTCTGGGCTTACTCAGAAGATGACTCCAACAATACCCGACTGGTCGAGTTAGATCAGCTGGAAGAAGAAGAGACACCGCAACAATCCAGTCGGCAAGGTATCTTCAAGGCCTACGTCGCTACCGACAATCGCAATGTCCATGGCGCGCCTTTTTGGTCGGGGATCTCGTTTCTGAGGAAAATACAACCACCAAAGACAGGCATAAATTATCCCCAATCTGGGAAGGGCTGTTTCATTATAGCCGAGGTCACGCGGCCCAGGCGCCTACGACTGAAGACCGCAGACGGCGTTCTCATCAGCAACTCATGGAACATGACCACAGTGCTACATCCTTTCTATACCTGAGTTCTATAATTTTCATGTGTACGTTTTCTGACTCACTACGCCGCTTGTATCAACCGAGTAGTGGTCGGGGGCTGCATGTATATATGTGTTCTGTCAATAACATACGAGCTTATTTTACTTCGGTTATGAAGCTTACTACGACTGTCACGTTTTGCCCGAGTACAGCTTCTTACTTTGACATTTTTATTAAGTTCTGACAGACTAACTCGGTGCATACCAACGGTCAAGTAAAGCTAAATGACAACTGAGTAATAAGCTTGGCGGCAACTGCACACTTATTTACACATGCTTGTTTACCAAAGTTATATATACCGACTACATAAATGTTGCCTTACAGACCAGGTCTCGGGTAATTATGTTCAATGTCAGCTTCGCCCAGGCAATCAGTCAGCGCCTCTCGGGCATCATCTCTTTGCAACCCTCCCCGATGGCTTCAATATTTGCCCTTGGGTATATGGACTTGGTCATCGCCAGGGTCTGGGCCACGCCGGCAACAACATGCTCATCCGAGTACTTTTTCAAGGCACTCGGCGCATCCTCGAGACGCGCCTCTATCTGGGGGATTCTGTTGCAACTGGTCCCCACAGGGCGGGAATCAATGAGGTCAAGGAGCCCTTGCACGGACCCGACGAGGGCCTCCCGTGACTCCCTGATCACCCTTATCTCCTCTGTGTAGAACCGATACTGGGCCTGGACATTGGCTCTCATGTCTGCCCAGGTCCGGCGGCAAGTAAACTGTCAGATTCGGCTACAGACGGAACGACTAATGGATTGGCTAAGATCACTGTCGGGGTGAGGACTTACTTTCATAGTCGGCCTCTCGCACCCGGGCCACAGTCTTCTCCAGTTCAGGCTTTTTTCCTTACCGAGCTTGACAACGGCCTCTTCAACTCGGCTCTCGCCGGTCAAGCTCGGTGTTGGCCTTGGTCAGGTCGGCCTTGACTTCTCAAGCTCGGCCTGGCTCCTTCGGCCTCCTAGTGCGATTCCCTCCTCTATTCGGGGTCTTCAACTCCGTTCGAGGGTTGCACCAGATTAGCCAAGAGCTCAACCGTGCAGTCATGACATAACTGGGGCAGTCGGAACACGCAGCTGGATGAATACATCAACGGTTCGGTCGGGAAGATATATTCAGGGATCTTACCCTGATCTTTCCGGCTAGGGCCATGTCTCCGCCTGAGCTGATCGGCGCCACTCTTCAGCCAGGGCCTCCTTCCCGCATGACGCTCCTCCATTCGGCCTTCAATGCGGAGCTGCTCAATTCTGCGAGGTGGGGAGCCACCTCAACCAAGATTTCCGTCATCGCCTCCTTGCGGTCGACCAAGCTTCTGCTAGGATAAGAGACAAATTCACGCAAGAAAACCCACAGACGGAGTCAGACGTCAAAACAAGAAGATTGCCAAACTCCACCACAAAGAATCATACCCCAACTCCCTTGGACCCGCTGATAGCGGTGCGAAGCAAGCTTTCGCGCTCTCTCCTCGCGACGACTTCATCAAGCCTGAAGCTCTTCACTGTCCCGTCAGAAGCCGTCCATGTGAATGTCCAGGGCATCACACGTGGAGGAGCGTCGATCCGAGGCAGGTGTGGGATCTCCAGCGGCGGCGGCGGCGACGACGACGACGACGACGACCACAACGGCGATGGGGTCCCGGCCTCAGCACCGCCATTCCCCGTGACCTCGGGGACCGGCTCGGGGGCTCCGGCCGCGGCCTCCGCAACAGGCGACGCTTCAGGGGCTGGGGCCTCAACCTCAGCAGCCGCCTCTTGGTCGGGTGGCGGCAGCAACCTTGGCAGTCAGGACCCTCAGTCTCCGCGACCGGGCTGGCCACCGGCTCAGCAGGTGTGTTCGCGGCCACCGGCTCGGCTAGGGTAGGCTCGTCAAGGGGAGTGGTAGATTGGATCTCTTGAGATCAATATCGGCCCGCTTCCTGCACGAGAAACAATACATCATCGACACTACTTCGACACACAAGGAAATTTCAGAGACCGGAGCAGCGCACCTTTGGAGAATTCAGTTCTTGCCGGGCGACCCGGTCCCCGGCGGAGCCACTAGCTCCGGCAGTCGGGCCCGATGGCGTCACAGTCGGCGGTGGCGCATCAGCCCGAGTCGGCTCCGATCCCGGTGTGGTCGGCTTGGGCGCCTCCGCCCCTGGTGGCGTCTACTCTAGCCGGGCCCTCGGTGGCGCTGCAGCCGGGCTCGACAACGTCGAGCTCAAACCCGCAGGACTCAACCTGGGACTTGATCGCATGGGCGCCACGGCGACGGCGTCCTTTATTTTCAGGCTTCCAGCCACGGCGCGCGCCGTCATGGCCCCCTCGCCCTGATACAAAATCGGCTTCTTCCCTGCTCTCTTGGAGTCGGATTGGGCAGCAGAGGGACTCCTCGGCCTCTTCTTCGACGCGATGGCCGACAACGGGCGGGAGTCTTCATCAAACTCCACACACCACTACAAGAGATTCAACAAGATACATCATATATTGCCAGGGACTTAGACATCTGAGTCCACAGGCATGCCGCTGCGAAGGAAAGACGGATGTTACCTCGGACCGGGGCAGCTGCGCCTGTAAACGCAATGCGTCTCGTTCTTGTCTTTGGTTCATTACCCCCCCACTGGAGAAGTATCCAAACAAGGTTCTGTCACCTTCTGCTCATTGGCCGACTCCGGCTGACCCGGTCAGGGTCATCTCTTCCTGGTAATCCAGCCGAACGCGCTCCTCAGCTTTCAGGGGCTGGAAGGCGTGGAAGTCAGGAACCGCCTGGCCACCAGGGGCTATTCAGGCCAGCCTTCTTGAGTTATCGCTTCGGTCAGCAAGTTGGTGCACTTGACCATTTCTTTGTAGGTTGGGTCACCGACCAATTCGCAAAACTACGGCGGCGAGCCGGTGAATGGCCGCAAGGAGGGAGCCAGATCTGCGCAATAAAACCACTCCCTGTGCCCAACCCTTCAAGGAGGATTTCAAAGGAAGATCAGGATATGACTTTTTTCCTATCACTCCTCAAGCTGATGACCAGCCCCCCCAATTACGCTGATGTTATTTTTGGAGGGCTGAGGTTTAATGTGGAACAAATGCCTAAAGAAGTTGAAATGGGGTTCACCCAAATAGCACTCGCATAGAGTGACAAAGATGGAGATATGAGAATCGAGTTGGGGATTCAAATGCACCAGCTCTAGCTTATAGAAGTCAAAGAACGCGGCGGAAGAAATCAGAAGACGGAAGGCAACAAGCCTCGATCGAAAAAAGAGGCGAAGACTGCCGTTTCACCAGGTCAGGGGATTAGGGCTCGACTCATCCTGGGGAGCCGACCGCAGCGAATCACCTCTTGGCTGGACACTCGTTAGTTGCTCTCCAGCCGCTTCAGATTCACCGAGCGCAATCCAAAATCGGCCAAGAACTCCCCGGCGCCCCGCAAGATCCGAAGCTGTTCGCATGACTGGAGGCGGTGAGATTTGGGGAAAAGCAAATGGGGGCTTGGAAAACGAAGAGGATGGAATCGCCCGAGATTCAGGTGGGGAATAGCAGTAGCTAACCCTAGCCGGGTGGGAGGGCGAAAAGTTGGGCGCGAAGGTGGAAGACGAAGCGATTGGCTGATTTGGGCAAGATGAAGGAATCTCTTTCTCTCTCCTTGCTTTTATAAAGCCGATGCTGACTAGATGGGCTTGGGCCTACACAGTCAGCACTGGTCCACCAAGATATGAGTTCCTACAGTAGCATGTTCCATGTGGGCCGCCCGCAGGCTGAGTTGAAATTATAGCGCTGTGCTACTGACAGGAGCCGATGAGGAACAGATATGCTTCATGAGAGCCTTATTCGCTAAACATATATGTTTGGGTATCTGTTTTATCCACCAGGTCTCGAGGATATATCCTTACAAGGATCACAAGCTGGTCTTCATTTAAAATTGGAGATGCAGGTATCTTTCTCGGTACACCTAACCACGCCGTGGATTTATTTCATAAAGTGGCACTGGCCTACATGCGTGGCCATCACTTGCCATAAGCAACATTTTAAAATCCCGCTGACATGATGCGGAAGAGTCTAACTTTCGAGTAGTGCACTACGTCGGAGAGACTATAAATATTTTTCCCGCTAACATGATGCGGAGGAGTCTAACTTTTGAGTGGGAATGCATCGGAAAGACTATAAACCCATTTCCCAGCTGACATGACGCTGAAGAGTCGATATAGAGTAGCATCCTACCGGCAAGACTATAACACATATTCCGACTGACATGAAGTCGAAGAGTCTACATATGAGTAGTCTTCTACTCGGCAAGACTATAATGTTTATTCCAGTTGAACATGATACGAAGAGTTCTCAAATACAGTAGTAATCTACTCGGGAAAGGCTTTCCAGGTTAAAGATCTTTTGACTTTATGTTTAATTGTCCTTCAGAATTAATCACAAAGTTGGGGGTACACCAATAGTGTGCCTATTCGGCGTACCACTATTCATAAAATCTATATGAAGCCCTTCATAGCTCGCTGCCAACTGACATGAAGCAGGACTGGAAGAAGACTTACTCGGACAAGAGTACTCGGAGCACTGCACTCGGGGCACTTCACCGTGGAGGATGAGCAACTCGGCGTCAGCTGTGACTCAACTATGAAGGTCTCAGGGGCTACTGTGGAGGCCATGGCCGGGTACTCATTACTAGTACATGGGCCACTCGGATAGAGGATGGGCCGAACCATGTAATAGAGATAAGATAGCACCCGGCAGGCTGTGCTTGTATAATAAGGAACATATCTTAGTTGGATAGGATTCTATCTCTAAGAAGGAAATCCTTTGGTCGTATCCAGCTGGGATCCTTATCATGTACCCATGTCCCTAGTATATAAAGGGAGGCAGGGGGCGCACACACACAGGGAAGGACAACAAGATCAACGATCATCAAAAACCTCAGAGGAATAACACCTCAACTGGACATAGGGTATTACCTCACATCGAGGGCTGAACAGTATAAATCTTTTGTGTTCCTCTGCAATCACTGAATTCACCTCGCCTCCCGAGTAGCCCTATAATTTTTATTGCCGGTGCAAAGCATCGACACGTCTTCAATCGGAGCCGAGATGGTCTTCATTTTTTGCGCGATGAAGCTTGACGCACCGTTGCTGCAACTAGCCTCTTGATCTTGTATAGCTTGTGGCAGGGCCGATGAGCTGGGATTCTGTTGTTTTAAGATCCTTACGAGTTTTTTCAAGTTGCTAGCAAATTGGCCTCCTTTTTCTTCAGTTGGTCTAATTTGGATTTTGGAGCTCTTGAGGGCAGTTACTATGGTCATCAGCTTTTTCTTCTCTATTTGGGCTGACACCGATCGACTTGGATATCTTGGGTTATCTTCTGTTGGTCAGCACGATCAGCTATGCGCTGCCTGGTTGATAGTCTGAATGCTGTGAGATTCCAGATATGCCTGGCGGGAGTCAGTGCGTCGATGAGTTCTTTCGGGCAAATGTGTTCAATATCTGCAAGTTTGCCTGGATGGGTGTGCCCGCAGTCTTCCACTAGTGCGTGATCGATCGGGATTTTCCAGCGATGATGATATTTCCGTTAAGTACTCGTGCACATCGGCTTGAGAAGGATGGTTTGGTTGCCGAGCCTGGTGGCTATTGCTTCTTCTGCCTCTAAGTACTTGCCGATGTCAAGGAGACAAATGGCTAAGGATGCAAATTGACGTCGGTAAAGAGAATCAGTGAAGAGTTAAAAGTGAGTATGGATATAGAGAGATTACCTGAGGTAGGGCATCGCAGCTTGGTGGCATCGGGCTTCAAGTGGATGAGTAGGTTGTTTCTTCAGAATGGCCGATGTCAGGTGATGTAGTAGGACAGCCTCAACAACGGCTTGGGGACTGGGTGCTGAAAGTGAGCGGCTGGAGAGTCATCCGGCTCGATGCTGGGGGATATCAGTAGAAAGGTTGAGGTTCAGGGGCGCTGACTCGGGCTGAAAATGAATTGATGACAAGATGGGGAAAATAGATAATGATATCAAGACCTTGACATACCGTGGGGATGAAGGGGCCGACTGTTGTTTGGGGTAGTAAGTGGGCGTGACCATGAATGGACTGGTTTCTGCTTCTTGAGAGAGGGCGATGCCCGCAAGCTTTTGGCGTTTTTGTCCTCTGGCCGGGCGCTGGGAGAAGCCGATGTAGAAGAAGCATCGGGTGCCCTCCAGTTCGGAGTGGCCGATGGGTGATACATGATCGGCCGCACTGTGCTTGTCGTTGGGGCTTCGCGTGGCAGCTTCTGCAAATTTATGAGTGAGAGATGATCAGTAGATGGTGATTAAGGCTTTGGGTGTTACGTCTTCAGGATTGATGTAGTCGGCGTTGAGGCGAGAACAGTAGTGGAGGCCGTAAGTAATAGATGTCTCCTCCATTCTGACCACCATCGGAGCAAAGCTTTGTATTGGAGTACATACATTCCCCCTCTGGTGGCGGCGCCAGAGGTAGGGATTTCTTTAGGTCGCATCCGATCATACTCTAGGGCATTGTTGACCGTGCCTCGGGCCTGAAGTTTTTATCATGAAGAATGGCCGATTGGAAGTTGACCAAGACCAAGCTGACGGGAGCCGACGATGGAGTAGAATCATATGATGGTTGCGATGGGGCCCAGAAGAAAAGCCAGTCGGCCAGTAGACCAAGGGGTAATCGGCCGATGAGAAATAGTGGCCTTCGACTTATCATCTTCCAGAGTTTATGAGTGGATTGAAGTTTGGGAAGGGCATCTCGATGAGATGCATCGTTGTTGCAAACCAAAGTGTGGCCTCCCTGTGAAGCGTAATAAAACCCTTGAACCATTGGACTGAGTCAACAGGTGTTATCTTGCTGCAGGCGAGAGCCGATGCGCTTCACCCATGGAGATACATCGGCGGTAAGTGGGTTCACTGTCTTCTGATGACGGCGGAAGGATCGTTAAAAAAGAAGTCCCAGAAAGCCTTAGAGGTTAGACGATTGAGCCATAACTGCACAAACCCACCAAGGACCCCCAATATTGGCGATGCTGGCCGGCCATAGCTGGGTCGCTAGTTGATGTGTAGCAAGCTGATATAGTGGCAGCCAAGAGGTATTGCCCCAAGGGAATTGTTTCCGATCGCAAGCACTCTGCCCGAACATTGCATGTTGGGTCGTTGGGCGAGGTTGCACACAAACCAAAAAACAAAACCGTTCCAGCCACAAGTTCAAAAGACGACATGTCCCGATCAATCGACGGTCCAGTTCCCTTGTTGTGGATGAATATATACCTGACCACCACCGAGATTCCTTCGTCTGAAGCGATAGCAGGCTAATTGGAGCCCTGAGGGGTTGATGTAATTCTCGTGCGAGGCAGGTGACATAGTCACACCATCAAGGTAGGGGGTCATCGGCCCGTCCGAACATGAAGGCATTAAGCATCGACCAGAAATAGTGAAGCATGATGCCAAGCAGAGTTCATTCTTTTCCATATCCGGTAGAAAGGTTGAATGCCAGTGGCCGAGTTGATCTTTCCCAAGGTCTCTTCACGCCATACTCTATAGTACCAGTCCCTCCACCAGGAAGCTTGCTCGCCATGATCTGAACTATTTGTCCAATCGCTGACTAACATGCAGTTCTTGAAAGAATGCGTTGCGGTCTCGGCACTTAATGAAATCTGTGAGGTCTTCGCTCCATTAGGCGTGGATAGAAGAAATTCGGGTAACCGCGGCTGGGATTACGATTTGGCTTCTAAGGTTCACAGTAAAAAATAAGAAACGACGAAGAACAGCCCGAAAAATGGCAGATTGGGTCATCTAGGCTACAAAATCAGAGAAAAACATCGGGCAAAAAAGATACCTTGGGATTCGGATGCTATGCCATTGCCAAGAAGAAGACAGAACGGAATCGCAGTCGAGAAAAGAGCTGCGACGTTCGTCTGAGTTCGCCGAGTTGTCAAGGCCAGAAATGAAGCGTAGTGCTACTGTGATTGTGAAAGCGTTAAAAAAAGGCTAGGGACGAAGCGGTTATTAGAGGCATGAATGATCGGGCGGAATCCGAGCGTTGCACTGTTTCAAACAATTAAGGCAAGTGGGCTACCTTGGGCCTCCTCGTATGGAAGGATCTGAAGGCAAAAAGAAAGCACTCTTCGCCCCAAGTCCTATATTAGAACTCCGAATTGGGGGGTCATGTGTTAATGCCAAATTTGGTATGGCTCGTATCAGATTCGGTCAAGAAGAAATGCAGCTTAACTAACGGAGAGTTGATTCAGAAGAAACCGGGTCAGGAAAGAGCCTGAAAGACCGCCAGTATGGAAGATTAATTAATTGGCAAGGTTAAATTTTATCTTTAGGAAAACCTGATCTCGTTCCGGTTGGGTCCTGTTATGTTTCCTTCTGTAATTAGGAAATCGGTACCATGTCCATTAGACTCGTATCATCGGGGGTATAAATACGTATGCCCGGTGCTTTGTAATTCCATCTAATCAATCAGATCAAACAATTTCGGTGCATCGCCCCCCCTTCGAGGTCTTCTTGGCTTCTTCGAGCGGACGCATTGGTTAGTTCGAACCTCCTGCGAGAGGGTAAGTCGTCACCCTGACCACCGCATCGGCGAGACTTCCTCGGTTAAGCCATATTTTAGTCGGTGTCACGTGGACGGCTTACCACGATATATTTATGCTATGCTTGCATCAGTTTAGTTTGATCTCATAACGATTAGGTATATCATTTCACGGTGCGCAGATCGTATCGGCTTACTGGGAGCTATTGATTCATTAGTTTGTGCTGCATCAGTTGGGTCCGGACCTACTAAACTGCCAGTGAGAAATCATTCCTGCTAGGTTGATCATTTGTTGCGCAAGCGTCTTCATCGGAGTATAGCCGATAAGTTACATATTTTACTCACATCGCAGTAGATCTATCGACCCATCGAGGTCCTGTATCATCATCAGCTATTGCTGACAACGGTGGGTCCATCTACTTGACTCGGGTAATAACTTTTACTCTTATAAGCGATGGTTTTATGCGATGTTTATCGGAGAGTTTACATAAGTTATCTTATATCCAGCCGATTGCACAAACAGGTTTAGAAAATCGCTGCCCAAGTCGGGCGGCCACGACAAATTGCCATCCGGTTTTCCCTTGGGGACCCGGGCGACGAACGCATGCGAAGACCCCGGGCACGGGCACAAGCCGGGACCGGCACGGACATCAGGCGAGGACTCGGACGGGCATGAGCAAGAGCCCTAGCACGGGCCATGGCAGCACCTTTGGGGCGGCGCTAGCAATTTATTATCGCATCGGCTGAAAGTTTATTCAATCCATTTATGTTATGCATCTGCCTATTTATCCTTATCGTTATACCGATTTTCAAGATTTATTCCGTCGGCGATCGGCTAGTTGTATTTGCTTTATCATTATTAGTACTTTCATCCAATCATCCGGCTTCCAGTTGGGTGTATAAGTGATACAGTTTTATCGCCATCGCCGGTGAGACGAGTGCACATGATCGGCTCCCAGCCGATTTGCTCATTGACTAATATTTTCTCTTCCTTGTTCAATTGCAAGGTCCCCAAAAATACCTTTGGCACGCCTACGAACTCAAATTTAGGACCTGCACTTAGAGTGAACAGATCTCCCAGCCTTCGCGGTGTCTTTAGGCGCCGAACCAGGTCGTCGGCCCCGGCGATTTTCGGCGTCAACAGCTGTGTCACCGCATCGGCAGACAAGTGGATCCTTGCGTAGCAAGCCACCTCATCGCCGCCTCGCCCAATGCGTGGCACCACAAGGGGCGAACTGCTGCGAGGTTAACAACCAACCGTCACATAGTGACGAATGTCATGGCTCGCAGAAATTGCCCTCGTCGCCCCGCATGATCAAAGAGCCCCAGCGAAGCGCGGCAAACCAGAACAAAAGGTCTTGAGCTATAGTCGCTGAAGTAGGATGGCAAGCGCTGCATGGCGAAAGACTGTATCCACGAGCCGCCGAGTCACAGCTCACCCCCTTGCAATGTGAGGGGCTTGTTGGAGACAGCCGCAACTCCTTCGAACCGTCCTCCTTTGAGAAGGCTCAAGACCGAAGCCACCACCCGAAGCCCATTCGGCGGCCCAAGACCGAAGATATGAGGGCCAGCCTAGCCGCGAGGGCGAAGGGCGTGGTGTGTGTCTAGTGAAGACAAAGGACTTCAGGACGAATGCTAGAGCTGGGCTGGCCCGAAAGTCCCAGGAGGGCCGAAAAGACGACTGCAGCATAGCCCAGATTGCGTTTGTCTTGTCTAAGGAACAGAGGATGGCCAAAAGGCCAAAAAGCCCATCAGGGCCGCCATTCAGTAGCAGCCCATGGCCCACGTGTGGCTCCAGCAGCCCGTTAGGAACCTACAGACAGGAAAAGATGGAAATACCCCTGTAGTTGTCCTCATCAAGGGACTATGATGTAATACCACCTGTAAATGAAACCCTAGAGCCTGTAAATGTACCCCTGGGCCTATAAATAGGTACCCAAGCCACCTGTAAATGACAAGGTTTTTGAGATTAATACAAAAGATTACCACCTGTTCCAGTCCACCTCAGATTCCACTATTGTTCTTCGACAACACTCGCTAGGCCTACTTTTGAAGAGCTTCTGTCCCATATAAAGGAGGTGTTGGGGTGGAGACATCAGTCATTTGCTCTGCAAGGTAGATACAATGTCAAAGCCAGGCCTATGTCGGAGGTTGTTGACGAGGGATATAACCACATGCATTCATCCTACCAAACACACTATAAGTTAAATGAAAAACACATCAACTATACATAAAAGCGTTGATAAATAACCCATTTATAATAATAGGTGCCCTTACCAAATACCCTCTATAACAATATTCGAGTAAATCAAATGAACTATGTACCAATATTTCATTCGATAATTTCACCATCTCCTATGTCAATTAGGGTGGTCTACCCTATTAGTATACTCCTTACATCCTTGATACAATCCCAACCCTAACCTCTCAAATGCAATCAATGACCCAATCAATAATAACAAAATGAAATGGTATGCATGCTACAATCTGCACCACACACATCGATTCCAATAGCTTTGCACAAAAAAAACCAATTTGATTCAATTCTTCACCCCAAATTTCCTTCCTAGGGTTTGCCCTAAATTTAATAAAAGATTTGGAAAAAGATGAAATGTGTAGAGGGACGGAGAAAGATTACCTTGCTACTCTTAACTCCACGCAAAATCCAGTCGAAAAGGCTTTCGATTTGCCTAAGATTTGAGGAAGATTAGAGAGGGGTGGAGATAGAACAGTAGGGTGAAACCCTATGTTCGAGTAGGAGGAAAAAAGAAAGAAGGGTTGGGGGCCGGCCGGCCACGGCCAGGGATAAAGTCCTCGACAACAGCACCAAGGGTCCAGGTACTGAGGTCAGGAGAGGAGGGGGAGGGGGGGGTCAGCGCTGACAACCACCATATCGGCTAGCCAGCTCCGCCCCCTCGCCAGGGGGGCAGGGGGGTCAGCGCCAGGTCTGGCTATGGGCGCTTAGCACCATCGGGTCTGGCCCTGACCTCTGGTCCATTTCTGAAATAAACTTATGTCGCAGTCCATTATCAAAATAAGTTCTAAAAAAGGTTAAACAGTAAAATTTTTTGCTCCTTTGGAATGTAGAATTCTTGAAACATAGGAAAAAGGAAAAATACAGGATTGGAGTGCATTAGCACCTCAAATCCTATGGATTGAAAAATCATAGGAAAATTGCAGGAATGACCATTTGGATGGAGTGCG
Source organism: Oryza meyeriana var. granulata (assembly GCA_003991445.1). Taxonomy (NCBI): domain Eukaryota; kingdom Viridiplantae; phylum Streptophyta; class Magnoliopsida; order Poales; family Poaceae; genus Oryza; species Oryza meyeriana. Next base: position 90,337 of record RYFJ01002550.1, read on the forward strand.
GGAAAAAGGTAGGAATTAGAAGAGAGATAGACATAGAGGATTTTTTTCCAGGAGGTTGACTCTCATGTTAGAATTCCTTCCGGGTTTCTTTGGTATGGAGGAATTTCAAAGGAAAACCAAAGGAATTCAAAACCATAGTTTTTTTTATCTATAGGGATGTTTGGAATGGAGGAATGGATCCAAGAATATTTGGAAAAACTTTCCTAAGTTTTGTCTATTATATTATTATTCTAGTATAAATCAAATTGAAAGAAAAATGAGCTCAAATCTAAGAGAATTTTTCCCTTGGAAGGGAGCAAGCAACAATGAGGTTTCCTTGACCTAAAATGGAATCTAATACCTTGTTAGTTTAAGCAAAGTCTAAAATTTTCTGTGTTCAAACCCCATCCACTTAAAATTTCATATGTTTTTCAATCATACTGTTTTAATCACGTGCATTCCTCTATTTTCTTTTCCTATGTTTTTATTCCTGTGTTTCATTTTCCCTCAATCCAAACAGGGCCTTAAAATTCCTATGTTTTAAGCCAATCCAAAGGAATTTCATAGGATTTTATAATATTAATCCTTCGATCCAAAGGACCACATAAAAAAATTTTCCGTAGGATTGAATTTCTCCAAAATTGGCTACCAATAACTCAAGGGACGCATTACGAACGAGGTAATCTAAAAGATAATTTAGATGCTCTCTCTTCCATTTATTCTAATTTTATCCTTTTAAAAGTTTCTTGTAGATTTGTTCTAGTACGCACGCATACCACACCAATAGATCCGGTAGTGCACATCATAACACATTCGAAGAAATGAAGACTAGCCACAAATCTCTGCTTCACTAAATTTCTACTAGCTGGTATATTGTCCATACATTGTAACAAGATTTTAATTAAAAAATATCATTAACTGATTATTACTATCATCTTCTGCATATATTATCTTTTAGCTGCTGCATATATTTGTTACTGATATATGGGCCATTTAGCCTTATATTGTTTCTTTTACTTTCCATAAAAGATAGAGAGCTGGTAGGGTGGTTAACATGTGGGTCCTCTGAGCTCACACTGTCTTTTTTCTTTCAATAAAAAGTAGAGAGTTGATGGTAAGGATGGTAGCAGATTCACCGTTCACTATCACCGCTACTTCCTTTTAAATGACTATAGAAAAGTGCAACTATATATGCATTAAATCCTGATAATTAAAGTTATACACCTACGTCATACCATACACTCCCATAAGCCATGAAAAAATAAACAAAATAAAAATAATTTATTGGTGAAACTCTTATATCTTTATTATTGATGGTATATAAGCCAATATATAGAAATAAACTACAATAAAATAACTCTAAAATTATAATTTATAATTTAAATTTTAGCCACAGGTGATAAGCTAATAAGCTAATAAGCGGACGATAAGGGTCAGATGATTTATTGAATCTAAGCAATGGATGGTCGGCAATCATTGTTGTGTGAAAAACCTTAGTTACACCGATTTGAGAGAGAAAAATGTATCGTGATATATACTGATGACGTGTGAATTGACATGGCCACGCTACGGTACCACGCTCACTTCACTTGCTTTCCCTTTAAATAATAAAGTGGCGTGCGCGCAGCAGCGGAAAGTTGGCAGCGGTACGGTGCAGCGGAGATGACGCGATTCCGGCGGGTTCAGTGGGGTGCGTATGTAGAGAGGAGAAAATACCACTGGGCTGGCGCTAGTAGAAATTTTCAGAAACAACGCTTCGGTCGAAACTAATTATTCCCTCCGTTTGGAATTGTAAACGTTTTGATTTTTTTTCTAAATCAAACTTCTTTAATACTATCAAAATATATTCAATATTAGATTTAATAATACTAATTTAGTGTTGTAGATGTTGTATTTTTCTATAAATTTAATTAAACTTAAAAAAATAGAGTTTGCATTCATCGAAATATTTTACTAGCAATATGTTATCAAGGTTTTGAGAAGTCTAACTAAGCCATTCACCAGCATCACAGCAAGAAATAATCCATAGTATAGGATGGATAAACACAAATCAATATATCATCAAGTAAGAGTAAACACAAAATAATAGTCTATAGACAAATGAACACATTTCGTTAACTAGTTCATAACACAGTGACTAAACAGTGCATAATAAAGGAATATTACAATGAGCAAAAATAATCATAGACCATAAATAAACATAGTCCATAGTCCAGTGAACTAAGATTTTTAACTATTTGCACCACGAGAACATCTAGCAATGATCTTATCTTAGAGGCTCATATAGAACTTTTGTTATCGCTCACTCATACCACTAAGATCTAAATTCATTACTCTTTCATCGTCAGACCTCTGTTACATCTCTATTTGTAGTTACTTAAGATTAAGCCTTCTAGTTTCTACTGCAATTCTTTTATCATTGCGCTCTTTTTTCCTAAGCTCTTTCAACTCGTTGGCCTTTTCCCTCTTGGCCCAAAGGTTTTCTAATGCATCATGGTACAGGTTTTCTACATTAGAGACAGGAGCTTTACCTCGTTGGTTTTTCTCCCTTTTCTTACCAACTAGCCGTGGTTTCCTTGGCGAAGTTTGAGTGAGACCCGGCTCTACATCGCCGTGGTGGCTTTCATTGCTACCAGGAATGCACGACAACGGACTTGCAGTGGAGGAGGTCTTTTGCTTTTTCTGACAGCATGTATCATTCCACTTTTGTGCATGCGCCAAGATATTCCAACAATGCAAGAAAGGAAAGGATCTCCCCGTCTTGTCTTTCTCCTTGTACAATTCGCATGCTTGTTGTATCTACACAAGTGATGAGTGATTAATAAACATGCACACAAACATATATATATTAGAAAATTTCAAAGAAGCATATATGAGTATACCTTATCTTGCTCAGTCAAACCACTTTGTCTTCTATTTTGAATCTAGGCATACCATCCACACAATCTATTAACACTTTCTTGAATGACACCCCAACGATGAGCAAGAGAATTTTCATTGCGGTTAGACTCAAAGTCCTTGTGCTCGTGATAGTAATCATAAATTCTCTGCCAATATGTGCCATGAGGTTGTTCATTGCCTTGTATAGCGTCTTGGCTAATTTCTAGCCATGCCGACACCAACAAATTATCTTCCTTCACACTGAAATTTTTTGATCTCTTCTTACTTTCTTTCCCAATAGGAGTACCATCCACAATTGGCTGTTCCTCAGATGGCCTCCCAAACTGGGATTTATCGAACTGAACTCGCTACTTCCCACAACGTTTCCACTCAATAGGTCTATGTAGCTATCCATCTAACTATAAACATTGCAAAATCAGTAACGAGCTACAGATCAATCAACCAATATGAATCACAATGTACATTCCTACGTGCTAAGGTCGTACGAATTACCAGACTGAAGGAGGCGGCGGTAGCAGTCCCAGCAGGAGGGCGGCGGTGACAGTCCCAGAAGGAGGAGGCGGCCGTGGCACTTCTAGAAGGAGGAGGCGGCAACAGTAGTCCCAGATGGAGGCGCGGCGGTCCCTTATCCAGATCGCTGCGCTCATAGTCTGTCGGTGGGGGACAGGAGGGCCCGCTGTGCCTGTGGTGGAAGTCGCAGACTAGGGGGTGCTGTCGGCGGGGGGCGCTGCGCCTGCGCCGGGCGAGGAGAGCTTCTGCAGGGGGCGAGGCGGGGGGCCGACGCAGGCGAGAGATGTCGACAGCCGGGGGGAAGAGGAAGGGGCAGGGGGGCAGTGGCGCGCCTGCACTTGGCCTAGAGAAGCCGGCGGAGGGAGTCGGTAGGGGTGGTGCGCGCACGCCTGCGCTTGGCCGAGAGAAGCCAACGGCGGGGGGCGCGCGTGCGTGTGCGCCTGCGCGAGAGAGGCCGTAGGGGGTGGAGAAGCCGGCGGCGGGGGAGGAGGGGGGCGAGGGAGAGGGATGGCGGCGCGCCTCCACTGGCTGAGAGAAGCCGGCGAAGAGGTCGGGAGAGGGCGGGGAGGGCGGTGGCGTGCCTGCGTGAGAGAGGCTAGAGGCGGGGTGGTTTGCTATGCTGTTGTCGGTTGGGGGATGAGGGCCTCCTACATCTGGGGGGTTGCCTCCCCACGGATGAGGGCCCCCTCCAGATGAGAGTCCGGTTAGGATTTCGGTTGGAGACGATTTTTAGCTCACAAATTCCTAAATTTGAGATGAGGCCTGGTTTGAGGGTTCGGTTGGGCTTGCTCTTAGGGGTCGGTGGGGCACAGAGGGAGGGAGCGGTGGCGATCTAGACCATTGGATGGATTGCACCCGAAAATTGCGCCACTGTTAACTCTTTTTTAAACTATTTTTGAAAATGACCAGTTTCAAACCTTTTTCAAAATGGACTGTCAGCTCAGCGCAACTCAGAAGACGCTGAGCTCGATATTAATATCACGCCCACGGGGGCTAAAGCTAAGGTCCTTGCCCCCGTGGCTGTCCTGTCCACGCGGAAGGCTGACGTGTTTAAGGTCAGCGCCAGCCGCGCGGCGCTGAGCTATCTTAACCCAGCGCGCCGCGTGCCCAGGACTCCTCTCTCCTTCCTTCGGCCAACGCTAGCTCACACACGAAGAACACACACGCCCTCTCCTCTCCCCCACCCCCAAATCTCGAAAACCAAATCGAAGCAAAATAGAACGTTGATTTCGTTCGGATTTTTGGTGGAAGCTCCATCTCCAAGTATCCTCCATACAACTGCCTCTTTTTCCCTTGGATTTGTGATCTTTTTTGTTTTTGGTGAACCTTAGGTGTGTGGTCCCTAGCTTGTTGAGATGAGGAACTCTAGTTTTTGGAGGATGGAAGAACCCTAGTTGGTAGATGGAAAAGCCCTGTCCGCCATGTTTAGTGTATGTTTTAGTATACATAGGTATTATGTACTAGTATGTGTAGTTATGTATAGGAATTTGAATATGTGAAGGTGGTAATTTCGATTTATTTGTTGGCATATTGTAGTAGTTTTAAATGTTATTTTGAATGTATTCTGTCATGTAGGATATTTTTTTATTTGCATTTTGTACTTATAATATTGTTATGTCTTCAATACGCATTTTTTTGTAGGCTTTTTATTTTTATTTTAAAATTTATCTCATGTTGTGTAGATGGATAGATTGGTCCGTCTATATTATGGTGGCTAGTGAATGAGCTAAGTAATGGTGGCAGTCATTTCGAGGGTATGGCCATTAGGTCTATAATTTTTCCTACCAAGCCTACTTTCGAGGATCTTACGGCCCGTATAAAGGATGTGTTGGAGTGGTCAAACGAGTCGGTTGCTCTGTAAGGTAGATACGATGTTGGAGATAAACCAATGCACATAAGCATATGCTCGAGTTGCATGGGGAGGTGGAATGGGAAGTGTATGTTGATATTGTGATGGGGTCGCAATTCAAATCCCTCGAAGTGTTTGCCTGTAAGGTGCAAAGGGCGATAATCAAGGAGGATACTTGGACCTAAATCTATCCCCGTGAGTAGTTTCCCCTATCTCTCATCCGGTGAATGTTGTGTTGGATGATGAAAGCAATGTGAAGAGTAACTTGGTTAGGCGGATGGCAAGTAAAGGAATGGTCCCCGATAGTCCACAACATGGTCGTGGTACATCACCCGTCGAGACGCCTACCAAGGATGCGGTTGCACACAATTTAAGTGGACGAGGATGATTTAGAAGAAGAGTGAGCACCTATGACAAATAGTCAAGTACTTAGGGGTGTACGTCACTTGCTGCGAGAGGGTGTTTATACACGCAGTGAGTGCGAGGAGACTATGAAGAACCACGGGTTGGACCCTAATTTGCTTGATGAAGAAGGCGAGGATGAATCCCTATATGACGATGATTATGCCTCTAACTCAGATGACGACCAGCCGATAGCTAAGATGTCCGAGGAAGAGAGAAAAGCCTTTGAGGAAAAAATTGGTCATAATCCGGCCATAGTATAATTTGAGGATCTCACCAACGCGAACGTTGTAATCACCGATGGTGACCCTGAGTACGATGGTGGTATAGATGCAATGGGAGAGGAGCCAAGGGGTTAGAGTTCCGATCTCTTGATGAGTTGAAGATTTGGCTACAGTAGTACTCGATCCGTGTGCACCGTCCGTTCCGTATAAAGTACTCTAACGTCATGGTTAGGTACATGGTGGCTTGTCTTGACGCATCGTGCAAATGGGAGGTCCGTGCACGCAGAACCGCGGGTGAAAGGTGGAGAATATCCAGCATGGGTGATAAGCATAGCTGTTGTAGCGCAGAGGCATTGGGGCGTCATTTGCAGCTCACTTCTCGCTTCATTGGCAATAGTTGCAAGCCTTCTTTCGAGCTGAACCTACAATCTCTATCGGCGCTGTTGTAGAAGCGGTGGATTTTATCTTCAATACTGGCCGTCATATGGAAAAGCTTGGCAGGCTAAACAAGTGGCCATGCAAGTGATTTTCAGGGAGTGGGACGAGGCGTACGTCCGTTTGCCTACTCTGTTCAACGCAATTAAAGCAAAGAATCCATCTATGTACCATAGTGTGGAGCGACATGAGAAGAAGTAAAGACTTGTCAATGGGTGGAAAGGCGCTTGTTCGGCTGTGCCATTTGGATTTATGGGCAGTGCGTCGAGGCGTTAAAGCATCTCCGGCCTGTGTTAGCAATAGATGGGACCTTCTTGACAAGGAAGTTTAAGGGCACATTGCTAACTGCGATCGGCATCGATGCTAGTTACCAGCTAGTCCCCTTAGCATTTGCTCTTATGGATAAGGAGAATACCTCAAATTGGGAGTGGTTCATCCGTACAATAAGGTTGCGTCTTATCGGTCCTAATAGAGATATTTGTGTAATTTCTGACAGGCACCCTGGAATTTTGAACTCAATCAACAATACCATACCCGGGCATCAACCATTTCATCACAGATGGTGCATATGGCATTTCTGTGCTAATTTTTATTCCGTTGGTGCCATGCAAGATTAGATGAAGGAGCTTGAATGTATAATTCAAATAAACGAGAAGCCGGTATTCCTCTCGGAGATCAAGGGTTTGATGGCTCTTCTTGCTGAGCATCCAAAACAATGGCTGCAAACTCAAATGGCCGACAAGGAAGAGGAAGAGGAAGAGAAAGGTCAAGATGAAGGGGAGGATGAAGGGGACGAGGAGGGTGAACAAGACCAGGATGAGATTGGACCCTCCCAGCTATAGGATGCACCACTCCCCTCGCAGGCAGATCCTGGACGCCAACTGAGGCCGCGGGCCGAAATCCGCAAAGCCAGCAAGTACATCCCGGACCAGCGAAGTCAGAGGAAGAAGTAGTTAGGTTGTTCGGACTTTTAATAGTGCAGTAGGTGGCTTGTAGTAGAGAATATGTCGTTAGTTCGAACTTTGTAATAGAGCCGATTGTACTATGTGGATGTAGTTCAACTTTGTAATATAGTCGACTGGAGGCTATTGGCAATGCTCATGCACGACAGTTTCAGTTCTACAATAGTTTTATAGTAGTTAGGTTGTTCGGACTTATATTGGATGAAAAAATTAAATGAGGTAGCTACCGTTTGTTTGTTGCAATCAAGACTAAAATTTAAACATATTTGAATATTCTGGATTGACCTCGAACATATCTGAACATATTCTGAAATGTACTGTAGAAACAGAGGAAACCAGGGCCAGGAATCTGATGCTAAGGATCCTGGTGCGCTGAGGTGGCCATGGTCCGCACCGAAAGGATTTGAGGTGCCCATGGTCCGCGCCAGAGCAATTGGCATGGACCTTTGGGACCTAGCGAGCACACCAAAGGTTGGAACCTGGTGCCCTGAGGTGCCCAAGATCCGTGCCAGCATGATTGGCGCAGAATTGGGGAACCCCATAGTGTTCCAAAAAGTCCTCCTACCGGGGGTGAAAAGATTGCGCTGAGACGGCATAGGTCAGTGCCGACTGGTTTGGCGCGGAGCTTTGTGTGAACAAAACATTCCTCCTGCCGGGGGGGGGGGGGGGAAGTTTGTGCTGAGACGGCCTACATGTACGCTAGGATGTTTGGCACAGAGCTATAGGTCAGCCGATGGCGCTAGGCTACCACCTCAGCACCAGAGGTATTGGCGCTGAGACTCGCAAACTCCGCGCCACAGCCACTGGCACAGAGCTTTGGGCCGATGGCCAAACAAAAAACTCCTCTTGCCGGGGTCGAAAAGTTTGCGCTGAGATGCCAACCCTCCACGCCGAAAGGTTTGGCACGGACGTGAGTATCAGCGCCATGTGTTTGGCGTTGATATTGTGGATGTTGTTTATGGAAGGTAGGGATAAATAAACATATGTCAATAGAACACATAGGATGAACTCCAACATCGCACGTTAATTGTTTAAAAAAGTAATCAAATTATCCATCCAACAAGTACAAATGGCACATGAAACGTTTCTAGTTATCGTTATTACATGCCTTAGGGTATTTCAAATGGACGTCTGACTAGATATGCAACTACTGTGTGCAGTGGGGGTACTTCCCCTTCCTCGCTGCCTCCGGCCCAGCTTCCTTCGCATGTAGTGCCCTCTGCCGCTTCCTCTCACTGTCTGCCTCACGGGCTTCCTTTTCCTGCTGCTCCTTCTCATCCTTCCTCTTCTGCTCAGCCTCCCACTCTACTTCCCGCCGCCCAAAGACGTTCGAGGTGCTCCCTGTGCCATTTCTGTGACTTGCAAAGATACTCTGCGTCCTCTGGACGGATCTCCCTATCTATCCATTGCACAAAGTTGCACAGAAGCGATGGAGGCTTCGGTGCCTTGATATATGCAAATTTGTTAGCACAAAGGTTAAAATATTTCGTAGTACAAGAGAATTCGTATTACCTCCACCGGCTTCTTCGACTTCCCTTTCTTCCCTTGCGGCTTGGGCTTCTCTGGGGAGTACGCATAATTAGGATAGATCCAATACCTTTGCCGATATGTGTGATCCTTCTTACTTATTGCAAATTTGCAATCATCTCCGCACCAACACATCGGCGGAGGCACGCCAACCGGAGGTCGTTGACGACTAGACATACCCAACGCATCCATCGCAACCTACATTATAACCAAACAAACACAAGTTATACCTCGCTAGGCCAACCACACAGACTCATAAAATGTCAAAACGGAATTATATTTCAAAAATTTACTATTGAATAAGGGGTGCATACTCCAATAATTACCACAATCACACATTACACATATACCTATACAACTACATACCTAGGGTCTACTAAACATGACTACAAAAAATAAAATGACATCGTCCATATTTCCATCTCCCTAGCATCCCTCGAACTAGGGTTACTCATCTAACAAAAATAAACATAACTTCAATCCTAGGGTGCACATAAAAACCAAATTAACATCGCACATCCACAGGGAAAGTAGGGCTATTGTATGGAGGATATCTTGGAGATGGGCTACCACCAAAAATCCGGACGAAATCAGCTCAATTTAGCTTCAATTTGTGGAGATTTGGGGGTGAGGGAGAGAGAGAGAGTCGCTTGTTCTTTAGCCGGCCGAAGGAAAGAAAAGAAGAAGGAGAAGGAGTGGGCCTGGCGTGGCGCGGCGCTGGGTTAAGCTAGCTCAGCGTCACGCCCGCTGGAGTTGAGCATTGACACGTCAGCCCTCCGCGTGGATGGGGTAGCCATGGGGGCAAGGACCTCAGCGCCAGCCCCATGGCGTGGACATGTCAGAGCTCAATGCCTTCGGGGCTGGCGCTGAGCTGGCAATCCATTTTTGAAAAAGGTTTTGAAACCGATTCATTTTTGAAAATAGTTTCAAAAAAGGGTTAAACAGTGTAATTTTTGGTGGATTGCACGTAGATGATTTAGGCTATTGGATATGTCACACGGTGATGGTCATGGTCATGAGTAGAATGTTGTTGGTGCATTATAGGGTAGATGGGTTGTTTTGGATGTTTAATTAGTATATCCATTAGACCCTACATTACGTAAGCCTAGATTTAGCACACTAGCAAATTGTAACGTCGGTGTTTTGGCTTGTCAAAAACAAATTTGGAATAAAAATTAATTACAAAATTCGGATCTTATTTAAAATTCTTGAAGTGTGTGACAAAGTGTGGATCTCAGAACTCCCAAAGTCAGCCCAAAAAACTCTCTCCAAAATTTCCCCATTATTTTCTGATTTCAAATTTAAATTCCAAATCTTTAAATAAATTCCAAAACCCATTCTGGAAAATTATTAAATGGAACTATTCATTTGGGCCATCAAATAACCTTTTTCTCCCTTGGCCCGTTTCCCTCCCTCTTCTCTCCCCCGCAAGCGCCATCCCACCAAGACCAACCGTCCGGCACCGCGCCTGTCCGAGAGGCTGCCTCCGCGCGTGCGCTAGTTAAAAACCACGGTGGGGCCCACCTGCCAGCCTAACGGTCGTGTCGCCCCATCCACCAAAAAGCCCACGTGAGGAGGGCCACCATTTTTCCATGCGCGGGGCCCACCTGTTGTCTCCGTCGTCTTCCTCCCGACGCCGGCTCTCTCGCCTCTCTCAATTTCTCTTGAGCACCCATCCGTGCCCATATCTCCCTGCCTCCGCTAGCCCAACCACGCGCGCTCATCATCAACCTCTGCCGTCCCATCCCGCCAGAGGCTCAGCGCGAAAATTTCTTCAGCACTCGTTGTGAAGCTCCTAGTCAAAAAAAGTTGCAAGCTCAGGGAAAACTTTCCTCGCCAGAGCCCTGAAGTCAAGAAGCCACGTGCAAGCTCGCCATTCCGTCATTTCGCCATCACCTTTGCCTCCCCTTTGTCTCTTTGCCCGCACCAGTGACGGAAGCCACAGTGGTCGCGCCATTATCGCGTCTCATCAGCCAGCCGAGCTTGCCGCCATTGTAGCCACCGCCACTGTTGCCATGCACCAAGCTCCGGCTATAAATGGAACTGAGACCTCCCCGTTCGGCCACCATGAAGCAAGCAAGCCTCTAACCTATGACCTCACCGGCGTATCTCTCTAAGCTCCGCCACCGCTCCACTGCACTGACCCGAGCCGCCACCGCCTTTCCCGTCCCCAATCCACCAAACCGCCACCACCACCCAGCTCCCCGTAGCTCCGCGACCCCTCTCCGCTCTTGCTGTCGCCAACCCCGTTAGAAACTGAGATGCCCAAAACTGATCACTGCCATTCACCATCACCGCCGTTTCAAATCCACGCCGCCATCACAAGTATAGTGTCGATGTTTTACATCGGCGATAAGAATATGGGATTTAGAGTTAGACCTAAACTTGATGGATTGCAAAAGAACAAGGAACAATTTATAATGTTTCAGGCCCTCGAGATGAGGTAATACCCTACTTCCAGTTGTGGTGTATTGCCTTTGAGGTTTCCCTGGTGAGATTGTATGAGTTGCGATTCTCTCTCTTTGCCCTTAGAGGCACCCTGCCTCCCCTTATATACCGGGTCTCACACCCTCATTTTAGCCACACAAATTAATACCTGAGAAAAATACCCAAAAGAAAAAAATAAATTTAAATGGCAAAAGGAATAAATTAAATATGTGAAATACAAAATAATAAGCTACTATGGCTGGGAACATTTTTCTTATGTTCTCTTTGCCAAAATACATTAACTGGATTTTTAGTGAAATTTTCATAGCACAGGAACTATTTTTAATAAATCAAAAACGATTACTGGAATTAAAATCACCCTGGAAAAATCTATTCTCGTTTTCTTTCTCTTTTTCTTCCCCTGGGCCGTTGGCCCGCTCCTGTGCTGGCCTCTCCGCGCGCCCAAATGCCTGCTTCCCCTTGGCCTCTTCCTCCCTGCGCTAGGCCGGCCCATCCCGCTCGCGCCTACTTCCCGCCCCGACCCCACCTGCCAGCCGCCGACGGCGCCCCCTCCCGCTCTCTCTCTCTCTGCGCTGCGGGGCCTGCGTGTCGGGTCGCGTTGCCCGCGCGCCTCCTCGCTGACAGGCCAGGCCCGCCTGTCAGCACCGTCTTCCTCCTCCGTCCGAATCGGGCGGAGGGGAAAAATTTCCTCCGCCGTCCGATCCAGCGCCACCTCCCGCCTCCGCACCCGCTCACACCCAGTTCAAACGAGCGCGGACCGAGTCCGCCCCCACTCCCCACGTCCTCCGGCGTCCTCGTCCCCTCTCTCTTGCGAATAACACGCACGACCCCGACGTCGTCGCCCTCACTCCCGTGCATGATTGAGCCGTTACGGCCTCAATCTCACACGCCCGCATGCATAAAAAGCCTCCCCGCCCTCTCCTCCGCCTTTTCCCCAACACGCCGAGCCTCCCCGTGCCCTAAATCACCGTCGCCACTACGCACCCGAGCCTCCGCCGCCTTCCACTAACTCCGGCCGTCGCTCGCTGCCATTCCAGACGCTGCCAAGCCGCACCGCCACTGCCATAGTCTCCGCCATGCCGCGTTGCTCATCGGCCGCCACTCCGTGGAAGCCGAAGCCCACCGGGACGCTCCATCCTCATGCACGGTGAGCCCCGGCCCTCTGTCTCCTCTCCGGCTGGCCTATTCCACCGCGCCGCACCTCCTTTCTCCGCCCTAACCCCCTTCCCGTCTTCCTCATTTTCCAGGACACCTCGACCGCCGCCTCTCACTCGTTCGTTGCCATCGGAGCACCGTTGCTGACGTCGTCCCGAACCCGCCGCCGATACCTAATCACCGCCATCTTCCTTGCACCGTCGCTCATCGCCGCGAGCCGCCGGTGAGAATCCCCATCGACTCCCCATTCCATTTCGCCCCTCCGCGTGCCTGCCGCCGCGCCGAGTGGTCACCACCGGTGACCATTGGGTTGCGTGCACACCGCCGCCTCCCGCTCGGGACGGCCGGCTTCAACCGCCGTTCCCCGAGGCCATCCGATCTGCCGGGTGGCAGATCGGGGCCTCCCACGTGGTCGCCCGCGTGGCCGCCATGTTGGCGCCACGTGTGCGCCACGTGGCGCACCCGGTTTCGGCCGTGCGCCTGCCTCCCGTGCGCCACTGACCGGTGGGGCCCGCCTATCGGTGCCGGCTTCTCGGTCCAGTGACGTCATAAATCGTATAAATGCGCAATAAATCGCTTATTAATTATATTTGTATTAGAAAACATAGTAGAACTTCAATAATTCATAACTAATTCATACGAACTCCGATTAAGCCCATTCATATTTCATTAAATCTAGAAAAATATCAAGAATTCATTAAAAATACTTTCAGCCCATGTTTGATTGTCCACATGTACTGTTTTTAATTATTTGTAAATTGTTTCTTATAGAATCCGACATTGGTGACCCTACCGTGTATTACGAGGTCGTTGCCAAGTACATCAAGCCAGAGAAAGGCAAGTCGCACTGTTACCTTGATCACTTTGTGATGTGAACGTGGGTGTCCCGATCTTTCGATGAGAGGATAAATCGATTGGATGGAGCGACATTGGCGATCCGACTACAACCGTCCAGGGACGTTGCGCCTTAGCAATCGTTACACTAACTCCAGAGGCTGTTCGCAATCTCGACGGATGCATGATTAGCCCAACCACTAGGGTAATTGTTCCTGTAGGCAATCGAGAACTAGCAAGAACAAGATGAACAAGCAACTTAATTTGCGAATAAAGATGAAGGTTTAATTCAAGAGAACAAACGGTGGGGTTCCGAAGACGAGCAAACCGGCGATCTAGCCGATCACGGGATTACAAGGTAAAGTAGCGACGCTAACTTTAATCTAACAAAACCCAATCTGTTTGTGGCGGCTCTAAAGATATTAATAGGATGGGAGGATGACCATAGGGGTGTTGGGGTCGTTCTCCAACCCTAGGACGCGTCCCTAATGGACCCAACTTGATACATGGGCCTTCGGCCCAAAAACGGTGACGCAGCACCTTAATAGGAAACCTCTTGTCACTAAAACAATGATTGCGGATGATTCCAAGTAGATATGAGTATGATTCTGGATCCATTGGAAAGTAGACTTGATAAGATTTCCGTGAAGTACTAGAACTCCCAAATCGGAGTTTGTATGAAGTCGTGGCGGCCATCACAAGTTGGTGCTGTCGTATAGTCCGAATCCAGCCTGCGCGAATCCCTTTCCTTGTTGATCTCGTTCATCATTCCTGAGCAACAACAACATACGTGGATCTCCATGCTGTACATAAGTTGGAGACAAACTTAGAAACGAACTCACCTGATAATTAAGCTGACATGCACAAGCGCGAGTAAGCGGCGGCGTAGGTGTGGACGTATCGACAGTATTGATGTTCTCATCATCCCCCCAACTTGCATTTGAGTCGTCCTCGACTCAAGCTCATCTTCTTCACCCAAATATGGCTTCAAATCTGCAATGTTAAATGTGGGACTAACCCCAAAATCTATAGGCAGATCAAGCTTATATGCATTCTCATTAATTCTTTCTATCACTTTAAAAGGTCCATCAGCTCTAGGCATCAATTTAGACTTTCTCAAATCAAGAAACCTATCCTTCCTCAAATGCAACCAAACCAAATCTCCGGGTTCAAAAATCAATTGTCTTCTACCTTTATCACCAGCTATCTTGTACTTAGCATTCATACGCTCTATGTTTTCTTTGGTGGTCTCATGCAGTTTTAACATCAATTCAGCACGTTGCTTAGCATCAAAATTCAATGTTTCAGAAGATAGCAAAGGCAACAAATCAATTGGAGCGCGAGGCACCAATCCATAAACAATCTCAAACGGACACATCTTTGTAGTAGAATGCAGCGAACGATTATAAGCAAATTCAATATGAGGCAAACAATCTTCCCACATTTTAATGTTTTCCTTCAAAATTGCCCGTAATATAGCAGACAAAGTTCTATTTACAACTTCAGTTTGACCATCAGTTTGAGGATGACAAGTAGTAGAAAATAAAAGCTTAGTTCCCAATATAGCCCATAAAACTCGCCAAAAGTGACTAAGAAATTTAGTATCACGATCAGAAACAATTGTATTTGACACACCATGTAAGCGAACAATCTCTCTAAAGAACAAATCAGCAATATGAGTAGCATCATCAGTTTTATGACATGGTATAAAGTCTGCCATTTTAGAAAATCTATCCACAACAACAAAGATGTTATCATGCCCCTTCCTAGTCCTAGGCAATCCCAACACAAAGTCCATGGAAATGTCTTCCCAAGGAACGCTAGGTACTGGTAAAGGCATATACAAACCATGTGGATTTAATCGTGACTTAGCCTTTTGACAAGTAGTGCAGCGAGAAACAAACCTCTCCACGTCCCTTCTCATCTTGGGCCAAAAGAAATGACTAGCAAGAACGTCTTCCGTCTTCTTTGCTCCAAAATGCCCCATCAGCCCGCCTCCATGCGCTTCCTGTAGCAACAACAAACGAATGGAACCAACTGGAATGCATAGCTTGTTAGCTCAAAACACAAACCCAAGTTTCCAAAGATCGAACTAAAGCATATAATTCTTTATCATAAGTAAAATAATTCAGCATAGGCCCAGATAATTTCTCACTAAAATATGTAACAGGTTTACCTTCTTGAATCAGCACTAAAATATGTAACAGGTTTACCTTCTTGAATCAGCACGCCTCCAATCCCTACTCCGCTAGCATCACACTCAAGCTCAAAAGTCTTACCAAAATCAGGGAGTTGGAGCAGTGGTGCATGAGTCAATTTATCTTTAAGTATGTTGAAAGCGTCTTCTTGTAGTTGTCCCCATTGAAACTGGACGCCTTTCTTTGACAGCTCGTTCAATGGTGCAGCAATTGTGCTGAAATCCCGCAAAAGACGACGATAGAATTCGTGAGTCCAAGGAAACTCCGCACCTGTGTGACCGTTTTAGGAGTCGGCCAACTCTGAATTGTCTCGGCCTTGGCTTGATCAACCTCAATCCCCTGCGGAGTAACAACATAGCCAAGAAACGGGACTCGATCGGTGCAAAAACTGCACTTCTCAAGGTTACCAAACAAACATGCAGCGCGCAAAGAATCAAAAACAGCACGTAAATGATCAAGATGATCCTCTAAAGATTTGCTATAGATCAGAATATCATCAAAATATACCACCACAAAGCGACCAATAAAAGCACGTAAAACTTCATTCATTAATCTCATGAAAGTGCTAGGTGCATTAGTTAAACCAAAAGGCATCACTAACCACTCATACAATCCGAACTTAGTTTTAAATGCTGTTTTCCATTCATCTCCTAATTTCATACGAATCTGGTGGTAACCACTACGCAAATCGACTTTAGAAAAAATGATAGAGCCACTTAATTCATCAAGCATATCATCTAACCTAGGAATAGGATGACGATAGCAAATTGTAATATTATTAATAGCTCTACAATCAACGCACATATGCCATGACCCATCTTTCTTAGGCACCAATATCACCGAAACAGCACATGGACTAAGAGACTCACGTACGTACCCCTTGTCAAGCAATTCTTGAAATTGACGTTGAATCTCCTTTGTTTCCTCCGGGTTGGTCCTGTTTGGTGCACAGTTGGGTAGGGAAGCTCCAGGAATCAGATCGATTTGATGCTCAATCCCACGCATTGATGGTAGCCCCGGCGGTGTCTCCTTTGGAAAAACATCCTCATACTCCTGCAACAGGTCAGTGACCGCAGGAGGAAAAGAGAAAGGTATATCTTGAAATGAAAATAAAGCCTCCCTGTATACCAAAGCATAGCAAACAGCATTACTTGTATCCAAATTTACAATATCAGATTTAGTAGCGAGCAAACAAACACCTTTCATTTTAATCACATTTTTCTTGTCATGTTCAGATTTAGATTCCTTCTTCTTATGCTGCTCGAGTTCCTTTGCTACAATCTGATTTTCACTTTTAACATGCCCCTGATTTTTCTCCTTATTAGCTCTAGCAACCTCATCCTTCAAAATAGCTTCAAGAGACATAGGATGTAACACAATTTTCTTCTCATCATGCATAAAAGAGTATTGATTTGTTCTACCATGATGCAACGTGTCTTTATCATATTGCCAAGGTCTACCCAACAGCAAAGAGCAAGCATGCATAGGTACGACATCGCAATCAACAACATCACAATAAGAACCAATCGCAAAATTCAACCGAACCAGTTGTGTTACCTTAACTCTACCGCTGTTGTTGAACCACTGAATGTAATATGGATGCGGTTGTGGTTTAGAGTGCAACGCAAGCTTAGTTACCATTTCAGTACTTACTAAGTTTCTACAACTTCCCCCATCGATAATGGTGCGATAGGATCGCTTGTTGATGACGCACTTCGTCTGAAATAAGTTATGCCGCTGGTTCTGCTCCGCTTTACTCATTTGTGCACTCAACACACGCTGCACAATAAGACTCTCATAGTGCTCGGCATCTTTAGCACCAATATGTTCCTCATATTCACTTCTTGCATCATTAGCTGCAAGCAATGCAAGTGTATCCTCATTCAAATCACTAGCGGAAGAATACTCACCATTCTCCTTAATAACCAGAACGCGTTTGCTAGGGTAGTCCCTTCGCAAATGTCCAAAACCCTTGCATTGATGGCATTGAACATCCCTTGTTCGTCCTGTGGAAGCAACCGAAGAAGCACTCTTGGCAGGGGTTTGTACAGAACCTTTGGTTGCCTCTGAAGTATGCGGTGCTGTAGTAGAAGGTGGTGGCTGTGGCTTGTTGCTGGAGGGCGACGGTACAGCTGAACGGCTTGGTGGTGCAGGGGCGCTCCGAGGTGTCCATGAAGCTCTCCCTGCAGAAAAGTTAGCTCTTGTGCGTGTACGTCGTCCCTGCACTTCTCTTTCAGCTTTGCAAGCATAATGAAACAATCGAGTCATATTATTGTACTCTTTGTAGCTAAGAATATCATAAATTTCTCGGTCTAAACCACCCAAAAATCTAGCCATGGCAGCCTCCTCATCCTCTACTAAACCACAACGCAACATGCCTATTTGCAATTCCTGATAATATTCTTCCACACTTTTATTACCCTGTTTCAACTGTTGCAGCTTATTTAACAAATCACGTGCATAATATGAAGGTACAATTCTAGCACGCATAACCCGTTTCAAACCATCCCAATTATGAGGCATAGCATTCACATGTGTACGACGGTACTCACTCCACCAAATAGAAGCATAATCAGTAAACTCACTAGTAGCAGCCCTAACTCTCCTATTTTCTGGAATATCATGGCAAGCAAACTTTTGGTCTACTGCTAACTCCCACAAAAGATAAGCATCAGGGTCATATTTACCATCAAAAGAAGGCATAGTGAATTTTATCTTACCAAACGAATCATCATTGCCATGTACCTCACGGCGTGGCCGGTGGGGAGCCATGCGGGTGCGGTTGAATTTAAGTCGGCGCTGGTTCGGATCATCCTCAGAGTCAACAATATAGTCATGTTCATCCACCTCATTGCCCATGACTCCATATCTGCCAGCAGCAACATTGGGCACCACTGGAGGTGCCACCTGGGGTGCTTGGGCGATCTCATCAAGGCACCTCATAATATCAGCAAGGGCGGTGTTCACGGTGCCCATGGAAGCTTCTAGAGCTGTGAGCTTGGTGCTGGTCATGATCTGTGTAGCCTCCATATGACCTAACCGCTCATTGGTGGTACGCACATCTTCCTCAAGACCTTCTGTGCGCACCCTCACTTGGTTGGCAAAATGTTGTATGATTCCCTTGGTTCGGGGTGAATGTGACGCTCCCTCGTTTTGTTCTTCAATCCCTGCCATGGTTAGAAAAAGGAAACGAAAAACAAGGACAAATATACACAAGAAGGTTCCTCGACACTACTAGGATGTAGCTAGTGTAAGTCCCTCACTCTCAACCTGTTCAAACAAGCTCTTACCAATTCTTACCAAGCTAAACAGGAAGTGATGGCAACCGTCAGACTGGAGCAAACCCCTGGAGAGGTGTATTGACGCCTTGGTTGCTAAATCCCTGTCAAGTGATAGTCGAACCGGTGGAGCTATAGGAGGGCTGAAAGTGAACAAAGGAATACTAGAACCACGTTAGTGAAAGCAAGTTGAATAATCGTTCAACGTTGGCACCATGCTGGTCCTAGGCTAGGACGTACTAGAGACGAGAGCCTAACCACAAATGATGCCACAAATTGTCCTAGGTAGGTAAAACAAGCTCCTGAACAGCAAGACTGCACACTTCTTTTGTTCCTTTTTTTTTCTCCCTTTTTTTCTTTTTTCTTTTTTTCGGCACCTTTTTTTTTGCTTTTCTTTTTTTTTTCTCAACTAGGAGCTCAAGAACAGCAAAACCTTCAGAAGGTACAACTCAAAGCAATGTAAGATGTGGCCTGTAGAAATTGTGAGTGTGCTTTAAAAACTCGTGCTAAAACTTCGGACCTCGAAAAACTCAATCTTCCCGGCCGAAATTTCGCAAAATATTTTTGACAAACCAGCAAAGCCGGGAGAAGTAGATTCTGTAAAATTTTCTGTAGATGTCCACAGACTACTTATTTGCCTGATTCCTAGTCCGTATGCGAAAGTTATGCCTGTTTTAAGTTAGGTAGCTCACGTTAGGGTTTCGTGGCTCAACCCCACCTCGGATCGGCAAAGGACTCCCACTCGGACTCAAGCACAACTCCTCCTTGGATTCGGCCAGACCAACTCGGACTTTGCAAACCCTGGATTAAAGACTCGACCAGCGGTGCGGGCGATGATAGTGGCGATATGGCGTGGTAAGAACTCAAAACTCTAAACTCCTAGACGCTAAGACCAGCAACTCGACACAACGATGCAACAAAAAACTAAACAAACTTAAACTAAGCAAAACTAGTAAAAGGCTCGAATTGGCTTGGACCTCGGTAATCTAATCTACTATTTGTTTTTTTTGGCTTCTGGACTGTAGGTAAAAAAATGACGAAACAATAAATCTCTCACCGAGCAACCTTGAGCTCTGATACCACCCAATGTGAACGTGGGTGTCCCGATCTTTCGATAAGAGGGTAGTTCGATTGGATGGAGCGATGTTGGCGATCCGACTACAACCGTCCAGGGCCGTTGCGCCTTAGCATCGTTACACCAACTCTAGAGGCTGCTCGCAATCTCGACGGATGCACGATCAGCCCAATCACGAGGGTATTTGTTCCTGTAAGCAATCGAGAACTAACAAGAACAAGATGAACAAGCAACTTAATTTGCGAATAAAAGATGAAGGTTTAACTCAGAGAACAAACGGTGGGGTTCCGAAGACGAGCAATCCGGCGATCTAGCCGATCACGAGATTACGCGGTAAAGTTGCGACGCTAACTTTAATCTAACAAAACCCAATCTGTTTGTGACGGCTCTAAAGGTATTAATAGGATGGGAGGACGACCACACGGGTGTTGGGGTCGTTCTCCAAACCTAGGACACGTCCCTAATGGACTTAACTTGATACATGGGCCTTCGGCCCAAAAAGGTGACGCAGCACCTTAACAGGAAACCTCTCATCACCAAAATGATGATTGCGGATGATTCCAAGTAGATATAAGCATAATTCTAGATCCATTGGAAAGTAGACTTGATAAGCTTTCCGTGAAGTACTAGAACTCCCAAATCGGAGTTCGTATGAAGTCGTGGCGGCCGTCACAAGTTGGTACTTTCGTACAGTCCAAATCTAGCCTACACGAATCCTTTTCCTTGTTAATCTCCTCCCTTTCCTTGTTGATCTCCTCCATCATTCATAAGCAATAATAACATGCGTGGATCTCCATGCTCTACATAAGTTGGAGACAAACTTAGAAACGAACTCACCTGATAATTAAGCTGACGTGCACGAGCGCGAGTAAGCGGCGGCGTAGGTGTGGACGTATCCACAGTATTGATGTCCTCATCACCTTATAAGGATCACAAGCTGGTTTCTATTAAAATTGGAGGCACAGGTATCTCTCAAGTACACCTGACCACATAATAGATTTAATTTCATAAAGTGGTACTCGGCCTACATGCTTGGCCAACAGTTGCTATGAGCAATATTATTCCAGCCGACATGACACTGAAGAGTCTAACTTCTGAGTAGTGCACTACTCGGGAAAGACTATAAATATTTTTTCCAATTGACATGATGCTGAGGAGTCTAACTTCTGGGCGGGAAAGACTATAAACACCCCTTTCCAGCTGACATGAAGCTGAAGAGTCCCATATACGAGTGACATGCTACTCGGCAAAGACTATAAATCATATTCCGGTTGGCATGATACCGAAGAGTCTCATATACCAGTAGTATACTACTCGGGAAAGACTACAAGGTTAAAGATCTTTGACTTTATGTTTAATTGTTTTCACAATTAAGCATAAAGTCGGGGGCTACACCTAATAGGTGCGTCTATTCGGTGCATACTATTCATACATCTACATGGAGCCCTTCATAGTCTCGCTGCCAGTTGACATGAAGCAGGACTCAGGAAGAAGACGCACTCGGACAAAGAGTACTCGGGAGCAATGCACTCGGGCAATCTTCACCATAGAGGATGAGCACTAGGCATCAGCTGTGACTCAACTATGAAGGTCTTAGGAGCTACTGTGGAGGCTATGGGTCCCGGGTACCTCATCACAAGCATATGGGCCACTCGGACAGAGGATGGACCGAGTCTTGTAATTAGAGGTATAGTAGTACCCGGCAGACTTTGCCTTGTACAATAAGGAATATACAGTCCTAGTCGAGTAAATTGTATCCCTAAGAGAAGATTCATTGGCCGTATCCGGCTGGGACTCCTACCTTGTACCCTTGTCCCCCAGTATATAAGGGGAGACAGGGTGCCCCCTGAGGGCGAGATGACCAAGATCAACTCAAATCCTCAAAGGAATAACACCACAACTGGACGTAGGGTATTACCTCATATCGAGAGCCTAAACCAGTATAAAATCTTCCTGTGTTCCTTTGCAATCTACCAAGTTTCCATCCGCCGAGTAACCCCATATTCATATTGCCGGTGTAAAACATCGACAATCAACGCAACAACACGTATTCAATTCCGCCCTGGTTATCTCCTTTTCACGCGGGAGTTCCGAGTTCGTAAATAATGAGCCGACGTCTCTTTGGTTTGCGACGGTGACATATATGGATAGGTAAAATAAGACCGAATCGAAAGACCGTGACCGAGACCGAATAGATCAAACCAAAAAATTTGGTCTTAGGTGCTGGATAACCAAATTTTATTTGATCAATTCAATTATCGTTTTCGGTTAACCTAATTGACCAAATAGACTGAATTTTACCCACAGCCCAAATAAAACCCACGGGCAGTCCAACCCAAACAGATAGGAAAACCTAACTCAACCCTCTCCCACTCCATCGCACTAGACAGCCACCGAGAGTCGGCTCCGGCGGTGGTCGGTCAACGAGTAACCCACCTCTAGCTTTGGATGCTCGCAATGGATCTTTATGGTGAAGGAGACGAGAAAAAGGAAAAGGTCTTTTTGGTGTTCTCTTTGCTTTGATGAATTCGGTAATGACCGGGACTAAGACCAAAAAGATCAAAACCAAATTGATCAGTGTTGACTTTTCTTATCTGTAATTTGGTCTTGAGATTTTAATGACCAAGTTTGCTTTAAAGACTGAAAACCAAGATCAAAAAGTTGACCGAATGCCCATCCCTAGAGCCAAGTTTACTCTAAAGACTGAAGACCAAGACCAAAAAGTTGATCGAATGTCTATCCCTAGAGCCAAGTTTACTCTAAAACTGAAGACCAAGACCAAAAAGTTGGCTGAATGTCCATCCCTAGGGTCATGGACTCTAGCGACCTATCCGATGAGGAGGGCCGTTACGTGATAAGGATGGACGCTAGCATACTGATGAAAGCACTTCATGATAATGTTGTTCTAGCTAATCTATTATATGTACATCTATTATATTATTAAATAGGTTGTTCCAGCTAATCTATTTTATTTTTGAAACAAGTAAGACTATTTACTCCATTTAATATAATCTAGCTTGTTTCAAAAAGAAAATAATAAAAACATGTACCTCGAATACTATATCGATATTGAAAATATAAAAAAAGAACTGAAATATATTTCTTTAATACCACATGAAACTAAAGACTCAGTAGAGTTTATGTTTATAAACAATTACGAGTATAGACAATTCTATAGAAAAACCCCTCAAAGATGGGCAAGACATAAGATCCTGAAAAGTGTAGATAAGAACTTCTAAAGAAATAAAAAAAACAATCAAGCTCTTTGATCCTCCACGAAGCTGGCACCCGATCTATCCCAACGGCGAAGTAATCACGAACGACTACAAATGATCAGCATAATTTGAATCTCTATCTTCGACCATGTTTGAGTAGCTTAAGATTTACTAAACTAGGTTAGGCTCAACCAGTGTATCTCATTTGCCAGTTATCGCGCCTATCTCTGGGATACGGTAAGGGTTACCGACGGTATGGTTTATCCGAATTTTATACGAATTTAATTTTTTAAAAAATTAAAAGATCCAAAAAAATTCTAATGAAGTTTACTTCATATTTTGGAGCTTAATCAAAATTAAAAAAATAAAAGGTGTGTTGTAATATAATTTTTACTTTGTTTAAGTGTAACAACGATAGCAAGGGTTATGCAAAAAAATTATGTAATATTATATTGTTTTTCTAGAGATATGCACAATTTTTTTTTCTGAATTTACTACAATTTTTTAAAATTTTTACTACGTTTTACATTTTTTTTGCATTTTTTCTTTTTATCTTTAACATACCACCATTACCGCACAGTAATTACGATAACAGCGATCTTACCGTGAGATTCAAAAATTTTAAATTTAAATTTTTAAGATAAAATTTATATCACGATAACCACCTTACCGTGAAAAATAACAATCTCTTCAAACGATAAGAGCAACCCTCGGCTCAACTAGCTCATTTGGGATAAGCCCGAATAACTAGGCTTGTCGTTTGAATTAGCAAGATTATCCTTAGAGCATCTCCAACAGGGATCCTAAATAGAGCACCTACTCTATTTTTTGAAGCCAGACAAAAAATTAGAGTCCAATAGAACCCCAACTCGAGTCCCTAATTTATGGAGGCCCCGAAATCTTTCTCCTCAGTTCCATCTCCCACGGGTACGTAGGGAGCTCCTACTCTAATGTTGGGAGTTTTCAGTTCGCGCGCGGCCAGATCTTCTCCAGCCGGCGTCCTCCCCGCAGGTCCAGCCGGCGCCCTCCTCTACAACTCCGGCTATATCCCTCATGGGCGCTGCCACTTCACCGTCCTCGATGACCTGCCCCGCAGTACATTCGACGAGATCCCGGCTGCACTATCTTCCTCTGGTGACCATCTCCCCCCCACCACCCATCCGGCCACCACCGCTGCGGCCTCTCCACTCTCCACTCCACCCCGCCGCCTCCACCTCTGTACCGTTTTGCATCAGCTTCGCTTCGATTCGGTTCACGCGCTCGACCTCCTGAACGTCGAATCGAACCCCTGCGAGGCGGGCTATATTATACACGCGGCTCCCCATGGCTTCCGGCGCCCAGCCGCACTAGCCTGCCGTGCAGCAGCTGCAGCAAGAGCAGCCGCTGGCAGCGGCGGTGACTCCCGTGGCGCAGCCGGCGCAGGCGCAGGCGCAGCATCAGAAGCCTATGAGGGTGTCACTGTCTTATGAAGAGATCTTGAAGTTGTTCTCGCTGCCAATCTCCGAGGCGGACTCAATCCTCGGTAATCCCGCCTCTCTCTCTGCCCTTTCTCTTCCGGTGCAGGTGGGATCCGTAGCTAGCTCGCCGAGTAGTTAAGCTTTAGTTGAGCACGAACTTGGGGGTCTGCTGGTTTTGCAGGTGTTTACACCAGCGTGTTGAAGAGGATATGCCGCAGCCACGGTATTGTCAGATGGTCGTATCGAAAGGTATGTTAGTCTGTCAAGCGGCAGATCAGAAGCTGATTGCTGTGTTTTTGAGTTATTATTGAGTGCTCCAATGTCGTAAACCTCTGCTTGTACTCCCTGAACTTGTGGAGTTTGCTGGTGCAGACTAGTACAGGATGATGCCATGACTAGTATATTGGGGCAGAACGTTTTGATTCTTGTTAATGAAACTTGCAGAGGAGTGAATGGGCTTCAGTTCAAAAATCATGTTTTATCAGTAATTCGAGCTTTTTAGGTTGATTTGTGAGTTGTGGACTTGTGGTATAGGTTCTTTTTCGCATTTGGGTCTTTGAGCATTGGAGCAGTGCAGTTGTTTGTCTAGAATGCAGGGGAAATTTTTTGCCGTTTGTGCTACTACTGGCACTATATTCACAACTCATTTTCTTTGCTATATAGTAGCATATATGCTTATAGCTAGAATGATTCATTGTAGTTTGATCGTAATTTATTGCTACGTGGTGTGATAAATAATTTCTATATGCCTATATAATTTTTATGTTTAGAAAAAATTTGAATTTGAATTTAAATTTAAATTGTCTTATTTGAAATCATGAATTTGAATATGGTTCATTGTTATGGTTTACCAATATTTGAGTTTGAATTTTAGTGATGTAATATTAAGAATATACATATAGATTATATTAAAATATGAGAGAAAAAGAAATAGGGGCTCAGATTTGGAGGCTCTTATTAGAGTTGGGTGTCAAAAACAGAGCCCAAAAAATAGAATGAGCCCCTATTTAGAAAATAGGGACTCTGTTTTTGAGAGTATTATTGGAGATGCTCTTAATTATTACGGATGAGTTTTCTCTCCGTGAGCTCGCTTGCCCGCGCGGTTGGCTCTCTGGCCGCGGCAAGGATTTTCTCGCCCAGGTGGGCTAGCTCATCCCACAGTGGGCTCTCGCTGGAGAAAATTCGGGCCAGACTCTCCAAGGAAATTAGTGCAGCATCTGGGACAAGGGAGGTTTTTTACTGTTACTAATTTAATTTTTTTTAATTTACAAAACTAATTTTTGATTTGGTTATTTTGCAGAAATAGCCTCTTGCCGCCATGGGCTACAGCGGTATTTAAAAACCGTCGTCCCCCAGGGTGGCGAATGGCCTCCCCATCAAGCTCGGCTAACGGCGGCCCCCCGCCGTTAGCCCGGGGGGCCACGTGGTGTTGCCGCCCTCGAGGACGGCGGCGAATGCCTCCAGGGGGCCAAATGCAAAAATGCATTCGCCGCCGTCCCTCAGGGCGGTTTTTAGCCCAATCGCCGTCCTGGGGGACGGCGGTTTTTAGCCCTCCCCTATATAATCCCTTTGCACACTCGCCGGCACGTCATTTCCCCCTTCCGCCTCCAGCGTTCATCCAATAGAGCTGAGGCAAAAGAGGAGCAGTACAGCGGCGAAGCCCTCACGGATTTTTGAGCCGAATCTAGGTATTTTTTTGCTCTCCCCCTGATATGTAGTCAATTTTTAGAGAGTGTTAATTAGTAACTAGACACGTAGTGTAATACCCGACATATTATGAAAATATTAATGGTTTGGCATAACCATCGTTAGTGTTAAATTTATTTGACCGTACTAGAAGAACATAGCGGACATGTAGTAAATTGTAGATATTTTAGAAATAAATATGCTCCGCCATGGACATCGTTGGTATACGTCATTTCGACACGTTAGATAAACCTAGCGTATAACTTTATTAGCGCTGCTGGGTTAGTTTGTAAAATGTAGAAACGGTAATGGTTTGACTCATACCTATAGCCTTTTTATGGAACGAATATTAAGTAGTACAGATTAATAACTGTAGTGAAAATCTTTTTTGTCAACAGAAATGGCAAATAGAGTTGTATTCGCGATATATCACGGTGAAGGAAATGTCAAAGAAGGACCATATGGGGTAGATTTATCGGAGTTTAACGTAGCACAAAAGGGAATTATAACTCCAGCTGAGAGAAGTTTTCCTGGAGTTTACAATTGGTTAATGAGGGGATTCGAAGTAGATCCTGAAGTAAATGCAATTACGGTGTACGCACTGGTTAGCTAGGCTGTGGAAGGTTTTTGGTGGGAATTGATGCCAATAAATTCGACGGCCAGCTGGGTATTTTTTGTGGAGAGTGCACTGCAGCGAGGATGGGCACCGAGCATCCTAGTGGTAGTGCATGACAGGGTCAGCATTGATCAGGCTGGTCCAAGTACAACGGAAGGGCCCGATGAAACAGGGGAGCAAAATGAGGCAGAAGACGAGGGTGCCGGAGAGGAAGAAGGCCAAGAAGACATGGGACCAGGGGGGTTTGCAGATGAAGAGGAGAGACACCCAGGTCTAGTATAGGAGATGGAAATTGAAGACTCAGAACCTGAGCATATGGAGGATGATGATTCTTTGGAGGACGATATATACCCGGCAGAATGGGACAACGAGGACTTCTCCGGACTCATTGTCTCAGAGGGGCACACCGTGGCATGGGAGTATCGGTAGAATAAAGTGGTGCAAGGCGCTAGATACGCCGAAAAAGCACAGTTGACAGAGGCTGTGAAGATGTGGGCTGTGTCACTTGGGAGGGAGTTCTGGGTATCAAAGTCCACCAGATCAGTGTACGAAGTGAAATGTGCAAGTTCAAGCGATGGATGTCCATGGAGGATGTACGCATCCAGGAAGAAATATGACGACTGTTGGTCCGTGTCAATCGTGACGGAGCACAACTGCCATCTTTCGGGTGTTCAGAAGTACCACAGGAACATATCATCTGCATTCATCGCTTCAGAGCTGTATTATGCTATTGTGGAGAATCTCCGGTTCGAGCCCAAGTCAATTATCAGGCGCATCGAGGAGAAGTACAAGTACACACCATTACATATGCCAAGGCATGGAGGGCCAAACAGAAGATAATTGAAAGGAGATTCAGCAGTTTTGAAGCTTCGTACAATAATTTGCCTCGTCTACTGGAAACCATCTGTGCGAGGAATCCTGGCAGCTACTCCGAAATCAAAAGTTTCCCATCGTTACCAAATCCTGGGCAGAGCGTCCTTCAGCGGGCCTTCCTCTCTCTGCAGGCGTGCATGTTTGCATTTCTTCATTGCAGGCCCATTCTCTGCATCGACGGCACGTTCCTAACTAGAAAATACAGAGGCCAAATGTTGACGGCAATCGGAGTAGACGGGAACAACCAAGTGTTGCCCGTGGCCTTTGCCTTCGTCGAGAGCGAGAACACAGAGAATTGGTACTGGTTTCTGAAGCTGGTTAAGGAAAAGGTGGTGGGGATGAGGCTAGATGTATGTCCCATACATGACCGTCATCCAGGGATGCTGCGTGCAATTGAGGAGCTGCGAAACGGATGCGCAGACAAGGGATACCCTCCGGTGTGGGAAGATGTAAAGAGCAGATGGTGCATGCGTCACATGGGCGCAAACTTTTATAAGCAGTTCAGAAACAAGGAGCTAATGGCCATGTTCAAACGTTTGTGCGCCTAGAATCAACAGAAGAAATTCAATAAGCTGTGGAAGAGGCTTGATGAGCTGACAGCCAAACATAGAGGCGAGAGTTCTGCAAGACCCGCAGCTAGAGGTGTTGACGGCCCTAAAGCTCTTAGGTGCACTTCCCACCGATGACGGTACATTCAGAAGGAGGCCCGGTTCCTCGGTTAGCAGATTTTCGCAGTGGATCGAGCACGAGCCGAAGGAGAAAATGGGCATTGCTGTACGATGAAGGGGGAGCAAGGTACGGCATAATGACCACAAACCTTGCAGAGGTCTACAACTGGGTCATGCGTGGTGTGAGGTAACTCCCCCTTGTTGCCATCGTGGAGTTCATCCTACATGGAACACAGACGTACTTCCACGACAGGTGCAGACAGAATGCCCTATCTATGGCCAATGGAAACCTTTGGTTCGGCACAAAAATGACAGAGTACCTTGAGGAGAATTGCAAGAAGGCAAGAGAGCACCGAGTCCGAGTGCAGGGCACACGAGAGCATAGATTTGAGATATTGTGTGCCGACAGGTCCAGGCGTGGTATATTCGCAAGGAAACCTCGGCAAGAGTGTGTCCTAAAGGAAGATGGGACATGCAAGTGCTCCTGTCGAAAACCAAGCTTGTACCACAAGCCCTGTTCTCATGTCATTGCCGCTTGCGGGGAGTACGGCATTGATGAACGCCAATATGTGTCTCCATACTTTAAAAAGGAAGCAATCATGCATACATGGAGTTCCGAGATTTTTGGTTTCAGCATCGTCGGCACTTTCACTAAAGACACAAGCCCAGTTTATTTCATCCCTGACCCGACGAAGGCAAGGAACAAGGCAGGCCGCCGTCGGACACGAAGGATTCGCAATGATATGGACGAATCCGAGGCCAGCGTTAGCGCTCAACGTTGCAGTAGGTATGGAGAGGATGGACATACCTACAAGAAGTGCACGAAAGACACCGAGGCCCCAAGTGCAGCGGAAGTTCCTATGGAAGGATCAGGCACCGATGGAAGGCGGCCAACTGGGAAAGGCACCACTGATAGGCGCATCATCGCAGGCGTCCTCGTGCACCTTCGGGTTATGTTGTGTAGTATAGCCGCTGGTTGCTGATGTAATGTCCCTGTAATGTGTACCAATATGCATGTATTGCTATCTGATTTTCGTTTTAGTGTGGGCCTTTTAAAGGTACTTTGCTGTCTGTTAATTTTCTGACTGTAATGCACTATGTATAATTGAGCTAATCCGTTCCGCTTCTTTTTCCTTGCAGGTATGGACTACCAGACGCCTGAGCTGCTGGATCACGCCACCGATCAGTCCCATTGGTCGTTTCTCTCGGCGGTGCAGAACCTCGAGCTCGGTACCTTACGTCCTCGACCTTCTAGGCGACTCCTTCCCGTGGACGACAGGTTCACGACTAGGTACGTACGAACGTTGTACTGTGAAGCTGTATATGTCAACTTACTAACTTGCTTTGTTTTGATTGTCAGGTTGCGGGAGGCAGGCCTTCTGCCGCTGTGTAGGCTGGTAGCAGCCGCAGCGGACCCGACTGACCCGGCGAAGAAGTGGGGTATCGACCGGTCACTGATCACAGTTCTTGTGCACCGGTGGAGACCGGAGATGCACACCTTCCACCTCCCATGCGGTGAGATGGCCCCTACGCTGCAGGACGTCAGCCTCCTCCTTGGGCTGCCTCTAGCCGGTGATGCGGTGGGCCCAGTTGACGGGCTCCAGGCGTGGCGAAACGACATCCTGCAGCGGTTCGCCCCGGTTCACCGTGCTTCGGGGCTTCCCCTCGTTGGCGAGATCTCCCCGTACACACATGCGGCCCCCCTCAGGCTTGGGTAGTGAGCTACACGGTTTGTCTTGTCTTTCTTTTCCACAAAGATGACTGGTGCTCCCCAAGGTGATGTGCTTGGTCGGATGTAACCCTTCTGTAGCAGGTCGTCGACTTGCTTCTTGACTTCGGCCATCTCATTCGGTGCCATTCTGTAAGGCCTCTTGTATATTGGCGCTGTTCCAGGTGCCAGATCAATCCTGAATTCAATTTCCCTTTTTGGTGGCATCCCTGGTAGGTCCTCTGGGAACACATCCTGGTATTCCCTTACTATTGTAATATCCTGTATTTTCCTTTCTGGCTTTGTTCCACTTTCTGGTGGTTGCTCTGCTGCGACCTGATTCAAGCTTGCTTCCCGATGCAACGGCACGGGTGACTTGAAGATAACCAATTCTCCTTGTGTTCACCATCTGAAGGGGAGAGCAAAGGAAGGGGAGAGCAGAGGGAGGAGAGGAGAAAAACAGGTGGCTCAGAAACAGGAGTGGTGATTAAGTGATTGGATTAAATTAACTGAACTTCTTGGTTGGAAACATAGGAAAAACAGTTCAACTCTAATTACGGCGGACATACACAACAGACGGATGCCACCACTAACCCCAAACAAACAAACATTCCTAACATTACAACTAAACAGGAAATCAAACTAAGAAAACGGCAAAGCTAAGGGTGGCGCGTCTAATGCTCCGAGCGGCTTCGACGGTCATCCGAGTCGTACTCCGGCTCCTGCTCGTCTCCGGCCTCGTCGTCTGTGCGGCTCCTGGATCCGCCCACATAATCCACACTCCCGTGGGCCGAAGAACTGGCCTCGCTGCGAGTGCGAGACCCGCTGAAGGAGCTGCTGTCGTCCGTCGAAGTGAAACCTCCATGGATGCTGGTGCCTCCTTGAGAGCCATCGCCATCAGACGATGCACTGATCCATCCACCCGTCGGTGCTGGTACTGGAGCAGGTGCAGGCACTGGAGCTGGTGCTGGAGCTGGTGCTGGAGCTGGTGCCGGTGCTGGTGCCGGTGGGGGTGGTGGTGCGTGAGGCCCGTTCCTGGGAGCCAATTGAACACGCACCGGAGGAAGGGTCCTCTTCCTCGGAGTCAGCCGGGTCCTGGCTCCACCGGGTGGCGGCTGTCCCTTAAGCTCTGCGACCTCCTTCTTAGGCGGTCGACCTGGTTCTGGAGTCCCATGATAGTCATCCTGTTGGCGTCCTCCCGGTCATGAGCTGCACGCACCCAGTTGGCGTGCATGTAGTCCATAGCCATCATCGCCTGCCTCATGTGAACAATGGTAGTGTCGTTCTCATTGTCTGCCCGCTGGAAATAACTGTATTCTTGGTCGGGCGTCCGGTAGGGGAGGTAGCGGTAAGAAGTGGTGCGGAGAGTAGAGTGATGCTTCCGGCGCAGCTCTCCAAGCAGGCGGAAAGCAGCCTCCTGACAGGCGTGACTGAAGGTACGCCCGCCAACCTCTACCTCCATGGCAGGCAGGAGGTACATCTCGCCAGGTAACTCCACACGAACCCGGTGTGGTAGCTCACCCCCCAAGGGCTCCACTGCTGTGTATTCTGGGGCACGGCTGTACCCCAAGGTGAAGCTCATCATCCGCAGTTCTTCCACGTAGCCACCCATGTCGGTACAACGCTGGTTGGGGAGGTTGTCCCTCTATAGAAGACAAGGAGGGGAATCAATGTATGCTCAGATCCAAACAAGTGAACAATAAATAATTTGGAAACAACAACGATTTTATGCAGTAAATAGTTTTGTAAGTAAATTTTGAACCAACAAGATACATTGCGAAACCACATAAGATTCACATAATAATTTCGACACAAATAAAGAGATTTTATGCATGCTGTAAATCAAACATTTCCAAGAATAACCAATGTTTTCCCAAAATTTGGACACTGATGTCAATCCTTGAAACAAAAAATTTAACTCCAGGTTTGACTCAAATTTTCCATCACATAAACGGCCAAGATTTTACCCAACTTGAAAATTAGATTCCCACTTTTCCCAAATAACTCCAACTGTAAGAAGCCATATGCAAATGGGAATTTCAGAGGGCTCTTAGGGTTTCCATTTGGCTGGTTATACTACGGTCAAGCTCGGCTCTGATACCAACTTGTAACGCCCAGAAATTCGCACCGAAATTCTGAACATTATTGTGTAATAAATCCCTGCCCAGGAAAGCCAGGGTACACAAACCAAGTTGCCCATTACAGAGTGTCTTACAAAACAGAGTAAAACTGTAAATTACATAAATGCAGCGGAAAAAAGGTAAAACGGAGTCTATATAAACATCTGGCCAAGCAGCCGATTCCATTCCACAGGCACCTTTGACGGCGAGCCAGCACTATTCCTCAGGATGATTCTTCAACTGACGCGTCTCCAAACACTGGGGGAAAAATTGGAGCAAGGCTGAGTAGTTAGCCAGATAAACCCACAGTACTCAACAAATCACAAGCCCACAAAAAAAAAACACGAAAAAAGTTGCATATGCACCCGGGTACAAAGATGGGATAGGGTTTATTTTTGCAGAAAAGCAGTTGCAAAAGGGAGTAAGTTTCGCAAACATTGAAAAGTTGATTTATTAACAATATTAATTCAACACTGATTAACGTTACACCACGTTAACCAGGCCCATAACCATTCCCACTGATTTGACGCTAACAACGTCAACAGTCTCCACTGATGAACGCTACACCACGTTCACCAGACACCTCCGGGTAACCGTTACACCACGTTACCCGGACCCACTGATTAACGCTACCCCGTTAACCAGTCAGCCCCGGTACAACGTATCACGCCTGACCAGCTTTCCGACCACCGCTAAACCCGTTGAAACCCCGGCCGCGCTGATGAGTTACAGACCATCGACCAAGGCGACACTGATGCGCAGTTAAACCACACTCACCAGTCTCCACCGACTAGCGTTACACCACGCTCACACCGGTCCACCCCGTCAGCTCAACCACGCCGACCGGACACACACCTCCACAACATCCAGTTTGATAAAACCAGATTAATATCAGGGTGAACTAATACGGTGAGTCCTTGGCCCACGTCGCCCATTACCGCGGGCGCGGCTATTCGAATAGTTTTTACTCTGATCAGTAGGTGTACAACTGTAACCAACAAGACACAGCCCCACACACGTTCCGTGTGCCAAGTAACAATCACCACACGAATGTCCCGAGTGCGAGTGTGACAGGACGTTCACCGCAACCCCTCAACATCCACACCACGCTGAAGTTGACCTGCCCGACAGGTGCACGCCATACTTTGGCCAGGCTACCCCCTTGCCGCCACGGTGAATCCGGCATGCCCGATCAAACCCTCTCGGGCCGACCCAACTCCATCACCGCCCAACCCTCTTCATCGGTGCCTAGAGAGGGAGAAGAAACGCTTCAAGCCCAGCGTTGCGCAAACGCTGGCTTGTTGCACGTACGGGAAGTTGCCCAAGTGTTCCGCGAACCGGTCCGTTAATTGCATGGGTGTGACAGAAACATACACCACAGCCCACCATTAGTGTCAAATTTTAGAATTTCAACAACAACACTATCCATGTTCCTTTTTTCGAACCATTGGAGTCGAATCATATAAAAAAGACATTATTTAATCCAGGTGAAGCTATGTTGCTAAGCATGGGCTAAGCACTCCTATGGGATCATATTCTACTCATATTTTATCCAGGTGACAAGGATTTAGTTAATCCAAACTAAGGCTGAAACCTAATCAATTGTATAGGCAAATCCCATCCTACATGAATTATGACAAATGCAGTTTATTTGCTAACAAAGCAAATTAATGAAAAATGGGTACGAATTGATCAAAGTATCAGTGCGACTTGCACTTGCTCCGGATCCAAGGTATTCGGCTACGATCTCGAATACGCAGGAGAATTACGGCGTCGATTCTACATACAAACAGTGCATAAACAAATTAAAACAGTACATGGGGTCAACAAAACATGGGCTGAAAGTTTTTTAAATGGCTTTTGCCATTTTTCTGATTTAATGAAAATTTGAATGGACTTAATCAAGTTCGCATGAAAATAGTTATGATTTATTGAAGTTTTATGCTATATTCAGAGTGAATATAAATTAACCAGTTGATTTAATTGCGCATTAACCGATTAATGACGTCACTAGACGGGAAGCCGGCGCGACCGGCGGGCTCCACCAGCCAGTGCGTGCGAGAGGCCGGCGCACTGGCGGACCAAGTCCACCGCGGCCGAGAGCGGCCGCACCACGCGGGCGGCGACGGCGGCCCCGATCTGCCACCTCGGCAGATCGACGCCCCGGGGAGGCGGCGGCCGAAGCCAGCCGTCCCGAGCCGGGAGCGCGCGCGCACGCGACCGATGGTCGACGCCGGCGACCACCCTGGGCGGCGACGACCACACGGAGGGGCGGAAAATGAACGGGAAAACGGAGGGGTTCTCACCCGGCGGCTCGCGACGGCGAGCGACGACCGCGAAGACGACAGTGGCAACGAAAAGGCGGCGGCGGCCTCGGGAACGACGTCGGCGACGGAGCTCCGACGGCGGGGCACGGGCGAAGAGGCGGCGTGCCGAGGTGTCCTGGAGGATGAGGAGGACGGGAAAGAGGAGTTAGAGTGGAGAATGGAGACACGGCGCGGCAGGAAACATCGGCCGAAAGGAGGCGGAGGCCGTACTCACCGTGCGCGCGGGCGAGGCGGTCCGGCGAGCTTCGGCTTCCACGGAGTGGCGGCCGGAGATGCGGCGCGGCGCGGCGGAGGTGCAGGCGGTGGGGAGTGGCTGGCGGCGTCCGGAACGGCGGCCGAGCGTGGCCTGGAGGCAAGCGAAAAAACAGTGGAAGCTCGGATTTGCGCGGTGCGACGGAGTCTGGGGTACTGGAAAGCTCGCGTGTTGGGGAAAAAGATGGAGGAGAGGGGGATATGGTTTATAAACAGTCGGTCGGAAGATCGAGGCGCACGCTCCAATATGCACGGGAGAGTGGATGGCGGCTGGATCGTGCGCGTGGTTCACCGGGACAGAGAGGGGACGTGGACGCGGACGAACTCGGGGGAGTGGGGCGGACTCGGTCGCGACGTTTGAACGCGTGCGAGTGCGGGAGGAATGAGGCGGACGGGCCTGGAATCGGACTGCCGCGGGGAGTTTCCCTGCCGCCGATCCGGACGAGGAGAACGAGATGCTGACAGGCCGGGCCGGCCTGTCGCGGGGAGGAGCGTTGGCGGGGCGCGAGCACGAGAGAGCGCGGGGCGCGGGCAAGGGAGAGGGGCAGCGGGCAACAGGGTCGGGGCGCGGGCGCGGGGCGAGGGCGCGCGCGCGCGGCACGAGGGCGAGGGCGCGAGGAGCGAGGGCGCGGGCGGAGGAGCGCGGCCAGCGGCCCGAGGGAGAAAAAGAGAAAGGAAGAAAAAAAAGATTTCAGGACGATGTTAATCGATAAGCGTATTTGATTTATTAAAAATAGTTCCGAGCGCTCTGTAAAAATTCCTTCCACTAAACCGTAATGTATTTTGGCACAGAAGAATACAAAGAATAAATATTCCCGGCCACGACAATTTATTATCTTGCCTTTTACAAACCATCATTACTCTCTAGCCATTTAAAATTCCTTTTCTTAGGTATTTTCTCCGGTAAAGTTTCTGTTGGCTAAACTCAGGGTGTGAAACGGTGTGGTGTTTGTCGTGAGGAATGTTCGGTGTTAGAACCGTCTCGGTTTTTTTATGTTCTCTTGGATAACGAGAACTCTTTTCTTGTTTGTAGCGTCGGTACGGCTCCACGTGCAGGTGCAGAAGTTGTACCCAGACTTCGTCATGGAGTTCGACAGGGATCAAGACGACGACGTTGTCTGGGAGCCGTAACAGCGCCGAGTTGCGGTGAACGCTGCGTGGCGCCGCTTGGGGCTCTCGTCCCTCTGCACAGACAGCGTACTGGCTGACGATGAACGCTGATGTTGTTCGACATTTTTGTCGAGCCGGCATGCC